>CM029439.1:2342739-2672197 GCA_017140255.1 Eucalyptus paniculata subsp. matutina
AACCTTAGTTAGCGTTGGCTTTTTCCATATTTTATGTCCTCAGGAAGAGTCGACGCCGATTTCCTCCTAATGCACGGGTATAGTCTCGTTAAATACAAGTGGAGGCGAAGGTTCGTAGACATGCACGTGAGGTATATACGAATAATTACGTGGGAATATTCAAGACCAAAGGTCAAACCCCATCGCAAGAAGAAAAATAACATTCTGTTATACGGCATCGCTTCTAATTTAATTAATTAAGTAATGAGAAGCATATGATATCTTCTAAAATGTTGAAATTTCTGAGAGGATAATGAATTACTGTTTGCATGTATTAAAGAGGTAACTCTTGGGGCTTAATGGGACACTGGAATTTCATCATGACCTACCTATGTTTGGATTGACCAATCGTATCTTACTGCCCATGTACCTAATACGGAAGAAAATCTCTTAATAAGAACTATGATAGGTACATGCAGGAAGAACTCTCAACAAGATAACATAATAAACGGTCTGACAAAGATTTTGTACATACATATACACAAATGAGCCGGTACTCGCTGGCGACTGGCACACACGACCCGGTAAGTCTATTTACTTAAAAGATAAAGTACACATCCACAACATGTATATTGCTCAATCCCCGAGTATCCGGAAGTCTAGGTGTATCCGAGGGAAGCTCTAATCGATTGGAGCACCGTCCACACGTCTGACCCGAGATCCGGCCTATTCCTTCTGCTCATCTCGCAGCACCTCAAAGCCAATTGAGTCAACTCCTTGGCCAGCATATAGGGCCACTCTCCAGCCAATGGATCCAAGATGGCCTTCAAAGTCCCTGCATTGATCGCCTTTTGCACTTCGTTAACTAGTCCTAGAGCGGGCCTCCTAGTCAATAACTCCAGCAGTATAATTCCGAAAGAATAAACATCAAACTTTGTCGTGAGCTCTCGCGTGATGAGGAATTCGGGGTCCATGTATCCTAGCGTCCCTTTCACGACAGTCGGGTACAGGACTGTGGTGTTGTTGCTCGACTGCTCGCCTTGCGACAGCAGTCGGCAGATGCCAAAATCGCTGAGCTTACACCCAAGGTGCGCGTCAAGTAGGATGTTCCCTGGTTTGACATCCCCGTGGACAATGCTGTGAGGCTTGTAGGAGTGGAGGAAGGCTAGGACGGAGCAGAGCTCCGTAGCAATGCATATCCGGGCTCGCCATGACAGCTGCTTCGCTCTGTTGCTGCTGTGGAGCCAGTCTTCGAGGCTTCCGTTTGGAAAATATTCATAAACTAGAGTCCAAGGCTCGGCACAAGCGCCTATGAGCATGATGAGATTAGGATGCCTCACCTTGCTCAACACATCCACCTGTGATACATTCAATCAAAGAATTCGATGATGAGCAATGGTATTCTCGACAGCTGTGACTAATGTACCTTACTATGAATTCGCAATGATATAACTGTTAAAAAACAAATTTATGCTCTTACGAACCGAGTCTTTATATCTTCTTATTATTTCTAATTTTGGTTTAGAGAAAAATGAAAGATAGTACTTTACCAAAAAAAAAAAAAAAAAAAGATAGTAGAGGATATTCAAGAATTCTTACCTCCTGTTGAAATTGTTGGGAACCTTGCATGCTCTGAAATTTCATCGTCTTTATAGCTACTGGCATGTGTCGAAGGAAACCTTTATACACAATCCCACAACCGCCTTCTCCAATCTTCAAGGACGGCTCGAAGTTCTGCACAGCTTCCTTGATTTCGGTCATGGAGAACTCAGAGAAGTACTTTGTGCCTGAGGATTGTCCTTGCCTTCTGCTCACCTCCTCAACCTCTTGGAGTGCGTTGTCGAGCTCATTCTGCAACAGCTCTCGCTCTTGTCTGTAAGAACTAATAATTTCCTCGCTCAAGATGATTTTCATCTCCAACTCCTTTCTGCTCTGGTCAGTCTCAACGAATTGGCTCTTGAGTTGTGATTTCTGATCCTGGGCAATGTGAAGTTCCTCCATCACTTTGTCTAGCTGATTCTTCACCTTCTCAAGTTCTTCCTCCAACTTCTCAGCGTATGATCTCTGTGGATACTTCATCTGAAAATATACCGATAATACTACATTCAATAGATCATCTTTTTATTTTATGCCACAAGTCAATACATCATCTTTCATCTTCATGTAAATTGTGCCATACATGCTATTTATGGGATATATTGGAAAGAATTGTTTTCAAGGTCGGGGTGGTCCTCAACAATCAGACTCGAGAAAAGTCAGTAGAAATGTTCCATTTTTAAGATGAGCAGTTTACGTAAATCAGTGCGTCTAGGTCGATGTATAGCAAACTCGTCCAGTTATTATATCGAAATTATACCTTCGTGGGATCCTTTTGCCCGCCTTCGATGATATCAAATTCCACTTTAGCCCGAGTGACCTCTTCCTCCTCAAGCACTTCTCGCCTGGCGTTTACATTCATACCCTGTTCCAATTAGCTATCCATTTCAATATTCCTTTTAATGACTCAGAATAGGATATTCTTTAGCTATAATACAGGACAAGCAAAGCTAGAGACAAGGCCTCCTGGCTAGAGAACATGAAAATGAAAATCTATTGTCATATTTTGCACATACCAGGGTGTTGAAAAATGAGTGGCCTGTAAGATAGGCCGACTCATTCCACTGCGGACAATGGACAAGACTCGTTGAAAACGATTCGAGTTCTTGGAAAGTGTCTTGGCTCCGCAGCATGGTCACCGCATTAGGCTGCTCTGAAGGAGTGCTATCTGGGGAAGGAGAGGCTATGGGCGTCGCTGCTCGCCAGTCGGCGTTTGAAGAGAACGTTCTTTTCATAATGTCTTGAAATGGATTGCTCAACTTCGCCGTACCACTCCTTTGCAGACTGGCGGATTGTGATTTGGAGAGAATCGACTGCTTGGCTCCTGGGGTCGGAGTATGCGATGGTGCAAGAGATTGAACCTTCCGAGCTTCCCTATTCCGTCAAAGAATCAAATCAACTTCATGCTGACGCCAAAGTTGTCCCAGCATTTCATAAAGTTGTCCGTACTAAGACTCTGCCTCATAAACAATCTCTTTCATTCATTTATTTAGTTATTTATTTGGTTTGAGCCGTCATAAACAATCTTACTTGTACTCATTTTCGTTCAAAATTTTGGTTTACTGTGTTATGAGCCAACTAGACATTAACGGATCTAGGGACATAGGTTGTTGCCATCGTTCCAGCCTAATTTTTGCCAAGCATTTTGGTGTATTATTCAAAGGAAGAAAATAAAACAGAAAAACTGAAAAAAATTATTGTCCCAGCCTCAATCCAAACTAAAATTTCTAGGTCTCCTATCCATTCAACTAGCACAACAAGATTTTTATTTTCACATTGGTTATTTGATGTAGAACCCCGTTTTCCCTAAGATCCTCACGTGCACATTCGATAATTTCGAAGAAGACAGATTTAAAAGTAAAAATGTCAGGGAAGACCTTGTGTGAATGAGTTGCCCGTCGCAGATAAACCTAATTTGACAAGACATGTCCGCTTTATTGCGAACGAAGATGGCTTTCCTGGACTTGACTTCTGTCATCCTCCTACCAATTAAAAACCAGAGAGGACAGTTAGTTAATTCGGTGGAAATGCAAATACCAAATGTAAACGGTAGAAACAATAAGAGAGACTTTTAGATTCTCAGAATAATATGTCATCAATAATATACACACACACATATTTTTACTCTCTAGGAAAAGAAGACAATTCCTAATACAAGATATATAGTGAATTAATAAAAGAAATAAGCAACTGATGTAATTTGCAATTGAAAATTCAAACAAACATGTCCTTAAGTTATGAAGAGAACAGATTTGGAATCAACAAGTCCACGACCCATGTGGAGATGTCTTCTTGTTCTTGTACGTACTTGAAATAACGCTTGTCCGCTGCGGCACCCATTACAAGCTTTTTAATCCCGTGCAATCGTATGAGCTCCACAATTCCCTTTTCAACGCTGTCCGATTCTATGTACTCTTTCTCTGCCTGTACCTATTAACCAATAAATCAATTAATTTGCTTCATCGTTATCTCTTGTCTCTAAATGAAGAAATATATAGAAAATCACGTAAATTCGTGCCGCACCAAAACTACATATACAACGATGATTAATATTTTTGTGATTCACCGATACTTTGTTGCAAAGTGATAGACAAGGACAACTAATCATCAAGAAGAAAGAGAAGAAGGAAGAGGAGAAGGAGGTAAATATACCCCCATTTGTTTACAAACAAGCAAGCCGTAATCCAAGATTTTATGCATGTTTTTCCTCTCGTTTTCTCTGTGTTCTCTCAACACTCTCTCGTTTGCCGTGCTTGCGGGCATTTCTCCACCCAGTTCTGCAAACCAAAGGCAAATTAACAGCACAAAAGTTTTAATCCGTTGCAAGAAAGAACGCCACCAAAAGATCGAAAATCGGCAATAATAGAACAATTAAAAGTAAAGAAAAATAAGAGAAACCCTCGAAGCGAACTTTTATTTATTTGCCTTGCGATTGTCCATCAGGGAAGATCCGTATATTATTTACATGCGAGCTTGGCAAGTTCTTATTTTCACTACCAAATAAGAGCTCTTATAACAAAAAAAGGAAACAATAGAAAATCGATTCATGGTAATATGCAAAGAAAAAAAGGTTTGACTTACTCATGGGGATCCTCTGTGAAGGAACTAGAACGTGAACGATACAAATGTTGACGCTACCTCCTAATTGATGCACCGTCCAAACAAGCTTCACTCTGTTCTCCCTCACATCCTCCCTGATCGCAACATAAATCTTGTCGTGAAACACTGGTGTCGCAGGTTCAGATGTGACTCCACGAATGCTTGGCGTGATCGCTGGGACTCCGAACTCGGGAAATCTAGTCATACGATCAACCACGGCCATATCCTCCCGTGTTAATGGCAAAGGTCGACTATAACAAAAGATGGAAGTGAAGAATCCTCGGGAGCGCCTCTAATGGCGAGCTAGCCAGAGAGAGAAGACGAGAGGGAGAGAGAACCAGCAAGCGACATGGGAATCCCCGGAGAAATGAAGATGGAGTGAAGCGGGGGATCCTCTCAAACGAGGTTTTGTGTTGTGGTCGCAGGTGAGGGGGTCCGGTTATAAAGAGATGGTTTGCCTTAAAGTTGAAGTAACCCGTACAGTGCAAATGCCATGAGACCGACGAAAACTCTCTTTTCACGGGCAATGAGCGAGCAATTTCTCGGCGGTCGCCTCCAAGTTAGGTCCTATATAATACATATATTCTTGAACGGTGCTGGATTTTGTGAGGTCCATTTGATTATTTTTTGCCCAAGGAACAAAGCGTTATATAGTTTTTTCAAAATAAAAATCCACATACGAAGCACCCGTCATTGAGATTGATTGACGTGATGAGAGGAAAAAAAAAAAAATTCGTCACGTAGCATGCGATCACTCGTCCGACGTCTCATCCAGCTTTCAGCATCAACTTCCACAATCCAAACAAAGTAATTGGCCTCGTCTTATATAATTCTATTTGCCCGAGCAAACGTCTGGTGAAAATTAAGATATTGTCTCATCCTCTTGGCTTTCTGCTTTGCGAATTAATCCATTTGGAAGCAGTCGATGGAAAAGTCAAATGACTATTAAAATTTCCTACTTTTTTTAATTAAAATATTAGCAATTAATAATTCTTAACCTTCAAGTAATTATGAAAAAATTATACCTGAAAGCTACACCTGGACATTTATTTTTTAAATGGTTTTACGTACTTTGTGAGCTGCAAAATCTATAGTATGTATTCCAAAAGAAAATTGAAAGCAACCAAATTGATTTCATGATATCACGTTCCCACATCATTTACATTAACTTTCGCCCTTTTTCAAAAAATATTTTTCTTCCAAAGGAGACTACCTTCATTTTTCCACTAAGTAAGGTTCTAGTGCATTCCTTGTCCAAAAAAAAAGGTTCTAGTGCATTCCCGGAAAAGAGAGAGAGAGAAAGAAAAGGTTCTAGCGCATGGCGTTTAGAAGTCCAGGTGCATGGTGTGTCATCGAACCAACTTGGATTATTTCTTATTTCAATGCCGAGAAGCGCCGTATCGTGCAAATGGAGCTTCTCTCTCCCCCACCTCGAAGCTTGCTGTTGATTGAAGGAGATGGTTGAAGCCGTCCAAGTTTGAAGTTTTCAAGCTTGACTCTTGACGACGGAGACAATGGAGTATTCTATAATGTCCCTTCGCTCAAGGAAGAAGGAAAAGCTGTCTGCCCAAGCGACGTCAATGGTTGTCCAAGAACAGCACGCGCTATTACAGAATCTGGAGGATCAGAAATCCAACCTCAAATGCAGTTTAGGGTGCGTTTGTTTGCGTTTCTGTTTAAAAATTGTTCCGGGAAACAGAAATAGAAAAAAGTGTTTCTGTTCCGGGCAACAATTTTTGAACAAAAAAACGCATTTGATAAATTTGTATAATTTTTTTTAATTTTTTTAATTTTTTCCTTTTTTCCTTTTTTTTTTTTTTCTTCTTTTGGGCGTTGCGGCCTTGACCATGGCCGGCGATCGACCGACGAGGGCCGGCGGCCTCGCCCAGCCATGGCGAGGCTCGTGCAGCCCCGGCGAGGCCGAGCTCACCTAGCGGCCTCGAGCCTCGCCGAACCACCGCCCGGCGACGCCGACTCACCCGGATCCGGCGAGGCCGAGCCTCGCCGTGGCTGGGCAAGGCCGCCAACCCTTGTCGGCCGGTGCGTCGGCCATGGCCGACGTTGGCGACCGGTGAAAGAAAATAAGAAGAAGAAAATAAGAAGAAAAAGAAGAAGGAAATAAAAAAGTGTTTAAGTTTTGTTTCAGAAATAAGAAACACAAATTTGTTGTTTATTTATTTTTCTTTTTTTGTTAAGGAACAAAAAAAAAAAAGGAAGATTCCAAACGCACCCAAACGCGTTTACATTCCTTTTTGTTCACAGGAACAAAAAAACAGAAAAAATGTTCAAAAACAGAAAAAAGAAACACAAACAAACAGCCCCTTATTCTCGGCCGTCTTGACTTCTTCCTTTGCCTTCAAGTTCGCTGTTTGGTGGGCCACGTTGCGGTTACAGGTCCCACCATGAGTTCCTGCTCAGACAGGGGTACTCTACTCTCCCGTCCACCCACCCACGAAAAAGCGTAACCATCTAACAATATATGCGGGCATAAAGAAGAAAATTTGAACTCCGTTCGTTTCGATTTTCAAAAAATATTTTTCGAATTTTTCACATAGAAAACAAACCGACGACAACTTACTGGCTATAACGTAGAAATAATTCCCCCATCGTTTCATTGGCACCTAATTCTTTAAAAGTGAGGATAATGTCGTCAATTTTGAATTCAAGAGATTCGATTTCATGTACTAATCATGGCAAAGAATATACAATTAATAACTTCATTGAAACCTTCATTTCCCACTAAGAAAAGCCACCACTTTCATCCTAGAATTTCCTAGTGACTAAAAGTTGTCACACTTTTCCCACTCTCTCTCTCTCTTTCTTTTTTTTAATTTGTCCTAAAAAGCAACAATTAAATTAGGCTTCATTTGTTTGATTGAAAATAAATCATTTGATCCAAAAAAGTAAGCATACATATCACTTAAAATAATTAGTTAATGAAAAAATTATTTTCATAAACAATAATAATTTATATCTAAATATTTTCAATATCTACTAATGGTGGGGTGACGGAGGTGAGAACCTGCACCATTTCTTCTTCCTTTTTCTTTCAAAATTTAGCTTAAATTTTAGTCTAATTTAAAGAAAATTTGTATTAAAAATCATATTTGGACCAAAACTACATCATTTTAATTTTTAATATCATATTTTAGCCATGTAAGAGAGAAAATATTTATAAAAAAAAAAAAAAACACACACACACACACACACATTAGCATTTTCCATTAGTCAAGCAAGCCCTATCCATTCCATCTTTCTTCTTTTTTAATTGTTAGCTTATTTTTTGTCTAGTATATTAAAAAATCATTTTTGGATCAAACAACATCATTTTAGTCTTGTATTTCATGGTTTAGCCATGCAAGAGAGAGAAAATATTTTTTAAAAATAAATATCAGGTTAGCATTTATCATTACCCCAAGTTGGATGGAGTTAATGAAAAGACTCAATTGTACCAATTTAACAAATTTATGACTTGATTACACTTTTGTAAGTTTTAGGATCTAATTATACTTTGGTAATAAATTTTAAGACTTTCAGTGCACTCATCCATTTATTTAGTTATGTAAGTTATACTAGTGATATTTTAAGGAAAATATATTTAGATTATTCATTTTTCGTAAAATAAATGTAGCATAAATGCTTAAACAATTTCTTCTTCAAAACGGAGCACGTCGTCTCTTTAGATTCCATTTGGAAAACAAAGAATTATGACTTTGACTTCATTCAAGAACATTTAGTGTTAGGGTTAGAATATAAAAAATCAACTAAATAGGATCCAATTTCTGTGAACCTTCGTTAGCGTTGACTTTTTCCGTAGTTTATGTCCTCAGGAAGAATCATCAGCGATTTCCTTCTTATACATGGGTATAGTCTTGTTAAAATCAAATGGAGGCAAAAGTTGGTAGACATGGACGAGAGGTATATACGAATAATCATGTGGGAATATTCGAAACCAAACGCCAAACCCCCATTGCAAGAAGAAAAACAACATTTTGTAATACCGCATCGCTTCTAACTTAATTAATGAAGCAATAAGAAATATATGAGATTATCATCACTCCGCCCAATTGATTTTTACCAATAAATGATGAAATTTATGATAGGAGAGTGAATTTTTTTTTTTTTTTTTTTTTTTTTTTTGGAGGAGGAACCGGCACGCCCCGACAACCGCGCCGTAAACCCCCATGTGACACTTAAGCAGGAGGACCCACCACCCCTGAGTCACACTTAATACACCTAGCGCCTCCCTTGGGTTTTGAACCCTTCACCTCTTCGTTGAGGATCAGCAGAGCCTTATCCAGTGGAGCCACCGCGGCTGGTGGTAGGAGAGTGAATTGTTGTTTGCACGTATTCGAGAGAAAACTCTTTGGGTTGCATGGACACTAGAAGTTCATCATGGCTTACCTATGTTAGAATTGACTGCTCGTGGGCGTCAAGCAATATAAGATAAGAACATTTAAATATGAGGAATGGACGGCGATGAAGAATATTATCCATAATATCCCCTAAAGTCAACAACATATAGAGATTGGGATTCAAATAGAAATAAACGAAAGAAAGTCTTATGCGCAAAGAATACGAAACATTCGGATTTTAGAACTAAAACACGTAAGAGATAAAATAACAAATTAATTTACCCATTCTCCTATGAATATAGTAATCATAGAATAGAAAATCCAAGATATATGGGAAATATTTTCCCATGATATCAGTCGCTATCCTATCTTGCTATTGACGTACCAGAGAGAGAGAGGAAATTGTCCAAAGAAAGAGGGATACGCACAAATCTAATCCCTTATCAGAGAGAGGAAATGGTCCAAATATTTTATCTCGTTTTTTGGGCATGGGTAGTGCCATCTCAACAAGGACAGCTCCCCGAACTCATTCAACTCTCGAAGGAACAATGAGTAGTTGGCAACAGACTAGCGAGAGGAAAATTATCAAAAAGAAAAATAAAAAGAAATTAAAAATTTGTGAAAATTATCCACGTCGATACTAGTCATGCAATGTAAGATGACCAACGCTAACTAGACCTTTATATTAGCGATTTCCCACCAAAATTGTGCAAGAGCAATAAATTGGCCAATCGTTAAATGGTTTAGAACTAAATTAATAAATCATCATAAGGTTTAAGATTAAATTTGCACTTTTGGTCTTTAAATGTTCGTAAATGATCAGCCTTTTTGATTTGCTGATTGACCTGAGTCCGAGCATAAATAAGGAAGCAAGCATTCTGCATTCATGTGGAATGATTGATCCTTGTTATATATTAAGTTTAAATAAGTCTTGTAGCCATTTAAATTTCAAGCAGGTTCTTTCGTTGGAATAAAAAGGAAACCAGCATATCAATAAAAAGCAAAAGAATGGCAGGTTGTAGAGCCTAAAAAAGAACATAAGAATATATTATCAGTCAGTCGGATCATGCGTCATCAATAAGAAGAGTTTTGAGGTTTGAAATTCAAGTATTTATTTACTTATTTACCGTTATACTCAACCATTTTTATTTAAAATGGTTGACTTACTTCTTTATGCTAATCATCTGACAATTAAATGGGACGGTAGTTTTGAGAAAGAAATCCCGTACTGCTACTCTAGTTTTCATCGAGCATGAGCATCTTTCGGACAACCATGTGATCAACTTAAGTGTCCATAAACGACGACGCAATTTGGTCAGCTTTTCCAAAGCTTTCGGTGGTTATTTGGAGCGCATTCGTTTACCCCAACTCCTCCAAAGTGGGGAGCTTCTTGAAAACTGCTATAAAGTTTGCCATTTTGAACTTTTCATCGTGCTTTTCGATTCTAGGCACAGCCAATTAGAGATGTCTGTGTCCCCATCCATCAATCAATTGGAAAAACGTAGGTAACATCGCCATTGAGTTTGGTTGACTCGATAAGAGAATGGTACTATTGTGATGCGATATTCAATCTTAAGTCTGATGTCTCATCCAGCTTTTGGCATCAATTTCCTCGATCCAATCAAAGAAATTGGCCTCGCCTCCTTGGCTTTCTGCCTCTTCTTCTTCTTCTTCTTCTTCTTTTTTTAGCTGCCAAATCTTTAAGAAAAGTGTCTTTAAAAGAAAATGCAAAGCAAACAAACTAATTTTGCGGTAGCCGGCTACCGTATCTATAATATATTCAGGAATTTTCGTCCTTCTTTTGTGCACTTTTCTACTATCTACTACCATCTTTGGAGGGGAAGGTTCATTTCCATGTGATCTATTAGTCCAGTGCACGTGTGTGATGCGTTTGTGACATTGAGCATGCTTTGTTGGGTTTTGGTCCCTTAATGCAGAAGCATAATATCGTGGAAATGGAGCTTTCTCGCTCCTCCTCGATGCTTGACCTGGATTTAATCGTTGAAGGGAGTTGAGAATTGTGATGATAGAAATTAGAATATTATGTACATCATTAAACGAAGAGTACATTAGCCTATTTATAACTTTTGAAAGATAACTATATAAAGTAGCAAAATATCAATTACAATCAATCAAGACCTATCAAAAGAAATTTCCTAAATATATCTCTAACATTCCCTCAAATTCAAGATGATTTGGAAAAAGTCAACTTTAATTTGGAGAAAAGATTCAGAGAAAGCCTAGGTGAGTGTATCTTGATGAAGATATTAGTTGTTTTCCTACTGTTGTCACAATTAAGCACTGGTCTTTGTTACAGATGAATGCTAAAAATGCATTCGTGAGTGGTGATCTCACTAGGGAAGTTTATATGGTGTCTCCTCCTCAACACACCCATCCTTCCACCAACATATTTGATACAAAATTCAAAATTGTAATGATTGAAAAATATAATATTCTTTACATTATCAGATAAATATAAATCTTACAAGAAAATTATCTAAAGTAGCAAATTATCAATTACAATCATTCATGATATATCAAGGAAAATATGCAAATCCCCTAAACATATCTCTAACAAAGGGTAGGCGTAGGCTGAGTTTGAAGTTTTTATCATTACTTTTGAGAACTAGATTATGAAGTGAAATCTTTATATGGCTAAAAGAAGGGGGAGATAGGAACCCATCTATTGACTTCACAGTGAATATCTTCCCCCTTTTCATCGACGCTATGCAAAAGTGGTAACAAGATAAAAATAACCTCATCCTCGACAGGCCAAAGAAATATCCTTCTCAGAATGAGTTGTAAATGTTGGATTCACATGATTTGGATTCACTCCTCGTGTGTTAATTTATTTAGATTGAATTCGATAAGAGGACAACAATGGCCATCCAACAACACTACCACTGCGTTTGGGAACAATATTCGCAAAGTCCTATTGGCCTTTAAAAGGTCTCTGGGCAAATGATGAGGTGGCTAACAACTTTTTTATTTGAGAGCTTTTGAGAGATGTATTATATTTTCAAAATTCTCTAAAAGCTTTTTTCCTAATGTAAGTCTTACCCAACTTTGTGCTTTGAGCATTTTTTAAATGCTAATGCACTTTTTACTTCCAACTTTGCCATCACCAAACTTTTAAAATTCCAATTTTGCCTTCACCAACGCATGAACATGGCAAGGTCGAATTTGGCCGCCGACAAGTCAAGACCTGAATGTCAATGGACCAAACCTAAAGCCGTGCAACCTTGGCTTAAGTTCGAGCGACCTAGGCGGTCCTCTCTGAGGTCGCCCAAGTATAATTGAATCAAGCAAAGCCTTAATTGCCCCAATGGTAAAATATCAAAATGTGAATCTCAGCCGTCCTAGACTTTTTCCTTTGCCTTTGTCGTTTGCTTTGTCATCACCGTCGTCTAGGAAGTGGGCCCGTGTTGCAGTTGCAGGTCATACCACGCGCCATGACTTCCAGCTCGGGCAGAGGCACTCTTTGGTCAATATTTATGGACAGGGTAGTGCGGGGATTAGCCCATGAGGGAATATTCCACCGCCTCGGCTTTTTATCCGGACAACCTTCGCATAAATGGAAAGATCTGACTTGTTTCTTAAGAAACTTGTCAGTGATTTATACCTTAGCTAATGTTTTATACCTCCTCTTGCGATCGTCATTGATTACTCGACATATCTTTAAGAGGACAAAACCTTAACTCTTTTAATTTCACAAAAATATTTAAAAAGTCATCTTTTAGTAGAATGACAATAATGTCTAATTTTGAATATGAAATGAATTGAAAATCATTTTCCGTCATCCAAAAAGGAAAACCTACTCTTATTTTCTTAGATAGACGTGCACTCTTCAAGTAAAAGTGACTTGGTCACGTACAACCCAAGAATTGAACACAAGCAGCCTAGTATACAAAGGCCAAGCCCAAAACCTTGGTGCATGGGCCCTTGTTCATGGAGGTCACACCTAGGTCCATAAAAGCTAGGCCTCCATCCATTAAGGTCGGGTTCAGGGTCATCGAAGCTAGGCTAGGGACCCTGGTGCGACCCTTGGCCTCGATCCATCGAGGCTAGACCCGGGTCCACAAAGTCTAGGCCTGGGTCCATTGAAGCCACCCAAAATCCACAGAGTGTTCCACACTCGAGTTCGATGGACCCAAGCCCAAGAACCAAAGACCTAAGCACAAGCCTAGCCTCCATAGATAAGGGCCCTAACTCAAAGGACTGAAGTATGTACCAAGGTTCCAAGCCTGGCCTCAATGGACCCAGGCCTAAGTGCTAAGGACTTGGGCATGGCCTTGATGGACCTGGGCTTGGGAACCATGGAGCTAGACATAGACATTGAGTTCTCAATGAACCCCAACCAAGGTATCAACTATCTGAGCACAGGCACTAAGGTTTGGGGCAAGCCTTAATGGACCCAATGCTCGAGCATCAGTGACCCAAGCCAAATAGCAAGGATTAAGGTACATGCATTAAGGTCATATTATTCATGGACCTAGGCTAGAGTGCTAGGGACTCGAATACAGGCGCAGGATCCTAGGCCAAGCCTCAATGGACCTAGGAACCTAGGCAGGAACAATGGGGTCCGACTCGGTCAACCTTTGCTGACTCTGGGCCTAACCTCAATGGATCAGGCCCAAGCACCAAGGAGCCAAACACAAGCACTAGGTCTATGGCTCAAGTGCTAACAATCCGAGCACCTAAGGTCCCAAGCCTGGCCTTAATGAACCCATACTCGAGCGCAATGGACCTGAGCTCGAGAGTCAAGGACAAGAGCACAAGCACCGAGATCTTGGGCCAAGGCGCTAAAGGCTTGGGGCATCAAGGACCCAAGCATGGCTTCGATGGACTCGAGCCGAGCGCTAATGGCTTGAAAATGGGTGTAAGGGTCATAACCCACCCTCAATGGATCCAAGCTCGAGTGCCAAGGATCTGAGCCCGGGCACCAAGTACCCAACGCTGGGTCAAAGGCCCAACCTCTATGGACCCAAGCACGGACTCTATGAACTTAAGCCTAGCTTCAATGGACCTAACCAAAGCGTCGAGGATCGAGCACAGCCTCAATGGACCACAAGCTCGAGCCCAAATGTCAAAGTCCAAGGGACAAGCACCAAGGTCCTAAGCTCGTTTTCTATGGACTTGTCCCAAGCACGAGCACTAGTGTCCTTGGCCCTACATCGAGGTCTCAAGTTAGAATTGAGCCTAAGCATTGAGGAACCGAGCACAAGTGCTAAGTTTGGTCTCGATGGACTTGGCCCCATTGTCAAGGATTTGGGAATGGGCATTAGGATTCTCGTATCCAAGCATAGTATCTCTAATCCAAGTGCCTCAGAAACTATATTTTGCAAAACAAAATGGAGCCTAGAGTATAAACATTTTTTCTCTAATTCATGGGAGAGGATTGTATCCTAGGAAAAATCAAGACATATAGAATTGATTGATATACCAAACTGGCAATATATTACCCAGAAAATAAAATTTAAAAAAGAAGAAGAAAAGGTACAAAGCAAGTTGACAATGGAGTCCGTCGAGCTTCAAATGAATGTTTCAAGAAGCTATGGTTGGGCCCGGCCAATTGTGATTTTGTCAATAACCCAAATTGGGAGTCCATTTTTCCAATTTGATGAGGGAGTGTTAACATCTCACTAACCATCACCCCTTTAGATTGTACCGATATATCGCTGTATCATAACTTTTGCTACTTAGGTCATGGGGACTCCAATTCCTTCATCTTTATGGTATCATTTGTATATAAACGCAGCATTGCAAAGTACTCCCGCTAGTGTCTTTCACGAGTGCCACTTCAATCGATAATTTGCAAGGTGTCGAGCACTTTTCTTGCAACGAGAATTTTCCTTACACTCACCACTCATCTTATTTCTAACTAGGATTCCGCCCTTGCAAGGTGCTTGCCTCATTTAATCCCATTGGTTTTAATGAGATTTCATGTTGCAAACTCTTCCTATTGAGTATTTCTTTTAACGATTCTTATTATTTTATCTCAGTATTGCATTCATGCTATTGATTGCATATAAAATCTTCCTATGTCATATACTAATGATAATTAAGAACATTTAACCATCATCAAGTCCTTGTATTTTACTTCGCAAAGGTAACCGAATGTTTGGGGCTTAGGACAGGAGAGCGTCCCTAGAAAAATAATCGATTTTAGCTTGAATTTGTATAGGAACCATACCTTCTTTGATCCATTCAACACATGCAGTATGAATGGAGATTTAAAAAAAAAAAAAAAAAGGAAGATTCATATGGAACAAAAATATTTAAACGAATTATTATAGAGATTGGCTAGCATAATAGCACCCTTATAGACAAATAGTAACAATGCTACAGTGCTAGGAGGACTACAAATTCTCTTTTGCCCTAGAACGGCTTTGCTAGCATAATAGTCCCTGGATATTAAGAATAATAATCTATTGTAAGCTACAAATTCTTTAGGAAGTGGGTCCCACAATAATTTATACTTATTTGTAATTTAGTTTTTGTAGTCCAAAATAGATTATTATTCTCACGGTATATTAAAGACTATCACGCAATCATCTCTTGGCATGGAATGGGCAACCGAACCATTAGTTTCCAATTGTGGGGCATTCATTTCAAACTGCTAACGGTAAATATCAAAAGTTAGCCAAATCCTTTAAATATCAAACGACAGTTTCAGACGTATTTGATTTCATATCTCATAATTTTTAGGTCAGCATTGCCAAAAAAAGAAAAATAGAGAAAAGAATATTAAAATTGGAGAATTGATGAATAAGAAAAGTAAATATTAGGAATGGCTTGTGCACTTTCAACTCTGTAACATTTTCTGATCACGTACGCAACAATCAAGTTCTTTTATCTACATACTGAAAATCAAGTTAGTCTCTCTTTGTGGAAAATAAATGTTACGAATCTCTCAACAACTTTACTCACACAAGAGTAGATGATACTTGAACATCATATTTTAGTTGCTGTTTATCAAATATTTATTTTTTCTCAAAACGAATCCATTTTATAATATTATACCAGAAAGTTATGTTTGGCATTACAGTGTTAAACTCATGTAAAAGGTAATGTAACTAAAGAATGTTTGATTGTTTAAATGCAATAGAAGATTGACGCAAACAAAACAAAAAAGAAATCACCTTAAACTGTAATACAAGAATTAGATCGAATGAATATTATTTCATATTTGCGATTAATTGAATCTGGTTCTTTGGTAATTGTAAATTTCCTTAGTTCCCTTCTTATTGTGGCCAAAGTTTGTTATGTAAAAAAGAACTCCACCTGGTGGGATTTGTTGGGCCAAGTTTTATTATTCAAGGAGGGGAAGCCATCCCATCGGGTGGGATTCTTGATTTCTCAAGGATATCGGACAAACTTGAGGTGCCCTCAGCCACTCATTTTCCTTATAATATTGAAACACATATTTTCATTTTACACAAATGAAGAAATTCAAGTAGTATGCAGCTACTTGAAGATGGAAAACCAGCTCCACTTGAGAGAATAATGCAAACTTTTTCTATTTCTTATTTGTGTTACTTTAGGCAATCATGAATTTCTTTCTATATAACCTCGTTTACCTTGGAACGAGTCGATTTATAAATAGTAGCAAACAAATGGGAAACACGCATGCGGGTGCGTGAACGAAAAAGAAAAGAATTAATAATCAGTTTGCAATTCAATTGTTAAAGAAACGAGAAGATTCAATTTAAAATTTAGAGTCTATGAGAGTTTTGTTGGAAAAATATGGCTTCGAATCAATAGAGCAATCAAGTTGGACTTCAAGGCGTAATATCATTTCCTTTATGGATTTATTTACCCCCACAAAATTACTAATGGTTATCGGCAAATATCTTTAGGATACAACAATATCTCAAAGTGAAAATACTATACATCAATTCTAGTATTTCTAAATCGGTCTTAAAGAACATAGGCAACTCTTTGTAAAAGATTGCAAAGTGAACAAATGTATCCTTTCGAAAGAAGTTGCCTAAATGAACAAAGGTGTCCATTCGAAAGAAGTTGAAAAATGAACAAATGCAAACCTTCGGGAAATGTTACAAACTGAACGAATATCATTTCCAAAGGTTGTCTTGAAAAGACACAAATATAAAAATTCGAAATAATAATAAAAATATATATTATTTTTTTAATAAATAAATTTTCGAATTTTCATAATTTCTAAAAATTCTCAATAAACAAAAACAACCTTTGAACTAATTAAAGTTAATAAAGTAACCGTACGGAATTAAAAAAAGAAAAACAAATGGGTTAGTGCTAATTAAATCGCATGAGCGCAAGCATGCAAAGTGTTAAGTACGCCTAATAATTACATACCTGCAAGCGAATATAGTGGAGTCTAGCTCAGACCTAAGAGTGCTAGTATGAACACCTAGGGGGTGAATAGGTGTTTAAACTAAACCTTGGCAAATATATGCGAAATAAAATAAATTTCAAGTAAAAGAAATGAGTTAAGGAAGAGAATAAGAACACAAGATTTATAGTGGTTCGGTTTAATCCAAGCCTATGTCCACTCTCCCACGCTAACAGCCTTTTTGGCTGGATTCCACTATGCAATCAACAAGAGATTACTTTGAGTGCAAACACTTAGTAGTAGATCATACTAGCTCACTAAGTCACTCTTTTGGTATTTCTCTCACGATCACAAACGTTTAAGCTCTCCAAAGACAAGTGTATGATTGAAGGTCGCTCAGACTTTGGAATTATAAATTCTACGCTCCGTCTCTTACTTGCTCATCGATCCTTCATCTCCTTAAATACTCCTCCACTTCTAAACTAGCCGTTGGACAGTATCTTGAGGATCGTCTTCCAATATTCCAATTGGACAGATTTGTATTTAGAAGATTTGGTAGCCGTTGAGTGACAAAGGTAAAATTCCAAATTGATTTCGATCGCCCATACAAACAAAATCTTGGTTTCCATAAGTAAAACTCTTTCGTATAGAAAGTTCTTGTCTTTAAGATCTAATCATCAATCAATTAGATTGAGTCAATCAAATCAATTTTGGTATGGAATCCAAACCAAATCACTAGCCGTTATATGATTGGGCTTGAGTTACGTTCTGTCGAATCTGGATATAAAGTCTGAGAGCCATAGACTTTACAATCTGAGTCTGAACATATTCTGCTTCAAGATAGAGTCTGTCTTCTCGGTTCATCCAAGTATAGATTTGATAATATCTTTTACACGTTCTATCATCTGCATAGCCTATTACTCAACCATCAAATACATTAGTACCATTTGATTTATTTTGACATCTTCAAAACATCATAAGGGATTTCCCTAACAATCTCCCCATTTTTGATAATGACAAAACAATCTCTGAATATGCAAATTTGTAACAATACTTTTAAAATATTAATTTAAATCAAAGGATATCAAAAGATAGCAAATAAATTGAGCATAACAATATATAGAAAAATAATCGCAGCTCATTAGTATAATATCAACCAATCAACACATATCCATATTCATATTCTCTCCCCCTTTTTGTCATAATCAAAAAGCAATAACAAAGAGTCACGTAGAGAATATAAAATGATAACAATTATGTCTTGCATGAAACACAATTTTTAAAAAAATCAGCTTATATAAAGTAAGTCAAATATTAAAGATATGCAATATAGCTCACTTCGATCATATATATATCAATAAATATCCAATAAAAATCACGGATGCATCATAACTTGCATGTACCCTTTTTGTCATAATAAAATCAATAAAAGATTTGTTAATGACAAAAGGTAATAAAAGATGCACTAACCGGATTTTTTAGAACAAGTTCTGACACATTTACCTTTTCTTCCATCCATAATAAGATCACGATCAATCCAAAAAGATTTTTCCATTATTGATCAATGCTCCCCCTCAATTTGTTGTCTTTTTGAGATGATCACGATTCTTTCCTTTCTCTTTTGGATTTGCTTTCTCCCCCTGTGATCATGGCAATATTTGCGAATAGAAACAATTGTTGCTTGTGCACGTTGAATAGATATTTTTCCAGTATTTCCTTTGTAGCGACAACATCCACAACGATCACTTGCATTTTGAAATTCGAGGCAAAAAATTATTTTCTTTAACCAAGCTCATCTCGAATTCAACCTGCATAAACTTAACAAACTTTTTCCACAAATAAGCTGTAATAATATCAATGTAATATATAATACCCTCTCTTCAAATAAATAAATTGAATAGCATATGTAAAATTAAAATTCAGAACTACTCAACCTTCCGTACGATACATAAGGGATTTCCTCAATAATTTGCAAAAAATTTGCATAAGGAATGGAATCTTTGAACCTCCAGAAGATAGTATAGAATATTCACAAATTTCTGATCAAGCTTTCCAAAATTCATATGGAAGATTCTATTGTCACCTGCAAAATCTTGTATAATAGATAATCATCTTTGCAAAAATGTCACGTAATATCTTCCTTTGATTTGCGGATCAAACTTGCTAGATATAAGATATCTTTTAAGAATATCCATGAATATGTAGTAATATCTTTCGAGATCAAAGAGATTTCCTTGAGCATAAATTTTAGATATGCATTTTGCAAAAGGAAAATATATATTTCTGTCACGTGCCAAAATTGCAATACCTTATATTTGTAACAAAAGATATTCGCAATATAATCATCATGATAAATGCACGTAGAAATTTGCAAGGTGGAATGAAAAAAAAATTCTCTTACCCAAGTATATGTTTCAAATATACCATTGAAAAAATAAAATAAAATCATTACCAATCTTCGCATGAGATGCATTTCTGATTGCATCATGATTTGCATAGATTTGCAATCATTCATCCTTTAAAGAATTTCCTGCAATCAACTCATTTCCCTTTTTGGTATCCATCAATTTGGATCCTTCCTTGATGTTAGAGCAAAATATAAAATCTCATAGATAATCAAATAGTCTTTCTAAACTCATCATAACATTTTTTTGTTTAAGGAAAGAATATTATGCACAATAATATCTTGAAAAATAAATTCTCACTTAGTCATAATAGGATAAAATCAGAGAGAATAAAAATCTTTGAGTATCTAAATATATCTTGCATCATAAATTAATATCACGTAAAACAGATTTTTATTTGGCAAAATATGATAAAATCTGAGAGTATAAAATCAAACCAAATAAATTCATTTGTCTTTAAGCATGATATCAAAAATGATCACACGTATCAAATTAAATCTCGAATCACAAAAACAAATCATGCGATTCTTTCTTCAATAAAACAAATCAAGGAATATGATCATTATAAAATCTCAATCAACCAAGGATATATCGAATATCAAGTATAATGAGAAATTTTAAATTGTGTACTCAAACCAAATTGAGATAAAAATATATATACTCCTTACCAAACTCTATTTCTTCTTTCTTCTTTATATCCTGCAAAAACAACTCATCTTTTCTTTGGTACCCATTTTTTCTTAGGTCCATGAAAGTTAGTAGAATATGCTGTTTTTACCCAATTTTTTTTAATAGGTCTCCAGACTTTAGGAAAATTTTTCTCAAAGTGATCCGAATCTCCACAATTTGAACACTTGAGGGCATTTTCACCAACAGGTTTTACAAACACTTTTTGAAAATGATTTTTGTAAAATGCCTTTGGAGGTTTTTGTCTAAGTCTCTCCTTGACTTTATGAAAATCAATTAGAGAATCTCTTTCCCTATTGAAACCAAGTCCCGACTTATTATAGTAAGGAACTTGTATAGAAAGGATATGATCTAATGTTTTTGAACCATTTGAAAATCTTGTTTAAATATTTGAAAATTCTTTCTTTAAAAAATCATTTTCTTTGACAAGTAAATCTCGACTTTCTTTTGTTTGTAGAAAATCTTTTTGCAAAATTTCAAACTTTTCTTTTTGAGAAAGATCTTGTTGCCTAAGCCAAGAATTCTCCTTTTTAAGTTCGAAGATCCTTGAGATTTAAGCAAAGCTCATTTATATACTTTGAAACTTTGAGAGGAATTTTTGAATTACTTACCTTGATTTCCTCATCGGATTCTGAGTCTGTGTCTAAGTCAAACTCTGATTCTGAGTTTGTGTCTGAGTCAGACTCAGATTCTGAATATGCCATCAAACATATATTTCCTTGCTCACCATCTTCTTTCATGGTTCTTTTATGGCCATTCTACTTGTATTGTCTTCTTTCACTAAACTTCCTTCCTTTTCTACTCAGCTTTTTGAATTTCTCGATCATAAAAGCAGTTCTTCGTCGTCTATGTCATTTTCTGAGTCCGTTTCATCAAAAACAGCGTTAGATACTAAAGCAGTAGACTTCTTACCTTCGGGATCTTCATAATTGATTTGTTCCACTTCATAGGATTGAAGAGTGCCAATCAATTCATCAACGAAAAGTGGCATAATCCTCTGAGTCTCTTGGATTGAGGTCTTGACATGGTTCCAATCTTTTGAGAGACCTCGCAAGAATTTGTTGACCTTCATTGGTGAAGAAATTGGCTAACCTTGATACGCCAAACCATTTACAATTTCTGTAAAACAGCTGAACATATTTCCAATTGACTCTCCTTGCTTCATCTTGAAGGATTCATATTTACCAAGCATGAAGTTTACTTTTGTCTCTTTTACACGATCGGTCCCTTCATACGTAACATGAAGTCTATCCCAAACTTCTTTTGTTATTTCACATGAAGAGATTATGTTATATTCAGCAGAAGACAAGGCACAATATAAAAAAAAAAAAAAATAGCTTTTGCATCAAGCGCTTCTCTTTTGGACATCTCCGTTCGAGACATAGGAGCGAGGGATTTGATTTCTTTGTCTTTGCCATTCTTATTTGATGTAGACGCAGCAATGGGGTTGATTCCTTTTTCCACAACATCCCATTGCAAGGGATCTCTGGATCTTAGGAATGCTTTCATCTTGTTCTTCCACACGTTGTATTCCTTTTCATCAAAATATGGTGGCCTTGTGTTGCTTTGTCCCTCCATAAGTCCCAATGCCAAGATACTAGCCATAAAAGATCTTTAGCTCAAAAGTAAAAACACTTTTATAAACCGAGCACTTGGCTCTGATACCAATCGAGAGTGCTAGTATGAACACCTAGAATGGGTGAATATGTGTTTAAACTAAACTTTGGCAAATATATGCAGAATATAATAAATTTCAAGTAAAAGAAATGAGTTAAGGAAGAAAATAAGAACACGAGGTTTATAGTGGTTCGGCTTAATCCAAACCTACGTCCACTCTCCCATGCTAACAGCCTTATTGGCTGGATTCCACTATGCAATCAACAAGAGATTACAACTTTGAGTGCAAACACTTAGTAGTAGATCACACTATCTCACTAAATCACTCTTTTGGTATTTCTCTCACGATCACAAATGTTTAAGCTCTCTAAAGACAAGTGTATGATCGAAGGTCGCTCAGACTTTGGAATTATAAATTCTACACTCCGTCACTTACTTGCTCATTAGTCCTTCATCTCCTTAAATACTCCTCCACTTCCAAACTAGCCGTTGGACAGTATATTGAGGATCGTCTTCCAATATTCCCATTGAACAGATCTGTATCTAGAAGATTTAGTAGCCGTTGAGTGACAAAGGTAAAATCCCAAATTGATTCCGATCGCTCATACAAACAGAATCTTGGTTTCCATAAGTAAAGCTCATTCGTATAGAAAGTTCTTGTCTTCAAGATCCAATCGTCAATCAATTAGATTGAGTCAATCAAATCAATCTTGATGTGAAATCCAAATCAAATCACTAGCCGTTATATGATTGGGCTTGAGTTACGTTCTGTCGAATCTGGATGTAAAGTCTGAGAGTCATAAACTTTACAATCTGAGTCTGAACATATTCTACTTCAGCATAGAGTCTGTCTTCTAGTTCAGTTTCAGCATAGAGTCTGTCTTCTGGTTCATCCAAGTATAGATTTGATAATAACTTTTATACGTTCTATCATCTGCATAGCCTATTACTCAATCATCAAATACATTGGTAGCCTTTGATTTATTTCGTCATATTCAAAACATCATAAGAGATTTCCCTAACAAAACCCAATCTTTTCTTTAGATACACTAAAAAAAACTCAATTAATTGGCCCACCTCCTCCCACTTTTCCTATGTGGGACAAGGAAATATACACTCAGTTTGTTTTACAAACAAACTTCCAACAAGTTTTAGGCGGAACTTTTAAATTATCCATTTTTTTTTAGCTAGTTAGAAAGATATGTTATAAAACGGGTTTTGCTAGCATAACATATCATGAAGTAATGTGAGAATAATAGTCTATTGTGAGTAATAAATTCTTTGGAAAAGTGGATCCCATAATAATTTATAATTATTTGTGATTTATTTTCTATGATTCGAAATAGACTATTATTTTCACAATAAATTAAAGACTGTCATGTAATCATTTTTTTATAAGACCTATAGATCAACTCTAAGATCTTCTAAACCTGTGGCATTCCGTGACCTTGGTGTAGAGTCATCTCCTTTCCTTCTGAACTTGTTCATATATGTTATGGTTGGATTACTCCAATAATTATTCTCTTTTGTGCCATTATGAGTGAATAAGTGCTTCATCGAGGTCATTTCTATATTTTTCCTAGAACTTTAATAAATGTCGTTTCATCTTTCCATCTAGGATGCTGAGAAACTTAATGTTGTGATCTGATCGTAAAAAAACCTTAAATGAAGATATTGGACATCGCTTGGTGTGGATGAAGTTAATAGGTCTCACTTTGCACATCATGCCACGCCAAAGGGATTTGACTCGATGTATACCCTCGGAATGCTATTGATGTCAAAGAAGATAATGCTATGATAGCAAAGGGAGAAATTGATGGTGGTTCGATCAAAGAAGAAATATGAACAAACTTGAGTAGCACTGGATGTTCGTCATTTCTTTTTTCTTATAAGAATATCACAAATTTCATAATTTTTGTATAGTGCTCACTAAATGTCATAAATTTTTTATCAATCACTTGATAGTCACAATTTTAGAAAATGTTCACCGCAATTATCATGTCACATGAGATTCCCAACATTTGGTAGGGTTCATTTACTTAACATTTTATTATAAATGAAGTTCTAAAAATCACCAATAATTTACAAAGACCTTTTATGTTTGACGACAGCCAATAATTTATATATTTTTTTACTTTTATAACAGATTCATATTTCATGACTTTTACTCCCAGCAAACTCATATCACATGACTTTTACACTTGATAGATTTGTATCACACAATTTTTGCTTTTGCTACAAAAATGGTTACAGTTGTGAATTATACACTGCAATAATAAGCAGTACTACTATAGTCCATAAATAGTATTGTTATAGTGCCGCGAACAGTGATTTGCTACAGTACATCATCTAATGGATAAAAATTATTCAAGCCAACTCTTCTACATTCGTCAACACCTTCACATGTCGTATTCATGAAATGGTTCTTCAGTGTTAACCTTCAAGCTGTTTAAGTTGTCTCTAAGTTTCTGCCTTATGTATTTTCTAATAGTCTTTAAACTTCCAAGATTTTGAATTGATCATATCCAGTGAATTATAGGGGTTGATGAGAACTTGATGGGATGTGTGCAGGATTGCTAAAAGCACTTCTTTTAGGACTATATTTATACCAATGCCTATGTCCTTCAAGGAGTTTGTCCACGTTTTCAATTTCTAGAGCAACTTGTGCTTTTAATTCAAATGATTTTTGTCTTTTTGAAGATTCATGAGGACTTGTCATAGTATCAATGGAGCTTGATGGAATGTCAGATTGGGGTAGATTCTCAAGCTGGAGTGATGGGTACTCAAATGATTATTATAAAAAAAAATATGGCATTTAAGTAATCAAAAAAAAGTTATGATATTTAAGTGGGTACCATATAAAAGTTATCGCACTTATAGTATCATTTTTCTTCTTATTAGTCACATTGCACAAGTGAGCAAAGGGAAGTTTCTAATAGGAGTTGCCAAGGGTTGCACGATATAATTTATGTCCTTAGTCACATTGCACAAGATCACCTTATCACTATGAAGTAAAGTCGAATAAAAATTCTTAAACGAGGCGCAAGCTATTTGAGCTGACCCATTTCGATCCGGTTCGTCTAATGCCGGAGGTACAAGCACGAGTAGGTTTAGCTTGATTTTCCCTCTGCTTCCTTGTCTTGTGACCAAATATTACAATATTTTTTGTTCCCAATTTGCTTCAAGTCTTAAACATAATTAGATCACCTCAGTTCATGTAAGAAACACATTTTGCGCAAGTAAATATCAAAAAGAGCATCATCCACATACAAATGACACACTCCTCGAAAGTTAAACTTGCATTTCTGTAGTAGGTTCTAAATGGGTGATGTCTTTCCCCTAAAAGAATTGCTAATTTTCATCTTCAGACATACTCTTTGTGACCTTATGTTACTGAAAAGAAGAACATATCAATAAACATCCAATTCAATGGACAAAGATCAAAGTTCAGAACTCAAGGCAATGTTTATGTCGATTTCGCTTTTCAAGCAAAATTTTAGAATGAGCCCGTGCAAAGCATGGTGCGTAAACTATTGCTTCGCCAAATTTGTGCTGTGCAAATTCAATAAGTAGAAGCTGAAAAAAAAAATTCAATAAGTAAAAAGGCATGTGTGAAAGGCATCTCACGATTTTCCTTGCGCAGCATTTCCCTTTGTACACCAAAGTCATTGATAAGTCTCATGGTCCATTTGCATTTTCCTCTCCTAATAAGCTACTATTGAGGATTCTCTACAATCAAATGAACGATTTCGATTTGTTTGTGGGCTCTTTCGCCGAATCCCTTAGAGAGAGTAGTCTCGCGGTCGAATGAGAGCACGAGATGCTAGTGGGATCGACCCACTCTCCCGGAGTCCGTAGAGAAGGTAATTTCGGCACTGTGATGAAATATGCGACAGACCCACATGCGAAACGAGGACGCAAGTCAATTCGATGTCTCGAAAAGCAATGTCCAATGGCCCAAAACCAAAAATTTGATATCGAAAAGGAAGAAAGAAAAAGTTAGGAAGAGACAGAAAGTGATGGGCTTGTTTCGATGGGCCTCACTCAAAGAAGCACTTTCCAACTAATCTCCTCTTTCTGGTCAAAAATAAAATAAAAAAACTAATCTACTCTTCTTTTTTTATATATTTGACAGAGCATTCTTACATGGGAAAGTCTCATCGTCCTTTTTTTTTTCTTTCCACGGCCGACACCATAAGTTGCAAATTGTCACGCGACTATAAATAAACGCTCCAAAGGGCTTGAGTCCAAATGGATGATGATCAAACGCTTGTTAATTATTTCTAAGCTCTTTTGTCCTGCTGACTAATCACTAGGTTGGAGGAATGTTGCTCATCGAACGATGCATTTGTTTATTTCCGATGGTTGAGCTATCTTATCTTGGTGGTGGGGGAGGGATCAGGAAATAAGACAAGTCCCCCTCCCCCTCAAATTTTCCATGATTTAGACTCGCTCTCCAATTACCTTATACTCTACTCCGTATATAATCGTCCCCAGGAAGCGCCTAACTCAATTATTCAATCCCGATTTACCAATTGTGACGACGACAGGGACGATGATCCGAGAAAGGTGTTTCCTGTTTCAAGCTCATCCTCTGCAACTTCAACAAGCGGACAAAGACCCTCGCAATCGGGATTTCAACGCTACAATCCATGATGAAGACCCAGAATTTCTTCGTTATGGAGCTAGCGTGATGATTAGATCATAAACGCTTAAACGGGTCTTTTTGATATGTCTAAGGAGAAAACATTAGGTTTATAAACCACCAATGAAGTTCATTGTTCCTTATTTTGTCTGAACTACGTGAAAATATTGATTGTGGGGCTCACGAATGGAACGCATAGAAAGTGAACCAAATGGCGAAATCCGACCCCTCCACTCAACCTTGTGTGGCCCAAGGCCATGAATATCCCGTCATGATTCCACTACCAACACAGTGACCGTCGGCCGAGGCAAATCATCATTGTGCAATAGGACTTCGAGGTTCGATTTCTGCACCAAAAACCCCTCCAGTTTCACCTTCGCCGGTGTAAATTTAACCCGCACGACTTCTGCTTCTTTTGACTGGACAATGCCCCTACAAGTCTTCATTCCCCTCTTTTTCTTGTTCTTATTCATGAACGTCTTTGAGTTAGAGAGGAAAAAGCATCCAATGAGGAAAAGAGTGGTTGAAATGGGAGTGTCCAACATATCATAAAGAAAGTCGTGTCGACCATTGATGTCACTTGTCTGCTCACCAGCCGGGATGGTTAGGGTTTTGCAGCAATTAACTAATGATTTCCCCATCAAAATCTTCATAAACAAATCGTTCGGCAATGAACCATTTGCTTCGTGAGGCTTCACCGATGCGGCGCGTGTGGTCAACTCTTTTATGGCTCTGTTTTATCGCTTGCGTTTGGTGCGACTCTTTGACATGGCAACCCACTGAGGCAACAAACCGCGACATAAACCTCGAGGGGTTAGGTTACTTCGTACCAGTTGTTCTCCGCATATAAGTTTTCTTCTTCGGCACGTAGAAAAAGGATAGTGTGATGGGAGAAGCAAGACAGGTTCTTTCTTTCTTGATCACCAATATACGTATTAAGCCACGTGAGTGTGACGTTTTTTTACGAGGTTTTAAAGACGAGCCACTTAAGTTAAATTCCCAATTATAATTTTACTGCTTCACTTAACATACTAATTTATCCGAAAAGATCTCAATATACATAGCATTGTTTCTAGTAGCTAACTTAAGTTTACATTGAGAAAGAAGCTCCTTGACACTTCCCTATATGGGCGAGTCTAAATTGGGAAGACCTGAAATATAGCGGATATATCGATATCTCCAACTTAGTGTAATCCCTCAAATGAAAGTTCCCGATGGTGTTTGGTTTCTCCACCAATAGCGAACGGACGTCCCTCCCAAAAAAAGAAAAAGAAGAAGAAGAAGAAGAACAGTTTATTTGAAGTGAATTGTAGTATTATGCATTGACAAAGCTTCGTGCACATGGCATTCATTGCTCTCCTTCTCAAGTCTCCATTTGCATGCAGGACAAGCAGGGTTGATAGAAAGTGATGACTGAACTCGGGAAACTTCAGTGCGCTTGTGGTCCTCCCACTACAAATTTCTCTTTGCATGTCCCTGACGGCAAGCTGGGGCTGCAACAGCGACACATACATCATGCAAAAAGACACGCACGCACCCACCAACGCTCTCTATCAACCGCACTCGAGACAAAAACCTTGGAGAAACTCTAGGAAAAGAAATATATATATCTGAAAACCAATCTCTTCCTGTCGAATTTCTCGAGTAATTAAAGCGCGATGTCGCAAACCCATACGTCTCGATAAGTACTTAACAATTGATTCTAGGTGACTAGTGTTTATTTATTTCCTATGAGAGGATAGCCGGTGGCCCTTCATTGGCAACAACATCTAGCTTCTCTACTGTTCTCCAACCAACCCCAAGGGAAAAGGATAATCTCCATTGGGTTTGTCTGGTGTATAGTCCCCAAGAAAAGAAAAATCAAGAGGTAAAAGCTTTGACTCGGTGTCCAATAGGCCAAAGCCTTTTCGTCTAACACTCACGATATGTGTCATACTGATATGGTATCGAGCTCAGTCAAGTGGTCGGTTCCCAATGCATGCCGCCGGCCCTTCCATTTCGTAGTGAGCATAAAAATTAAAAAAAAAAAAAAAAAAAAAAAAAAAAAAAAAAAAAGCCCTAAGAAGTTGCCTTCATAATAAGCATGCCCATCATCGTTGCTCCGTGTCTTGTTTCAAGTCACGGTACTTAGAGCATTCATTTGGGGCCACTCAAGGAGTACATGACCGTGTGCCTCCAATAATTACTCCGTGGGTGCGGACAAAGGATCGGCATGTGCTGTGGAGATTGACCGGGTACTTAAAGAATCGGAGTACCCATGATTAAAAAAAAAAAAAAAAAACGTGTTAGTAATTTCAATTTTTTCTTATAGCATAAGAACTTACGATCGGAGCTTGTACAACAGTAAAAGAGAGGGTGGGCCCAACTGTTTTTCCCAGTGGGCCCCACCAATCGAGGGGTGTTTAGGCCCAACTACTCCTCACGTGTATTTGGAATCCTAAGATTTCATGTCCGAAATTACAGAGTCGGACATCAACCATAGGCTTGGAGTGGAATTTTGTGGAAATTGGAGATGTAGGGGTTTATTCAATTGGTGCCTTGGAGTTAGGGAAGAGTAAATTCAGGGGTCCTAGAGTCTCATTTATGTCCCCAAGACATTGACCATTTTTCACCAATAGAGAAGTGGGAATATTAAATGAGACATAAAGCAAGTAGAAGTATAATTAAAGTTTCAAAAAAAAAATTACTAAAAGGAACCAGTCAAATATGGTGGAAAGAGATGTTGGTGAGACCATTGAATTGATGTCCTAACTCATCATAATAACCAAATAAACAATTGTCCGTTTGGATTTAGCGTTACTTTTGGCAAATTAAGACTTGAAATCGATCAATATATTTTCTTCCACTAGTTTCTACTTTGAGAAATCAGGTGATGTACCTGTAAATTTCGAAGAATCATTATTTTGCCATGAAATGACAAAATACATGACAACGGATCAATCTCTGTTTAGTGTTTTTAACTTTTCTTATTGTGATTTTCGCTTAAAGAAAGTTCTCGTCCTCGATTGGATTGGGATTGACTTTTGGTGTTTTTGTTCTTTCTCTTTTGTCACTTAGTTGGTGCTTTCTTAATCATTTTGTAAATAAGAAATATTCCTATTGCGAACGACTTATTAACTACCAGTCTTAGGACCAAAAGGCGAGCATAGTCAAATTCGAACCTTTTTCTCTATGAAAGAAAATAATTACTCTGAGCTAGAGCAAACAATAACAATACCGCTCTCTTTTCTTTCGAGTTCAAGAGAAGAATGAGTATTTTTTGACTTCCTTCACGTGAATAATGAAAGGGTTAAGAACCTAGCAACACATAGTGCATTTGTTTCATTAAAACACTCAAGATTTGAAAAACATTTTTTTCGAAAATCGATCGCTTACAAAAATGGATGAATGCAAAATATATTCACCAGCCACGAAAATAGATAATCATAAATTGTTGCTGTTAATAAAAAATTTTTGTTGACTAATTTTTGAAAACGATATAATCAGTCATTTTTTAGGATGTTTTTCAAATTTTAAGTCTTTCATGAAATAAATGCACCATTAAAGACAAAATTTAGCTCATTCCAAAATTGCATTAGTCAATTATTTTGGATTTATAATTGTCATGCAATTTCATCGCAGGTTCACATTTCACCGTGCACCTTTCGCATCGTTGATTATCATGAAAGCGGCCTATTTTACTTTAATACAAAATTCTAACTAATTATTACTGCTCAATCATCGAAGAACGGGACTAGAATTATCGTACTTACTCATTCTTCAACATCATGCATGTCACTGATACGTGTGCTTCGACAATTACTCGGTGCGTGTGAATTGGAGGGAAAGTACCAAAAAAAAAAAAGAATAAGTTTGATATGAATTTAATCCTAAAACTTTTAATTTGTCCGATTTAATCATAAATATTTGGGTTAATACTTTTAAAAATCTCAAATTGATACAATTGTAACAAATTTACCACAAACAAATTTTTTGACCACTAAAAATACTAAACATGTACACATTTGACAAATTTACTCCAAACTAGTACACTTGTGGCAAATTTACCCTCTGTTAGTTTCTTTTAAATTTTGCTGTCAAATTATTAAATTAGATGACACGTGACAGTTGACTGGTATACTAATTTAAGATTTTACTCTCCATTTGTCATAATTTACAATTTTTATGATTTTTTTGTGGTATTAATCTAATTTAACATTGGGTATATAAATATATATCTATCTATATGAAGAAGAAATCATGTAACGAAGGGGATTCTTATTTGTACAAATGGTCATATCAATTTGGGATTTTTAGTAATCGAATAAATTAATTTGAGATAAATTTATCACAAATATACCAATTTAGGGTTTTTTATGATTAATCGGGATAAATTTGTAACATGTATACAAGTTTGAGGTTTTTCATTATCAAAAAAATAGTTTGAAGTAAATTTGTTATACGTGTACCGGCTTGGAATTTTTTAGGGTATTAACCCTAAATATTTTCACATTGATACCAATTTAGTTCATCCTACTAATTTATGGTGAAAATTGCTGATGTGGACATTATTTATATTACATGACACGAGTGACGTGGACATTTTTATAATTTTCTTTTCTTTTTTTTCCATGGCCTTGGTCAGTGGCCGGGCTCACCTAGGTGAGGGCAAGTGTCGGCAAGTAGAAAAGGTCAACCCTTATTGGCCTTGGCATGGGAAATAAGGAAAAAAGGAAAAAAGGAAAAAAAAAAGAAGAAGAATCAACATTGGCATCAACTGTGTCCCATAAAATGGGTAATGTCCACGTAAGCAATTTTCGACCTAAATTGGTTTGATTGACTTAATTGGTACTACTATGAAAAAGTTTATAACTAAATAGGTTTAATTGAAATATTTATAACTGTTTTGGTACCGATGTAATAAGTTTTGGACTTTTTTGGTATAATAGATGAATTGCAGCATCAAACAGAGATTATTAACAAATAAATATTTTTAGGTCGATGGAGATTAATTAAAGTTAAGTACTTGAAAACCGGAGGATGCTTCCCTAATAGCATGGGAAGGAAAGATAGTTGAGAAAAATACAAAAAAAAGTCATTAAACATATTGCATTGGCTCTAACATGGACATTTTAAAATAATTTTTTTACTAATTTTTTTATTTTTTATTATTTTTTTCCTTCTTTTTTCCTTCATTTGAACTGTGGCTAATACCGATCATTGTCAACGACTGACCACAACTAAAGGCTGCCCTCGCCAAATCTTGACCCTCACAACGTGAGCGAGGGTGGGCCTCGCCAAATTGAGCAAGGGCTCAATCTTCTTCGCTTAGACGAGGGTTGCCCTTGCTTGATCTGGCGAGATCGAGACCCTCCCGACCAAAGCGAGGGTGGCAAGGGTCAAGCATTGCCAGAGGCTGCAAGGGCAACCTCGCCAAATTCGACGAGGGGCAAGCCCTTGCTAGACTTGGTAAAGGCTGTGAGGGTCTTGCCCTTGCTAGCCCTCACCTATGGGCTTATGACCGATGGTCACCATAGTTCAAAGAAAAAAAAATAAAAAATAAAAAAAATTAGTAAAAAGTTATTAATGTCACGTAAAATCATCAACATCCGCGTTATCGATTTTTTTATCTAAATTGATCAAATTGACTAAATTGATATCAATTCGAAAATAGTTTAATATTTCGGAAAATCCCCTTTACTCCCATGGCATTTCCTCGTAGCCGGACCAAACGGCCAAAAGGAGGACCAATTTTGTGTGGAAAAAACCAAAAAGAAGGAAGAGGATGATAGGGAGACATTAATGGAGGGGCCCACTCATGCTAACCCCAACCGTCACGTACTCTCTCTCTCTCCACTCGCCCAACGCCAACAGCAGCAGCAGCATCAACGCTTTCCATCGAGCTCTCCTCCCTTTCCCTCCCTCCTTCCCTCTCTCTCCCTCTCCCTCCTTCGGCCTCGCGTGTCGAGATTGGTCACGCTGAGCCAATCCGCGATGCCAATTCGCGAGGAGCATTGAAGTCTTCCTCCCCTCCCCACGCTCGCTGCTCGCAGCAAACCGTGGTCCTCGGTTTCTCAGGGGGGGAGTCAGCGCTGTCGGTGCTCGCGGGGAGCTCGGCCGCTCGAGGAAGGTCGCGTTCGTGGGGCTCTTGGGTCGGCGCAATTCTTCGCTCTTCGCTCGAAGCAGCTGACCCTGTCCATCCTTCGTCCAAAAAGCTGGAACTTTTTCGGCTCTGTTTTGGTTTTGCATGGTGAATTGCAGAGATTCTTTCTTTTTGCATGGGAATCAATGACTTTCTGCAGAATTTGGAGTGACCCTCTTCTTTCTTCGGGCTCCGTGTTTCTTTGAAGGTAAGACGGGAACTACCCGCGAAGTGAGCGTGACGTGAAGGAAGCGTTGGGCGCTGGTTGAGGCTTGGGAGCGAATAAAGGCGCGACCTTTGGTTGCTTCTTCCACGCGCGAAGTTGATCTCGAGTTTTACCAATTCGAGAGATTGAACAATCCGAGTGAGTCTTTATTGCATTCTCTCTCGAGAATCAGCTTCTTGCTCTATTTGATTTCGTCCTATTAATTAAGGCAATCTGAGTTGGGAAGCAAGTCATTTAATGCTTTTTTTTTCTTTCCTTCTTGTTCGTCCTCATGTTTATCTGCATGTATGGTGATGACGGTTATCAGAACAGAGGAGTGATTCTCCTGTGCTAGTAATTTCCTGGAAGCCCATCTCTTTTGTTGATTAAACTGTTCCTCAATTCGCCTGTATTGAGCCGTAGCTTTGTTCGCGCGACACGGTGTTGCTGCATAAATAGGATAATTATTTCGAAAGGGTTGCTGGAAGTTTTAAGTTTCTGTGCTGATAATTCCTGCATTGCCAGTCGATTAATTCAGAATGTTTATATATTTAAAGCGTGTTGTATCAAAGATTCAGAAAGTCCTGTAGACATGTATTTTGCTGCGACTGAATTTGATGAGGCTGTGATCAAGTCACCGGGCTGTTGTTGTGATTTTGCTACGGTGTGGTTTGACGCGTATGTTTGCTTTAGCTCATAGACATTGATTGTCTTGCGCAAATTTTCCTTAAGCGCTGCATCTTCCCTGTACAGCAGTCAATATCCTGCACAATTCTAACAATTTGTGATGGCAAAGAAGTCGCAAAGGCGTCCTGTGCAGCATGAGAAAAATCAGGCAAGCTGTATGTGGGGTCTGATTAGAATATTGGATTTTCGTTCCTCTAGGAAGCTGCTAACAGATCAAAGGAGGCAAAATTGCCTAGTTGCTGGTGAGCATTTCTTTTATAGCATATGGCATTTCTTCAGTATGGCACATATGCATAAGATATTAGCTCTTTGTCCTGTATTTACCTGGGATAAAAATAAAGGCTTTTGCTAACACTCAATTGCTATGCATTATTTTTCCTTTCTTAGTTTTCTTAAGCAGAATGTTACATGTATACAGAAAGTTATGCCATTGTCTCCTAATAATGAACTCATGGAAACTAGCTTGATAATGGGGCAATGTGCACATATCCTGAACTGTACTTTTTTTCATCCTGCAGGTGCTGCAAACCCAGTTAAATAAACTTAAATTGTTAAAAAGTCGCGATAAAGATCGTACAGGCACACTGGTAAGCATGGTCAGAATAGTTTTGAAGATCATATCTGCAATATTTCCTATACTGCTGTAGCCCAGATGGCCTTCTATTGATAATAAGTTATTTATTCATAATCGGCTGATGAATTTCCCAGGATCGTGAAGAAGGAAGGGAAATGATTGGTGGAGCTGGAAAGATTAGCGTGAAAACACTCATAGAAAAAGAAATGGTCAGTGAAGACGTGATGACAGGAGTGAGTGAAACTGGAATTAAGCACAAAAGATCTAGTTTAGTACAGGAGAGTCAAAGGAAAAAGAACCGTAGAGGAAGTAAGAGAAGTTCGAAGAAAAGCTGTGATTTGGACGAGGATAATTTGGGGCCCACTGAAGGCTCAGAACTCGAGTGCTCCTGTGATCAGAACACATATCAACTGTTAGCCGCTAACCACAATGAGAATGAAATAGTGGAGGATCTCTGCCAGCAAATTAGTCAAAAAGTAGTGGTTGCAAAAAGTGTGTTCCTTATGGTAGAGTTAGTGTACAGCTAAACCCAAAGCATTCAGATGTCGAGGAAAATCTGTTTGAGCTGATAACTGAGTTTCTCAATAAACAGCTTACTAGTGGGAAGTATATTGATGAGTATGGGAATATTCCATGCTCCACAGATGTCAAGATGCTCCAATTTTTGACTTCAGCGGAATTTTCACTTTTAGATCTTCTACAAGATCCAAACAAGACAGTAATGCAGTATATTCAGAGGTTGCAAGATTCTCATCTGGACTCACTTAAGGAATTGAACTCATTGCAAGAGGAAGATGCATTGAGGCAGTACGAAGACTCTCTTCATCATGAAGAACTCGGCAAGTTCGGAAGAAGAGCCAAGTCCCAGGAAGAGAAGTCTTTGAATAGGAATGCGAAATCTCCACTTTCTAACACGATTGTTATCTTGAAGCCTGGGATGACAGATCCACTGCAGCTCAAAAGGGGGTGCAACCCACGCTTATCACCTCAAATACTGTACACCGCTAAGAGGCAGAGCACAAGAACAAGTGCCCACTATTTCATTAGTGATATCAAGAGGAAGTTGAAAAATATGGTTGTGAAGGAGCATCGGGGAATTACTGTAGATGGTCCCAAGAAACGGCACGAAAAGGGACAGCAAATCTTAGGAAGTGTTGGGAAAATGTAGGAAAATGTTCTGCAAGTAAAGATCACCTCTATGTTGAGCTTGCAGGGATCAAGAGAGAAAAGAGCAAAGATAAACCAGGAGATATTCGAGTGAGGACTAAAAGTGAAGCTGCTGATAACCACCAGCATAGGTTATCAAACATTTATGTTGAGGCCAAGAAGCATCTCTTTGAGATGCTCAACCATGGCGATGCAGATGCAGTTTCTTTGAGCAGACAGTATCCAGAAACCCTAGGGAGGATTCTCTCCAATCCCGAGTTAAACTGTTTTCCAATAGGTCCTCGAATGGATTCAAAGCATGGCATCCTAAACCATCTGCACAGTTCGACACAGAGAACTGCGGAGTCATGCATTTCCAAGAGTTTCACTAGAGGTGTTCAAACTCTGGAGACTGACCTAAATATCTCAGAGATGGTTCTTTCAAGTGATAAAGTAAAAACCACCGATGCCGCTACCGAGAGGAGATAATTTCTGAAGGTAAATCCCTTTTAAAACAAATTGTCACTGGGAAAACTTTTATTTATTGTGGGGTAAGTTTTCCAGAATTATGTACTCTAAGGAAATAATGCAGATATTTGTGGAGCTCCTAGACTGGAAATCCAGGGACACTGCGACATCTTTTGTCCTCCTTCAGAACCAGTCAAATCACCCAGCATGTCAGTTGAGTCTATACCTGAAGATGAATGTTCCAAACCCATGAAAAAGGTGAACTAATGCTGCTTGCTAGTGTCACACACCAGATATATTGCATTCATTTCACTGCAATTTTATTTGGTAATCAAATGGTCAAAAAATCAGATATTGCCACCTTAGGAAGCATATGCCCCATTATTGCATCATGTTTGCAGCGTTGACATTTTCACACTATTGTTTTTATTAATTGATTGAGAATCAAGCGTTGGAGATCACATATCGCATCATGTTTGAAGCGTTGACATTTTCATGCTAGTGTTTTTATTAATCGATTGAGAATCAAGCGCAGGAGATCACATTTTGACGCAGCAACTGAATTTTGGATGGCTATCACTCCATTTTCTTCACCACTTATCAGGGATATTCTCTTCCTTGGGAAGAAACAAAAGGAACAAATATCCATCTGAACCAAAATTTGAATCACATCACAAACTCAATTGATATGCTTTGCATGTGTGTGTGAACACTTTGAATTGATTATGCCTCATCATTCTCAGTGCAATTTCTCATTTTATCCAGAAATATTATGGGATGGAGCAGCAGCCACTGTCTTTGTTTTCATCTCCTCCAAGTGCTTTAACCATAAAAAAAGTAGAAGATCTGGAACTTGTCATCGATAGATCGGACCGACCTAGTCCCGTATCTGTTCTGGAGCCACCATTCACAGAGTATGACATTAGTCCTGCACGTCCTGCTCCTGGTAAGCCAGCAAATTGTTGGGGTTATGATTTCTGATGTGATTGGTATATTACTAGCAAATCTTCATCGTCTAATTTGAAACTTCTAATGCTTCTCAGTTGAGCTCTCAACAGAGTCTCTACTAGTTGAATTTGAAGATGACTTTTCAACCACAGATAAGGAGATCTATTTAAGAAACTTTGAGGTGGAAAAGGAACTAGTTTTCGAATTTGTAAAGAAAGTACTGGAAGCCTCTGACCTCAACTGTGATGATCTCTACTTGAAGTCACAATCTTCCGACCAGTTAATTGAACAGTCAGTCTTGGATAAAGTTGATTTCTTTGGTGACCACCTTCATTATGATCAGAAGCTTCTCTTCAATTGCATCAACGAGGTTCTCTTGGAGGTTTTTGAGTACTACAACAGTTGCTATCCTTCCTTCTCTTTTGTGAAACGGAGAATTAGGCGAATCCCAGCCATGAAATATGCAGTCCTCGAAGTATGCAGAAAAGTTCATTGGCATCTCCTCCCTCTTCCTCTGCCACGATCTTTGGAACAGATCGTCCAAAAGGACATGAGTAGAACGGGAACTTGGATGGACCTGCGCTTTGACGCCGAAAATATTGGCGTCGAAGTGAGTGAAGATATTATCGCAGAATTGATAGACGAGATCATGTCGAGCTGTGTGAATGAGAGTGTTCAAAGAGCAAATGCCCTCCAGTTGGTGCTGGGCCATATGAATATGGAAGCCTGACCCCACTTTCTCATAACAAATATGATCAGATGGCGTTCGTTCTGTTGTGTCCTTCCCAAGAAAGAAGGCCGACTGGTTGCAATGGCGACTGCATTCCCGCTAACGCGACATTTGGTCACGTTCCTACCTACCGACCTTTGCACATGAGGCATTTTTACGGTGTTATTTGAGGCCAATAGGGTATTTTTCTGTTGTACAGCTTGTCCGTATGACTGTTTTCTGCTGCCGCCTTACCTGCTCTTTCCGTTCTACTATGGTCAAATCTGGAGTCCTCCAGATTTTAGACCCTGTAGCTGTAAATATCAAAGGAAACAGCAGGAGTTGCTGAATAACAAAAATGCTAGTGCAAGTTGTTAATCTTCTCGTGCTCTCTTTAGTGTACAACTCTTCTTCGCTAGTACTTTGCCAGGCCCCAATAAGGGGATTTTCCTGCTCGGACCTTGCGTCCGCTGGATTGAGTCCATCATATGTGAGTAAATTTGCCTACGGAAACTCGACCTCGATATACCCGGTAGCCTGCAATGGACTTTCAATAGCCAATCGATAGCATGGGGACATAATGGGAAGCTTGAGAAGTAACCCCAAGAGTTAGACTGAAATCCAAGACGATCGAGAGAGAGAGATGGCCGATTAGTCTGCCATCTATGGAGGCGATTCGATAGTGCATGTCATTATCGCACTGGAGCTAACTGTTTCCTCCTCTTTTTTTCTATTTTCTACTGCGCCATCTTATCTCACAGAAGTTGACAAGCAATAAAGCGAAGAAAATCATTTCGATGTCAGACTTTCAGTGAGCTAAAGGTCAATTTGCCTCAGCTATTTCTCCATTGACAACAGATGGGCCTGGTTTCTCCAGTTACCAACAGAGCAACTTGTACGACAGGACATGCAAAACAAGAAAAAAATCAAAGATTGCCACCAGGACTAGCTACAGCATCAAGCCAAACATGGCTAACACATTGGAAACTCACCGAATAAGTGGACCCACCTCGCATTTCATATGTGAAATTAAAGTATCCCGTCTCACTTGACAAAAAAAAAAGATTATCTCATATTAAATTTCAATCTCTATAAACTAAATCATTGTTGATCGGTCAGCGAAGAATGTCCTCATTGGCGAGTTGAGATAGCTGTTGCAAACCATTGTGTAATTGGCAAGGTATACAGTGTTTTTGTCCTTTTGACAAGCAAACGAAAGTCAAATCCTCCAGGGTTTGTCTTTGTTTTCTCTTGACTGGTGGAGTAATCACTCTGTTCCTTGCAGATAGGTTTATTCCCAGGGATCATTCGAAGGTCCAATCTCATTTGATGCGAAAACTTTGCTCTAAGACTAGCGATCAAGCAGCCGCTAGGTCCGGCGGCCATTGCGGAAATCGCCGCCCCTATTGGCAAGCAAAAGCTGAGAAGACAAACTCACGCTTTGAATGAAACACGAGATAAATATGTAGACATGTCATGTATTGATGTAATCTTGCGACTTCAAGTCATCTTTTCATCACTAATTGTAATTTGTAGTCATTCATCAATTCAAACAGTACTTCTTATCCTCTCATGTGTCAAATATATTTATAAATTTATATAACTCAACCTCTCCGACATCCTTAGATACTTAAAATACTCTCTTACTATATATATTATCAATAAATAAATTACATATTGCTCACAAAAAGTTATTAGATGATTTGAGTTTAACCATGTTCCATATAATAACTCCAAAATCGTACCAGAAATCAAAACGAGACCACTAGATGGAACGATTGAATTAGCCCATATATCCAAACCTCGAAAATTTATCTAAAACACTAATTGTATATTGGGCCAACCAATTTGGATTAGGAAAATTGTTTAAAAAATTCCAAATTTATTACACTTTTGTCAAGTTCAGTCTTAAAATTTTCAATTTTGCCAATATAATTCTAAATCTTTTCATATTATGCCACCCGAGTCTATTCAACTAATTTTGATAGGAATTCACTAAAGTAGATGCTAACCATCTTACGTAATACAACCAATACTAATGTAGATAATTTTGAATAATAATTTAATTTTTTCAGTCTTTTTCTTTTTTTCTCTTTCTTCTTCTATTTGCCAATGGCTAGCCACTGGCCACAATTGGGTGGGCTAGCCTTGCTACCTTGCTAGATTTGGTTTAGGCAAGGTTGAACTTTGCCGGGTCTTGCCAAATCTAGCTTGGGTAGGGCTAGCTAGCCCAATCATGGCTAGTGACTAGCCATCAGCAAAACAAAGGAAAAAAAGAAGGAAAAAAGCAGAAAAATATTAAGAATATTAAAAAATTTGTCCACAAAAATACCGTTATTACTCACATCAGTAATTTTCGGCTAAAATTGATAAGATAAACTCAAGTAAAAAGCGAAAAAGACTCATGACTTACTTGACAAAATTGAAAAATTTATGATTAAATTAGCAAAATCACAATCAAAATTATGACTTTTCGAATAATTTACCGATTCTAATCCGACCAATTCACACTGATTTCCCCAAAAAACACCGATCCTATTGTCGTGATGCTGGAAATTTTGCTCCAGGAACTCCATCCGACGGCTTCGTCCAAAAAAAACTCCATCCGACGGCCAACCGGGGAGGGGGGGCGCCCGCCGCAATTCCATCGGATTCAAAAATCCGGACCAGCCGTTCAAAGCATGCGCAAGCAAGAGGAAGCACTGTTTAGTTGGGGGGTCTGGCGCCTGCCGTTTTTACCATCTCGCCCCTCGCCGCACGCCGGAGTGGTCGGTACGGACCGGTAATTACCCACTCCCCTGCGGGTACAAATCCGGAAATTCACGCCGGCCATACGCACCCGTAAAGAAAGAAACAAACAAAATCGTCATCTATAATATCGGGGGATTAATTAATTATTATAATTATTAATTTTCCGCTAAGATCGCCTTCAACCCCTCGGGCGAAGCAAGCAACAGCGCAGGCATCATCGTCATCATCATCAGCAGCTGCAAGCAGCAGAAGAAAAGGGCAAAAAAAAAAGAGAAAAAAAACAAAGAAAAAGAAAAAACACGCGAGGAAAAAATTAAAAAGAGGAAAAGGAAAGCTTGCGACTTTCAAACCCCAAGACTCTTCTTCTCCTTCCTCCTTCCTCTCTCTCTCTTCCTCTCTCTAGCCCTCTCTCTCTGTAGATTGCTGCTCTGTTTCTCGCTCTTCGAATCTTGCGTCTTAGGGCAAAGGTATGCCTCTTCTTCTCGCTCCTCTTGCATCCGATTTCCCCCCTGTCTCGCCTGGTTTCTGGGTCCGAGGAGGTGTCCCGGTTGTTCGTGGGTTGTTTTCTTTTTCTTGTTTATTTACGGAATTGCCATCGAAACCCTAGCTCCTACTTGATTGTCCGGAATCCGATCCGTCGGGGTGCGGTCGGGCCTTCGAATCGAGTCCTGGCGCAAACCCTAGCTCGTTTGTAGCTGCCGGGGTGCCAGATTTGACTTCTTCCGCGCCCGGGGATGGGCGCGTGAGTGGAAGTTGCGGATTTTGAAGTTGGCTTCCGCGTGTGGCTTGATTCAGTGTAATTTGGCGGTCTGGAGTGTGATGCTGACTGAGCATAGTGTTGGCGTTGGTTTCCGGTTTCCGCGTTCGTTAGTATTTCAGCTTGTTTTAGCTGGTGTCGAGGTCTTGTCTGGAGGGTGAGGTTTGATAGCCGAGCGGGTGGTGCGGATCATAGTGATTCTTTGGTCGTGGATGCTGTGGTTCCTCTGAGGAGGGATTTTGGTGAGGCACATTGGGTGCAGATGTGAATGTGGCATGTCTTGGGATATGGTATTGCGATTGGGCTCTTTCCTAGTGAAACTTGTTTTCCTTTTGAAGTTTGGATATTGCTAGGATGGTTACTGAGAAGTTCAACTTTTAACAATTTGGTCCTTCTATAGAGATGCTTATGATGTATTCGTGTTGTTTCCATATGTGGCATTGAGGAGCCTGCTCAAGCATGAGTAACCTAAGCATGAATGTCAAAGCTGTGGAATTGATGAGCGTACTGCTTATGATAGCTTATACATTGGGTTTTGTCGAATGATATGGTCATGGTTTTATTGAAGAGTAGAAATAACGAAAGTGTTTGGTCAGCTGATCAGTACATTTCTTATATTATGGCAGTCACAGTATTGTTTAACACTTGAGAGAAGTAGTCTCTGCTGTGTTCCATAGAAGGTAAATTCTTGTAGAATTGAGGTGTGTCAACTGCATTTTGAGGGAAGTCGAAGGGAAGGATGGAAGTCAAGGAAAATGGCATAGAGAAAATTGTTGTCAAAATTGCGAAGTCCTGCTGCTTTATAGGTGGCTTTTGTGCTATGATGTGGGTGATTTTGTGCTGATAACTCGTAACCCCCTCCATGTTTCTTTCGCATGAGATGTAATAATACCATCATTAGAGTTTTATAAACTTATTTTCTTGTATTATTTTTCATGTAGTGTGATTTTTGACGTTCTTTTTCTTTTGCTCTGTGATTTTTTACATCCTTACTATCTATTGTTTATGGGACATAAAATTCCGTGATTATTTGTAGAGTTGTTTAATATGGTTTTTCCACCACAGGTATCAGATATGCTGCACTATGACTTACGTTTGATCTTAATAGAACTGATTAGCCGAGAGCTATCATAAGCTAGGGTTTTTTTCCTCCCCGTCATTGTGTCTTTTAGATCTTTGTGCATCCTCCTCTGTCCAATATCATGAAGTTCTGATCAAGGGGAAAAAATTCTTGCGAACATAGTTCTTTAAGGACATTATTAGACATAAAAATAAATGGGATACTTAAGTTCCTCCAATTGAGAAGAAGTCCTTTGTAATCATCACTAGAACAGACAACTCTGAAGACTCAGGCGTGTTTGTGATTTTTACATCTGTTTTTCCAAATTATGTATGAGCATCCATTTAATTTTATTCACATTCTTTCTATGGCTTAGTTTGCTAACTTAGGCAAGGATGTCTTTAATTGCAGTCCAAAGCTTGCTGTGATCTATGCTAGGGGCAGTATGCTGATGGTAGTCGGGAGAGATGCAAAGGTATCATGTTGCCAACTGCGGTAATGCAGTAAATAACAGTACCATTGGTGGGCCGTCATCTAGAGATACTGCTCGTGCTGAATCGCCTTCTATAGGTTCTAACTTTTCTTTAAATTCAAGGTAATCGATATCCCTAGGCTCATATAATTTACCCACAGCAAAGCTTTTATAATGTTTTTTTTTTTTGGTAAGGGAGCTTTTATAATGTTGGTACCTACAATTTTGCATAACACTATTCCCTTCAGTATTTGTACTGTAATGTTGTGGGAAGCGTTTCCAATTATTTCCTCTTGTTTTTACAATTTCCTTGACCTGAGCATGTGACATGAAAAGAAATAATGTGAATTGTTCTCCAGTATTTGGCTTTCTGAGAACCCATCAAAGCTTGCAGTAAGAGAGGCTAGGGTGGGATAAGCTCCATGGGTTCAACAACCGGTCTGTTCTTTGAAAAAAGAGAAAAAAAGAAAAGAAAAGGCTTTTTGAGGAACAAATGCAGCTTACGGTTGTTGGAGTTTCTTTAATCTCCACATCTTCCTGTTGATGACATCCCATTTTCCTTTTGTTTACCCAGGACTTTGATAAAGTTGCGACTAGGTTTTTGTTTTGAAGAATCACTTGATTTGTTAACTTTTCACTGTAATTTCTTCTCAACTGAGGGCTTTTTTTTCCTCTTTCTCTGGAACTTTAAAAATGATCTCGATTACGCAGGCGGCAATTTCAACTCTCACCTTACAAACTGAAGTGTGAAAAGGAACCTCTGAACTCCAGGTAATTGTTGCAATGAAGTAAGATGCTTTTGTTGTTCCTTTGACAATGGTCTGATCAGGAAGCTGTTCCTGTCATTGATTTTGATTAGCACATCAGTTACCAATAGATTTTGTTTCTCAGTTGCTATTTACAGCAAAATTTGATTTGGTCAGGTACTTGGGATGGTGATGTTTATGGGTCAATTTACAGCTTTTACTACTTCCTTTCCCTCTTGTTTTAGCTTATGCTGCTGTATCTTATTTTGTTGCATTACGATGACAGACTTGGGCCTCCCGATTACCATCCTCAGACTACTGATTGCCCTGAGGAGACCCTCACAAAAGAGTATGTTCAGTCTGGATATAAGGAAACTGTTGAAGGACTTGAGGTATCTTTAGAAATCAAAAATTTTGCCTTTCATTTAAGTCTAGATAAGGCAATTCCCATGTAGTATGTGTACACGCTGTCAATTTCTTCTCGTCTTGCGTTTGCTAATTTCCCCTCATTAATTTGCTAAAATTTGGCTGGGCACTTAGTATGCTTGTAATCTCACATGCCTGTATGGTGGGCTATCGAGCTCTCTCTGGGGTGTTTCTACTGAAAGGGTACTTTATAGTGATTTGTCCTCCTAAATATGGAAGAAAACCCATTTCAGTCTTGTAACTGAAATGATACCTGACAGTGGTTTAGAAGAGCAATGTGTGCTTTCTCTATTTTATGGCAATATCTTTTCTCAACAAACACTGAATGCTGGACCTCCCAACCAGCTATCACTAAATGTAATTTTTTTTTTCTAAAATTTTTTATATGCTCCAAATTTAATTCTTGGTATGCTTTCTTAATCAAACTGTAAATGAAGATTGTGATGACCTTTTGTAGCATAAAATAGGGCTGAAATAGCTCGTTTTATCCCTCGATCCATCGTAGAAGAGCCATAATAGTCATTTTATATTGGCTTTGGAGTTATAATGCCAAGTAGCTTAGTATTATGATTTTTTGATTAATAAGTTTGTTATGAATTTGATTATGTCAGGAAGCCAGAGAAATTTCACTATCTCAAGTTCCGGTGTTTTCAAAGACTCTTGTTCTGAAGTGCAAGGAGGTTAATGTCTTTATCTTGCTAGGCTGTGAACAGCCTTGTCTAATTTTTTTTCTGCTATGAAGTTTCCATGTGTGGTGACTGCATCTTTGGCTGGAGCTGATCAGTTGGTTGTTTGGTGCAACTTTTTTTAGGCAATAAGAAAACGATTAAGGGCTATTAATGAGTCTCGAGCTCAGAAGAGGAAGGTATTGTTTCCCTGTTTCTTCTTACTGATACTGGAATTTATCTGGCAAACCGCAATATCTAAGTAGTATTTCAAACAATCTTTTGCATGATAGACAGCTTTAGTTTGAGTCATTAGCTCTTTGAGGAGCCTTTTTTTTTTTATTACAATGCAAGGTGGCGATTAAATTCAGTACTTTAAAACACTTCGTGACAGGCTGGTCAAGTATATGGTGTACCTCTGTCTGGTTCCTTATTGAATAAGTCTGCCGCTTTTCCTGAACAAAGGTCATTTGGTGAAGATTTCAAGAAAAGATGGATCGAGGTATGCTTCCTACTGTATTATCAAGTGAATACGGGCAAGTGCTCCAAATTCAGCTTGTGATGTCGTGTCCTACTTATATTACCTGTCTTTAACGATGTTTAAGCAGAGATTCAAAAAATTTGGTGGGAACCATGTCAAAACTAAAAAGCACTTTTGCCGTGGTGCTTGCAACAATTGGGGCTTTTACCTGTCATGGAAGGCATTCAGAAGTTGATCTAGGATATATCTAATGCTTCATTTATTTTTGACAATGGATGTTGAAACGGCAAATTTCTAACAATCATTTCTCACAGTTGATAAGGAGCATGGAGAAATCGGACAGCTAGATATCTCAGTGACATAATAACAAATCTACATTTTATTCTTCTTCTGAACCATGCTAGAGTTGATTGAATTTTGAGATTCTGTTGCTACTAAAATGTTTGGAGGCATGATGCTGGCCTACAGAAGCTAGTGGCTATCATTGTGGTGTATTTATTTGTAGTTGATTGAATTAGAGGGACACAGCAGGTTGTTGAGTGGTACTGTAAATGTTGATAATGCGTTCTTATAATAGTTCAATATTGTCCTCAGGAAGATAGAATGTAGTAATTAACAAGATATGTACTTGCTATTAATACAATATTTGATTACTTGATGAGCTTGAGGGTCGAGAATAAACATCCATCAAGCTTGAGCTTGGGTCTGAATGAAAACATCAAGTGAATTTTCACGATACATGAAATGGAAATTACTGAAAAGGAATAACAAGGTTGCTGTCTTTTGATTTGCAAGGAAATTTTGCCTTCAGAATGTGGTCCTTAAATCATTCCTATGTGAGCAGTTCCTGTTTAATCTAGCTGAATGAGCAGGTCAATGTTTAAAACAGTGGTACTAGTGCAGATGAAATAGAAATCATATATCAGATCTCATAGATATGTTAATTTACTGGGTGGGATGCTTTAGCTGAGTTTGCCTGAAGAGTTTCCAGATGAGACTTTACGAAAAATCTGACATTTATTGCTGTCTTTCATTTCAGGCTTTGTCACAACCTCACAAAAGACTGCGTTCTTTAGGTGAGCATGTTCCTCATGGTTATAGGAAGAAGTCTCTTTTTGAAGTTCTCATCAAGAATAATGTGCCTATTCTGAGAGCTACTTGGTTCATCAAAGTAACTTACCTTAATCAGGTACAGGACTCTTGATCTCTACTGCTACTTATGCTTATCTCAAATGCATAATATGTATTTCCGTACGATCATATAATATGCAGGTCCGCCCAGGCTCTGCTGTTATTTCTTCTGGAGCTCCCGACAGAAGTCATTTATCACGTGCAGAGCTGTGGACGAAGGATGTTATTGATTACTTGCAGAGCCTCTTGGATGAATTTCGCAGAAACAATTATAATTCGAATTCTCACCTTAGAGAACGATCTCCACAGATGCTTTATGCTGGGCCAACACAACAAAAAGGTGAAGCAGCATCCTCTACTCTCGATGCAGAGGAGCCCTCCCTACATTTTAAGTGGTGGTATATGGTGCGACTGTTGCAGTGGCACCACACAGAAGGGCTGGTTCTTCCTTCTCCTATCATTGATTGGGTTCTTAGCCAACTACAGGTTTGCTTTATTCTTTTTTTTCCATTTATGTCTCATGCTCATCTTTTTGACCTATGGATCAATTTGGTTGTTCATGCTCATAGTTTATCTTTATGCCTTTTCAGGATAAAGAGTTGTTCGAGACTTTGCAATTGCTCCTGCCTATCATATATGCTGTTATTGAGGCTATTGTTCTGTCTCAGACGTATGTACGAACCCTTGTTGGAGTGGCCGTTCGTTTTATCTGCGAACCTTCTCCAGGTGGATCTGATTTAGTTGATAACTCACGGCGGGAGTACACCTGCTCTGCAGTAGTTGAGATGCTTCGGTATCTGATACTTGCTGTTCCTGACACGTTTGTTGCTGTGGATTGCTTTCCATTGCCTCCTAATGTTGTTTCTCACACGGTGAATGATGGGGGTTATTTATCCAAGGCATCTGAAGATGTAGCAAAGATGGAAATGTGTTCTGCAGAGGTAGCTTGTCTGTTCAGAAGAAAAGGTTTTGATGCTTTTTACCAGGCTGTGTCATTTGGGCATGTTGTTTCATCTATACAAAGACATGCAGACAAGCTGGCAAAGGTTGTTAGTTCTGGTAACCCTTCTTGTGGCTATGCTAGAGCTGTCCAAGCCTTGGATAAAGCTCTTGTGCATGGTGACCTGAAGGGGACTTATAAGTTCCTTTTTGAAGATGTTTCTGAAGAAGCTGTGGATGGAGGATGGATTGCAGAAGTCAGTCCATGCTTAAGAGCATCTTTGAAGTGGATTGGGAGCCTGAAGTTGTCATTCATTTACTCGGTATTCTTTCTATGTGAGTGGGCTACATGCGATTTTAGGAATTCTCGTACTGCTCCTCTGGCTGATGTGAACTTCTCTGGTAGAAAAGACTTTTCTCAAGTGTATGTTGCAGTTTTGTTTTTGAAGCTGAAAAAAAGAGATCTAGAGAATCAATCCCGACGAAGGAATGACAATGTCGGTGGTGTCACTAGTCATAAAGGTCTAAGCCAGGAGAATAACTTCGGGAGGACTTCCATGTTAAACATATTTGAAAATGGCAACAATCCAGAAAATGTAGATAAGAAAAGTAGAAGGTTGTCTGGTGGCTTGAACAGCCCTGGTCCATTACATGATATATTGGTGTGCTGGATCGATCAACACGAGGTGCCTAAAGGAGAAGGTTTTGAGCGTCTTCAACTGCTGATGGTGGAACTCACACGCTGTGGCATCTTCGACCCACCCTCATATGTAAGGCAGCTACTTATCAGTGGAATTATGGGTTTGAGTGGACATGCTGACAGGGATAGACGAATGCGGCACTATCGCATCTTGAAGCAGCTTCCAGGAATTTTGATTCATGATGCTCTGGAAGAGGCAAGAATAGCTGATCGGAGACAGTTTCTGGAGACTATGCATGTTTATTTAAGTGAAAGACGCCTAGTGCTCCAAGAGCTTTATGGTGAACGCAGAAATTTAGACAGCGCACATACTTCAGCTCACAAGAAGAAGCACAATATTAGGAGTGGTCCGTCCCCTACATCAGTTGATCAGTGGAAAGCTGTAGAGTCACCATCCAGTTCTTTTTATCCCAAGAAAGCTGACATTGAAGAAGTGAATACCTTAATTTCAAATCTCTTGCAGTTTCCAAACTCAATTTCTGTCCCCTTATTCACGGGGACCGATGAGTCTGAAGGGAGCATTAAGAGAACTGCTGGGTCGATATGCAATAAGTCAGATTTCACAGACAGCAGTCCTGGATGTGAAGAATGCAGAAGAGTCAAAAAGCAGAAATTAACTGAGGAGAGGAGTGCATACATCCAGGTGCACTCTCCAATACCTTCAGATGATGAGGATTTATGGTGGGTGAGGAAGGGGCCAAAATCTTTTGAGTCATTGAAAGTTGATCCTCCACTAAAATCAACCAAGCAGGCATCTAGAGGTAGACAGAAAGTTGTGCGTAAAACGCAAAGTCTTGCTCAGTTGGCAGCTGCTAGAATTGAGGGCAGCCTAGGAGCTTCGACTAGTCATGTATGTGATAGTAGAACAAGCTGCTCTCATCATGGAACTGGTGTGGATGGAGAAATACCCAAATCAGTGGATGGGATCAGAGTTACTCACTCGTGTGATGTTATTACTGTTGGAAAAGCTTTAAAGCAGCTGTGTATTGCAAAGAGGAGGGTTGTTACAGTTTGGTTGTTAGATGTAGTTAAACAGCTGATTGAAGAAGCTGAAAAAACTTCAGCTCAGGTTGGGCAGTTTAATAGGAATTTTACCTCTCTTAATGATCGTAGCACCTTGAAATGGAAGCTGAGTGAGGATGAGTTATCAAATATACTGTATCTATTAGATGTATCTGATGATTTAGTTTCAGCAGTCAAATTCATCCTTTGGTTATTGCCAAAGGCTTTTCGTACATCCAGTATGGCAATTCATAGTGGAAGAAATGTGTTGATGCCGCAAAGGCAGGTAGAAAGCCATGTGTGTGAAATACGGGAGACGTTTCTTTTATCATCCCTTAGAAGGTACAGTATTGATAGCTAAACTCATTGCTCTTTTGTCTGGAGATATGTTTGCTTGATTTTTTACATGTAGGTTGAGAATTTTTTGTTTTTGGTTTCCCTCTTCTAAAATTTGTGTGGAATTTATCATGTCATCATGATGAGCATCATGCCATAGTGCTTTCTTTTGCCCTCTCTGAGGGAAGGATAACAGTTGGTATTGCAGTTGCATCTTCAGATGCAGACTGCGTTAGCAAAGAATATTTTCTCTTGATATAGATTCATGTGTGTTTCTTTTTGGTTTTAATTAACTTTTTTCGTCAAGTTGAGATTCTGAAAACGAGTAGATACTCACCCAATCAAGTTTAGTAGAAAAATAGACGGATAATTTTTCTTCAATTGTAGAGAAGAGAATGAAGAATTATACCTTTTACAACAAGCATTTTTTCACTGGTTTTATTTCCATTTATCCTCTCTCATACTAAGCTGCACATTTATAAGTGTTTTACTGGCATATTTTTCGTAAATGAATGTGCACATTTATTTCTTCTCATGTTTTGCCATTTCCTCTTTTTTTCTGCCTGTAGGAAGCAGAACGATTAGTTCTGACAATTTTTGCTTGTGAACTGGTCAGGTATGAAAGCACACTTACTGCTGCAGATCTTATTCCACAAGCCTTATCTGCTTCAATGGATCTAGTTGCCACAGTTGCTGCCTCTAATGCAAGGGTGTCAAATACATCAGCATGGGCTTATGCTCGATATTTATTGAAGAAGTATGGGAACGTGACCAGTGTTTTGGAGTGGCGCAAGACATCCAAGGCAAATCGCGACAAAAGACTGCTTGCAGAACTTGAATCTGGACGACCCTCAGATGGTGAGTTTGGATTTCCTCTTGGGGTTCCAGCAGGAGTTGATGATCTTGATGATTATCTCCGTCAGAAAATGGGTACCGGTAGGCTGTCCAGAATCGGTATGAATATGAGAGAGATTGTGCAGAGACGTGTTGAAGAGGCTTTTCACTTTTTCTCTGGGAAGGAGAAAAAGGTATTTGCTGCTGGTGTGCCTAAAGGGCCTTCATTGGAAAAAGGGGATGACGGATTTCAGATATCTGAACAGATTGTTATGGAGCTGAAAGATTGCATGATGCAAACTGGAGGTTCTTTTCAGGAGGGTGACCCGTCTTTGGTGTCTTCTTCTATATCTGCTATTATTGGCAGTATTGGGCCAACTCTAGCCAAAATACCTGATTTTACCACAGGCAGTAGCTGTACAAACTCTCCATCTTCGACAAGCTCACTCAATGTTGCAAGGCAAATTTTGCGCATCAATATAACATGCCTATGCCTCCTTAGGGATTTTCTTGGTGAGCGTCAAAGCAGAGTGTTTGAGATAGCTCTTGCAACAGAAGCATCTTCTGCTCTTGCTGGAGTTTTCAATCCTGGGAAGTCATCTCGAAACCAATATCAGTTGTCTCCTGAAGCTCATGATTCCAATTCAAGTACTTCTAGTGTAGTTGGTAGAGCTGCAAAAGTCATTGCTGCTGTATCAGCTCTTATCATTGGAGCTGTCATTCAAGGGATTACTAGCCTGGAGAGGATGGTCTCCGTCTTCAGACTGAAGGAGAGCATTGATGTGGTTCAATTTATGAGGAGCATAAGATCAAACTCGAATGGTAGTATCCGATCTCCTGGGACTTTCAAAGTAGAGAGTCCAATTGAAGGTCATGTTCATTGGTTCCGTCTGCTTGTTGGGAACTGCAGAACAGTTTCTGATGGATTAGTTGTTGAACTTTTAGGGGAGCCCTCTATTGTTGCTCTTTCAAGAATGCAACAGACTCTACCTGTTGGCCTGGTCTTTCCACCTGCCTACGCGATAATGGCATTCCTTATGTGGAGGCCTTTCATTCTGAGTTCGAATCTTGCTGTGCGTGAAGACATACATCAATTGTATCAATCCCTGTCAGTGGCCATGAGTGATGCACTAAAACACCTTCCCTTCAGGGATGTTTGTTTGAGAGATTCTGTGGGTCTGTATGATCTAATATCTGCAGATACGAGTGATTCTGAATTTGCATCCATGCTGGAATTGAATGGAACTGACTTGCATTTGAAGTCAATTGCGTTTGTACCTCTTCGTGCTAGGCTTTTTCTTGATGCGATTATTAGTTGTCGAATACCTGCTCTTGTTACACAGGATGATCGGAGTCGGATAACTGGACACGGGGTTCTGAAAGATCGGTTTACTGAAAACAGAACCAAACTTTTGGATAGGATTGTTTATGTCTTGAATACCCTGCAACCTGCCAAGTTTCATTGGCAGTGGCTGGAGCTGAGGCTTCTTTTGAATGAACAGGCTTTAATAGACAAACTGGAGGCCCATGATACGACTTTAGTGGACGCTATACGCTCTCTGGCTCCTAGCTCTGAAAGAGCTGCTGTCTCTGAGAATGAGAATACTTTAATTGAGATCATTCTTACAAGGTTACTTGTGAGACCAGATGCTGCTCCCCTTTTCTCTGAGGTGGTTCATCTTTTTGGGAGATCATTGCAGGACTCCATGCTGTTGCTCACAAAGTGGTTTCTTGAGGGCCATGATGTTCTTTTTGGACGGAAGACAATTAGGCAACGTCTCATGAACATTGCTGAGAGTAAAGGTTTTTCAACCAAGACCCAGATTTGGAAGCATTGGGGTTGGTCAACCTCAGGTGTGGGTACCATTGCCAACTATGATAAAAAGAAGCACGAAGTTGCCTCTATTGAGGAAGGAGAAGTCGTTGAAGAGGGTGTGGATCCAAAAAAATTCAGTAAAGGGTCGATACAAGTGCAGCTTGATGCTGAAGGTTATAGTTCTAGGAGCATGCAGCAGTTTGCGACTGAAAAGGCCCTTATTGAACTTGTTCTCCCTTGTATTGATCAAAGTTCTGATGAATCACGCAATACTTTTGCTAGTGATTTGATCAAGCAGTTGAATGCTATTGAACAACATATAAGTGCAATTGCTCGTGTGACAAGTAAGAACACTGGAACAACTACTTCTGGAACAGAAGGTCCTGCTGGCAAGAGCAATAACCGGAAAGGTATGAGAGGTGGCAGTCCTGGTTTAGCCAGAAGACAAGCAGCGGCAGCTGCAGCTGCAGCAGCAGCAGCAGATTCTGCCCCTCCTCCTGCTGCTTTGCGAGCATCCATTTCATTGCGGTTGCATTTCCTTCTGAGATTGCTTCCCATTATTTGTGCAGACAGGTAATTTACCTCAACATTGCGATGCTTAGAAACTTTTTGTGTTCAAGATTACCATGCATGTCTATTGCTTTGTATAGATGGGTTGATAGTGCTATTGAGTGGCCTTCAATACTTCTCCTCATCTATTTTTGTCAGCTTCATTTTCAGATTCCAAATTCATAAATCTACTTTCTGCACTCAGATGTTTCATTTTCTGGTATTGTTTGGCCATGTTCTTTGTAATAAGATTATCTAGCGAAGGCTGCATCTTCCAGCCATCTATCATTATTTTGTCTGGGAGTAGGATTCACCTTTCATAGTGGCTTCTCGAACAATGTTGGACTTATACTATGCACTGTCTCATCATTGGCTAGTAAACAATGCTGATACTTCCCACAACTTCCTGTCAAATCAATTGGTTAACCATGTCCTTAATGTCAGTCATGAAATTGGACATCAATATGCACATATTGCTCGAGCCCAGTGAGGTACTTATTCAAATGATTCAGTAGCTTTCACCTGCCATCCGCCATTTAATATAATGAACTTTTTGCGTTATCGATTCGCTCTAATCACCATGACTATTGAAGAACAATAGACTAGCAATGATAGGTGTCATTCATGAGCGTTTTATTGAAATGTTGTTTCCTTTTTCTTTTGTGTAGTTGTAGTGAGAGTCTGTTTATTTATTTTTTCTTAATGATAATAAACAACAGTTACTCCAATTGCATACAGGGAGCCATTTGGACGGAACATGAGGCACATGCTTGCCTCTGTAATACTTCGCCTCCTTGGGAATCAACTTGTTTATGATTATGCAGACCTGGCCATCCATCCCCTGCAGACTTCACAATGCAAAAGAGAGGGAGACTTGCCCGTGGAAGCTCCTGGTCATAATGCTCCTTCAAACTTTTTGGGCGACACGCTTTTTGATAGATTACTGCTAGTCTTGCATGGGTTGTTGAGCAGCTCTCAGCCCAGTTGGCTGAAGCCAAAGCCCACCTTGAAGTCAGCACCTGAATATATCAAGGACTTCGCTGGAATAGATAAGGAAGCCGCTGATAATTTGCTGGTAGGCTCGTTGCTCCTTGGAGTGCATATGTTGCTTCAGGAGCCCTTAAAATCCTTGCTGCTTGTAGTGTAGTGAATTCTTTAAAACCAATTGTTCTGGGATGTCTCACTTATCAAAACTGATGCAGAATGAATTGGACAATATGCAACTTCCTGACAAAATTCGTTGGCGAATCCAAGCTGCAATGCCTATCCTCCTACCTTCTCTCCGGTGCTCTGTCTCATGCCAACCCCCTTCTGTGCCAGCTGCTGCTCTCACTACAGTGCAATCGACCATCTCACTTCCAGGAGCATTGTCAGGAAATTCGAATCTGTTGCAGAGGAATACAGTTTCTTCTGCTAGATCTTCTACTACCACAACTGGAAAGTCCAGGCCGATGGCACCGCAGCAGGACTACAATATGGAAGTTGATGCCTGGACACTCCTTGAAGATGGTGTAGGCGGGGGCCCATCTTCAAGTGGCACCGCTGGTATAGGCAGCGCTGACAATGCTAATCTTCGAGCTGCCAGCTGGCTGAAGGGGGCCGTGAGGGTTAGGAGGGCAGATCTGATGTATGTTGGTGCTGTGGACGATGACAGCTGATTAAGCTTAAGAAAATATTCTTGGGATGGATCTTGTCAGGGCATGCCCCGAAGAAGGTAATCTTGCGAATGCATGGTTTCTCGCTCAATCTAAGTCGAGATTACCTTGGAAAACGCACCTCGGCTGTCGCGCGGAGGCTGTCGAGAGGTAAATGATTTTTTGGCGCATGCTTTGCTTGTAAAAGATGGAAGAAGCGAGGAAATCGGCACATGCAGCCCCCATCATATCGAGTCTTGAGACTGATTTCGTTCTGCTAACCCTTTGATTACTTCCCGTCTGGATGGAGCCCTTGTGGGTGCAGTTCAGAGGTCTGTTGTATATATAGAGATTAATTGTTTCACTTATTTTAGTTGAGCCGAGTAAATCAAAACAGAGTTTTGAGCTGCTTCATGCTCGTAGATCTCTTGTTGTATCTCCTCTCCTGCTTTGTCTCCTCAATATTTTGTCAGGTCCTTGTTTTACTTAAGCTTTTCTAGATCAAGCTGTCCATAGTGAGATTTCGAAGCTGTAAACTGGGAAATGCAGGATATTTATGTGGTAAACGATGGTGGTAGTAACTGAAATAATCTGTCGCGCCTCATGGTTTTTCCTCATTGCAAGTATGTCAGTTGACATTTTCCTCTTTCATGTTAGATTATTTCAATTGCATCTTGTTAAAAGTGTCCCTTCGGCACTTGTTAGCCATATAAATAAAGTTCACAATTGCCGATGCATTATTTTTCTCATGTCATCACATAATTAGTGTTCTAAAATATTTCCTCATTAAGTGTAGATTTGGATTAACAAGTGTACCGGACACAAGTTAACGAGAACTTGATACGAGGGTACGAATCTGTCGGTATTATGCTGCATCGCTCGGATAAGGTGGTTAAGGCCTGTAGCCTCGTTCCGGTTGACTTTTTGCCAACGTGCGGAGATTGTCCTTTTTTCGTGGCAGTATGTGACTATTTTTCTTTGCCAAAGGGTGATGAATTTGTCATAAGTAGCATCATGAAGTCAAGAATCATGTGCCAACACATATCATGAGACTTGCCACGAAGTATCTTAGAATATTAAAGTTTTTTCTTGTTTTCGAATATTACCCAATTCTCCTTACATGGGAGCTTATCACGGCCTTGCGTATCTGGCGTAGCACGTCATAAGATTAGTTTTTTCTTGGATATTTACAAAAAACGTTGTAGAATAGATACGAATACTGTCGTAGAATAGATAGCAAGACTGGTTTAAATTCTACAAAATGATGCATTGAGTGCCTGAATAGGCCTATCCGTCTAATCATCGAGTAATAATGTACCATGATTCAGACCAAAAAAAAAAAAAATGTACCATGATACTTAGCTGATTAATATTGTATATAGCCCTTGGTACCATTAATATTGTATATAGCCCTCGGTACCTCTAAGTATTGCTCAATAATTTCCCTAACAAAGCTTTTCTCTAATAGATTGATCGAGCAATTCCCATCGAATGCACAACTTTATATTAGCAATTTACAGTAGTGCCTAAATGATATTATCGACATACCAACATAGAGTAAATTTGTTTATGCAGTAACCATGCCTAAAAGCATTCATATTCGTTATTAATATGGATGATTAACAAGGAGGTGATCGTGGACTCTGCTAATATGTATATGTCCTGAGAATGGAAGCTTGCAATAACAAAGGAGGAGTTGGTAATTGGTAATTGCAGTTGCCTTTCGTGTGACATCTCTCTCTAGGTCTCTCTCCGTGTCTTGTGCAGGCAACACCTCCACACTCAGTTTCCCATTCAAGAATCGGAAATGCCAACGTATCTCTGTGCTGTTGTCATGTTCTTATCATTTAGGCTCCATTCGTTTCGCAAAAAATGTGGCGTTTCCTGAAATTATTTTTCAAGAAGCCATTATTCAGGAAAATAAGCATACTTTTCAACTTTTTGCGGAAAATGTAGCATTTCCTCACTTTCAAAGGTTTTTTTTTTTTCAATAGCGGAAAATGTTTTCCTAAAAGTTATTTTTCATAAAGTGAATGGAGCCTTAGTGTCAATTAATAAATTTTGCCTAACATGATGAAGTGGTGCTTTTTGAAAAATACCAAGTTAAAACGTGTTGAGCCATGTCAATTCTTAGTTAATTTTATTCATGTCTAATGTCAGATTCAGATTCCTACCAGTCTTCGCATTCACCATGTGTAGTTCAGCTCATTTTTGTAATTTCCTCGTGAGGTTCGATCTCTTTGCGCTCATTAAGAGTGTTTTCTTATCCTAATCCGGTTCTTGGAATAAATTCTTGCGCAATGTTGAATGAGAAGAAGCGAAACGCTCCTGCTGCTAACAGAGTGGAGGCAACATCCAAAATTTTAGCTCTTTATAAAAAAAAATGCCTGGAGGGGAACGACCGAGATAATCAAATTGCAGGCACGAATATGAAATGTTCTGGTCATCCAAAATGCAAAAAGAAATTCATTTGGTCCTTTAACGCTGAGGAGTGATTCTTTGGCAGATGTCCGAGGATAAGAGAAACCTATTGATGTTCAAGGTCGATCTTCTTCGTCTGCAAGCTTATGTAGTACATTCACATTGCTAACCTGATATGACTATATGAATGTATGCTACTCTGTGCCGCATTTAGTGTTTGATTTCATGTTCGTAACATGTCTGGCAGATGTCCGAGGATAAAAGAAATCTCTTCATGTTTAAGGTTGATCTTCTTCGTCTGCAAGCTTATGTAGTACATTCACATCGCTAACCTGATATGACTGTATGAATGTATGCTACTCTGTGCGGCATTTAGTATTCAATTTTATGTTTGTAACATGTTTTCCTCTCCCTTACAGGAGCGAACATTTATTAAAATTTCATCCTGCTCGACCATTGAAAAGATGAATTTTCAGTGTATAAGATGTATACATCTCAACTCAAAAAATGCATCTACTACTGTATGTGCGAACCAATATTTTCGTGAGTAGTGTATTAAAGAAAAGTCCTCATAGCTTCCTCCTTACAAAGTGGAAAACCATGCAATCATCTCATCTCATCTCATTCAGGGCAATGGAGGTGCAGCTATAAAGATGTTTAATTTCCCGGTACCTTTATAAGGTGATGTAAAGATGCATACAGGAACGCCTGCACTGTGATTTCTGTGATTCATCTGAGCTTATCAAACTTAACCATATTATCAACCTTGATGTCAAACTGTTCGCCAACATCTATACTGATGATCAGAGCTAACAAAGCTATCTGTATGCCCATGTATACTGTCAATCAGAGCAACAATGTAGGACACTCGACAGTCAAGCACCATCTGCACCGAGTACATCCTCAATCCGAGTGACAATGTTGAATGCTAAACCTTCAAGCACTCTAGAGTAGCTCTCTAAAGTTGCTTGCCCCACATCCTGCAAGGCATGATTTTCTCACTTTCAGTCCAATCTCTTGCAAGGGACACAACAGAATGTTGGATCAAGAGAGAGAGAGAGAGAGAGAGAGAGAGAGAGAGAGGTCAGCTTGAAGATGTAGCAGCTAGTCTAATTTATCTCTTCTTTTGATAAATAATTGATTCACAGTCATGGTATCTTATAAGCTAGTGTGATGTAGCAGCTAGTCTAATTTATCTCTTCTTTTGATAAATAATTGATTCACAGTCATGGTATCTTATAAGCTAGTGTAAATTATCTATATGAAGGAGAATGTAGCATAATTTCATAATTTGCCGCTTTCATCCTGTAAGGCATTATAATGCACTTTACCTGGTTATATTGAATCTTCCATGTGTCCAAGCTTGTCTGTGAAAGCCCAGGGTACCTTTGCTTCAGGCAAAAGAGTAAGCTCTCAGCTCTCTCTGCTAAGGTTTGATTCTTGTCGCTTCTCTCAATGTCAGCCATGAAGTCCTTTACCATGTTCCATGATGATTTTGAATGGCTTATGCACAATTTACGCCTCCACGTGTACATGGAAGCCTCTACTCTGTTTGCAAGATCAAGTGCTTCGTGTTCAGATGTTATGCTTAGGTGGTCAAGGAGGTAATCAGGGGAGAATTTCTCTGGCGTGCTGATGTAACGGTAAATTGTGTCTCCAAGGCTTTCTCTGCCATTCTGCAAGTGAAATAAATTGTTTCCATACGAATATAGAGTTACACGATGTCACTACGGTGGTGAGGATGAAAAAGGATGAAAATGCCAAACTATAATCTTGAAAACAAGAAAGACTAATGCACTAACTTTCGGAAGACTAGCCAGGTAGCTTTCTGGGATTTCCATCTCGGCGAGAATATTGCTATTGATAGCCATGGCTGCTTTATGAATCTGATTGGCGCAGTCACGCTTGTGCCTCAGGTTCATTCTCGATTCTTCAGAGAGGCCATCAGGAGGCACGCATGGAACTGGCAACCACCATTTCTCCTGGTTCAGCTGAGCAACTCTTCCGAACAACTCCGAACCGATCGAATTTGATGACATGCTTCCCTTTTCTGTGTACCAGAATTCCGTCTCCTGGAAGCTATCCAATATTTCCTGTCAAAGAATTCTTTCTTTCCTGTAATTCAAGTCTGTGACAAAGAAAACCGAATCGCTCTACTGCTGTCACCTAAAGAATCGCCTTACCAAAAGCATCGCATCGAGCTTCTGCAATGCAGGGAGATTAACATAAATGTCTGATCTTGGTCTGCTTGTCATCACCTGAAGGGCATTAACCATTAACCAAATTGCGTTGAAGAAAAAACGATGGGCAAATCGTAATCTTTCAGAGAAGGCAGTTTCAAATTGATATTTTATTCACCTGGACTGATGTCCCGTCCTTGTAGTTCCTGTGTGGAAGCGGTGACTTCTACCATATAATCACAAACCGAAAGTAGACAATTCATTTCTCTATTCCACATTGCCGCCTTCTCTTGATTCAGAGGCTCTAATCTCAATTTCTGCCCAAATACAGTAGCTGCAACGCCAAGCCCCTCAGTCTCAGGCAATGCACAGCAAATATCCACTCGACAGTAGTAATTTCCTTTTGATACTAAAAAATAAATTACCGTAAAGGTTTGTGATGGCATTGGAGATTGTAACAGCAGTGCATACGCCTTTCCCTCCCCCCGACATGTCTTCGCCAAGCAAAAGCTTTGCAAACCGCTCCTTCATCATCTCAAGTTCTTGAAAAAGAAAAATGTGCACTCAAGGTCAATAAACTTTGTTCGTCTTCCCAACCCATGAAAGCTAAGTTATCTTGAGAAGATTGTACCGTGCCCACCTGGATCTACACCCTCGAAGTCGTCATAGTTTTTGTTCATGTCATGCTTGTGTTGCTTCATACGTAGCTTGCTGAGGACGGGATTGTTTAGGCGATCTGATTTCTCAGCCGGCCAGTGCATAGGAGAAGCTTCGCTAGAGTAGCTACTATCATCTACCGTCTCTGAAAATACTGAAGCGTTGGAGTTAGTACGAAAATATGCTGTGGCTGAATCAGTACTCATAGTCGAGTATGCCGGAGTTCCCGTGGACGGTTGATCATTCTGATCCACCGAGGTATCGTCAGACTTCGACAAATGCTCCATCTCAGAATCAAGTCCTGAAGCCACCTCAAATTGTCCAATATATTAACCTGCGAGCAACTCAAGTCAATGTGGAGATTCTCAGGACTTCATGAATCATCATTGCGATCAACACAATCTGCAAAATGGGAACTTAAGCCGACATCAGATTGACCTTTCCACTGTGGAAAAGGGAAAAGACAAAAAGCGTTTACTTTTCTAGGAAGCTGTGAAAAGCGAGTCGGTTTTTCACGTTGCCGTTGATAATCGGATGAAATTTGCAGTACCCTTTTCAAGCTGCGATAAAGACGAGAACCGTGCAAGCGAAGGTCAAAAAGAAAATGTGGGTTCGCTCTCATTGAAATGGAAAGAACTCGACGTTCGTAAAGTTACCTTTTTTAGCGGCCATTTTCGAATTCAAAACTGTTGCAGTGAAGGCCTTGAGCTAGCAGAAGACCGTTTGAAACAGGTTCCCTTAACCAGAGGCCCTTGCTGATTGATGTCGAGAAGACGACTTTCCCATCGAGTATTTATCATGTCATCTCGCCGGTTTGAACATGATTTCGATATTGCGCAGTTGAAGGGGAAACTGTAAGAGGACTGAGCCAAATGCAAGGCACAATCACAAAGACGTGCGTCCCATTCATCCTCCTTTGCCTTGACTTTTGAGATAGTGGACATTTGCATTGCCTGCTCAAAGACTTTGTCCCCTTTGACATAAGAATCCTGATTTCAAGTCAAGATTCTCTTTCATGGCTAGAGAGAGTTGAGAAAGCAATGGCGACTTCAGATCTCAAAAAGGGCATAATTCTTAGTGCAATGCCTTTGAGATCAGAGTACCTAACTCAAACATGGACTAGTTGTCTTGAATTTGATCTTATATGAAAAAGTTGTCCACAGAGGTAAAGGGGACAAAGGCCCAGTTTGGTTCAGCATGTAGAAGGGGCTTTTGAGCTCTAAAAGGGTTTGGGCAAAAGCGAAACTGCTTGGTTCAATTTTTTGACTTTGGCGAGATGCAATTGCATTTCTAAGGGGGTTAAAAGGGCTTTGAGGAATGGAGGGGCAGAGGTCTATTGGGAAGTTGCATTTCCAGAATGTAACTTCCAGTATTGTTCATCGGAGGCCGATGATCGCCAGTCAAGGGGTCGTGCGTCGGCGACGGGCTGGCAACCGTCGGCCAAGAGTTGCTCGACCCCAGCAACCGTTGCTGGACCTCAGTCGACACCTGAATCGTGTGACCCAGGCGATCGTCGCCTAAATTGCGCGACCCAGGCGGCCACGACCTTAGGTGGCCGTCGCAAGACCCAGGCGGCCAGATTTGGCTATCCGACCGCCAGATCCGGTGGTCCGGTCGCTTGGGTCGTGCGCGACCGTCGCTTGAGTCACGTGACCTCAGGCAGCCAGATTTGACCAAATTCGGCCATCCGGCGATCTAGTGGCCAAACTTCAAAAAAGAAAATAGAATTTTTTTTGTTTTTTTAATTTAATAAAAGTCATTTACAAATGTAAATTTTACCAAACAGTATTTTGGCCAAAGTTGTATTTCAATGTAAATTTTACCAAACGATATTTGCATTTCGGAAAACTTCATTCATTCAAAGTATTTGCATTTTGACAGGTGCATTTCCCAAAAACCGAACCAAACGGGCCCAAGTAGCGTTGGTCATCTAAACCTCCCCTCGCCCTAGCTCTGCAAAAAACTGGACAATGGCACGAGAGAACTGTCAGGGAGAGAGGGCGCCGATCATCGCGGCTCATCCAAGATTTCTATGACCAAATTACAAATAAGGGTGTGAACAACACAAACGATGGCATTTGTGCGGTGTATGAGAAAGCTTGTTAGTGATTCATAAATACGTGACTCGCCCTTAAAAGGCCATACTTGATAACTTTACTGGATGAATTGGTAGGTCGAGCTTAGCAATGGGCCTAACAATCATTGCCTGCCTATAACGTACAAATGGTACTCAAATTCGGAGTACACTCAAGAAAGAAATTTCTTGTCCATAACCTTTAAGCCGCTCGACCGTAGACAAACCCTTGTGCCACTCACCCCATTACATTAACTAATCTTTTGAGAATTTGGCTGACATACAAAATTCAGAATAGGAAAAAAAATTATTATATCCTATATTTGATGCTTGCTCAAGATATGATAAAATTGGATACAAGAAGGATATTGACTAGATAAAATTACCTTATGAGAAAGGTGGGATGAAGGTGAATATGATTTATAACATCTATATTAGGAAAGATATTTTTCTCAAATAATAAACTTCTTAAATTAACAAAATTAACAAAATTAAAAATTACTCAACCAAAAAAAATAACAAAATTAAAAATATATTTCAATATATGAATAATATTTGAATTCTAATATAATAAATTCAAAGTAAAAATAAAAAATTATTTTAATTTAATCTTATTTTTATTTATATATTCGAATTTAATTCTATTTTAGAATATAGATTCAACATAGTTATTACATATTTTAGGTACATTAGTATTTTTGATACATTAGTATAGTTTACTATTTAATAAAATTTTATTAGAGAGTGATAAAAGGGGAAGAAAGAAATAACAAAGAAATTAATTCAAAAAGAGAGGAGAATAATATTTAAAAAGAAAATAAAAATAAAGTAGGCAAAAATAGGGAAAATTTCAAATAAGCACCCGAAGTTGACCAATTTTCTCAAATAAGGATTCGAAATGAACTTTGTGTCAAATAAAGACCTAAAGTGGACCCATTGTCTCAAATAAGGACCCGAATTGGTTGAATCAATTGAGCTTGTTAGTCAGCCAAATATTCGTCGGCTATCAAGCATGTAACATTTCCGACGACCAGAGTTTGGACAATTTTGTCCAAAAAAAATATAAGGAAAATTAACAAATCCTAAAAAAAAAAAAAAAAAAAAAAAAAAAAAAAAAAAAAAAACCTAGGTTTTCTACGGTCTCCCGTTCCTTGTACCTATCCTTGCAAAGTCAAAGACCAAAATTCTCCCCATTCCTTGTACCCATCCTCCGCAAAGTCGAAGACCCAAATTCTCCGCCGGTTGAGGCACAAATTCAAAAACAAGAAGAAAACCAAATGCTTCTTTCTTTGTTTGTGGAGACCCAAATTGTCCGCCGGTTAAGCAAGGCGAGGAGCAATGGGGGAGAAGAAAGGAGAAAACGTAAACATCTAAAAGAATAATCTAAATTTAATTAATATAGAATTTTCCCTTTTTTTCCAATTACAAATTTCTGACAAAATTGCCCCTATTTTAATTGCCGAAAAATGTTTGCCGGCGAGCTAAGGTCCTTAATAGAGATTAACTTGATCACTTCGGGTTCTTTATTTGACACAAAATTCATTTCGGGTCTTTATTTGAAATAGTGGGTCTACTTCGGGTCCTTATATGACACAAAGTTCACTTTAAGTCCTTATTTGAGAAAATAGATTCATTTCGGGTCTTTATTTGGAATTTTCCCCAAAAATATCACCAAAGACTTTTACCATCTCTATTTATAGAATTTTTTGTTCATTTATACTAATATGTTATTTATACCAAATAATACACATAATATGATATAAATATATTCGACTACAATTATTATATAATAGATAGGATATAATAAAACCCTTGTATTTCATGTCATATCTTATCCAGTTCTATCATAATTTTTTTTTTTGGAAATTCAGATAATATATTGAAGAAATATGACAAATGGAAATCACTTTTTTAACATACCCCAATAAATACCCTTTTTAAAATAAATGTGATTATTCTCGTTCATTAAAAAAATTGATGCAATTTATCAATAACCTCCAAAAAAAAAAAAAAAAACGAAACGTCATCATTTGTTCATAATCTAATGGAATAAATATATTGGAAGTTGTAAAACTTATCACGAATATGCAATTGAGTCTTAGAATTTTCTAATAATTATAATCAAGTCTTAAAACTTATTAAATTGATGTAATACATTAACTCCATCCAATTTTGCTAACAAAAAATGCCAATTGGTTATTTTTATTATTTCCTTTCCCCCAAGCGGCACTGGTGTTGTTTCGACCTTATTCTTTATGTTTAGCACTATACATTAGCATTTTTGGTTAGATGAGTTGAATGAAATTAATAGAAGATCTTACTTTATTGGGTTAATATCCGAAAAATCCCAAAATAAGTACATCTGTGATAAATTTATTAAAAACTAATTTTTTATCACAAAAATTCAAAACTGGTACATTTTTTACAAATTTACCTCAAATTAATATACTTGTAACAAATTTACCCTTTATTAATTTCTATTAAATTTTATTTTCAAATTATTAAGTTAAACACGCATTAATCGTGGTAATATACCAATTTAAGATTTTATTCTCCGTTTGTTCACAATTTACAAATTTTTTTAATTTTTTTATAGTATTAATCCAATTTAATATGGGATATATAGTTTTTTGGTGGTTGAATAAATTAGTTTGAGATAAATTTGTCATAAACATATCGTGGTTTTTTTATTATCGGTTGAAATAAATTCAAGATTTTTCAGGATATTAATCGATAATTTTTAAAATTTTCTCGTTCCAAATCTAGTCTTGGAAAAAAAGATGGCCTTTATTGAGATGGTACGCATGGATCAAGAGTGTTGTTCTCCTATGAGTCTTGGATCTGGCAACTCCATTTCTCCCCGTCCCCTTTACCCGCTCCTCACTCCCACTCGTGTCTTCCTTCCTACGTTCTCTCTCTCTCTTTCTTCCCGTGAAGCTCTCTTGCCTGCCATCATTCAACGATGCGGAAGCCCATAAAGCTCCATCGAGGATCTCCTCCCCCGCACCTCCTCCTCCTCCTCTCCCCGCCCTCCCCTCCCCATCCCTGAGGATCCCCGCCGCTACAGCCGCCGCGCCCGCCTCCGCCTCCGCCTCCGCCTCCCCGGCCGCTCCCGCTTCCTCGGGGAACGAGGAACATGGCGCCGGCGCCGGCGCCTTCCGTTCGGCTCGCGACGTCCGGCGCGTTGTGCCCGGACGCTCGGGCGTGGAGGTGGTCGTGGTCGAGCCTTCCGCGGGTCGGCGCCGCGGACTGGCGGAGCCGAGGCTCGGTCCGGTGCTCTCCTCGTCGCGCGGGGGACGGGCGCCTGGTCGCGGACGCGCGGCGACTGAGGACGCGGGCCATGGTCCGCAAGCGTGAAGACGGCCGCATTGCCGGCGATTCTGTGGACGCTTCCGAGGACGAGCAGGTAATGCCGTCGGTTTGCAGAGAGACCTGTTCCGTTCTAGTTTCCGGGAAATTGTGAAGTAAGTCTTGCTAGTGAGGATTTTTCTTGTCTGGAATCTTCTGCTAATTTGTTGCTCAAAACCTGCTAATTAAGTGATCGTGGCTACATTGAAAGTAATGTACGATATTGCATTTGCTTTTCATGGCTAATCCGTGTTGTGATGCCACTACCTTACTACACAGTCCTCCTAATTTGAATGAGAGATGGTTTTAATTCGAGGTATGTAGGATGTTGAGTAGTATATATTGAGTTTGGATTTAGAGGAAAGTGGGAAGTTCAAGTGGTGGTGAAGGACGATCCGATTGTTGAAACAATAAATGGGGCCACGGGACCAGTCAACTAACAAATCGGGTGTTGGAGTCTCCACTTAGCCTTAGAAAAGGGGAAAAATTAGATGAAACTGGCTTTAGATGATCTGGAGCCTCGCGGTGTTGTACATTATCTGATGGAGTACTGATTCGGATGTATTTCAATGAGAGGCATGACCATAGTCCTATTCTTCATCTAACAGGTTGCAGACCTGCCTATCAAGATTCCGGAGCGTGACTTTGCTGGCACGCCATATGTTCCTGTCTATGTGATGCTGCCAGTGAGTTCTCCCATACCGTTATGCATCAATCTTGTGACGGGTTGCTTCCCTCAAGACATGTTCACAGTTTTAACTAGAATTAAGAAGCAGCGATGTTATTCTGCTGCATGTCTTGTTGGCTTTCCAGGATAGCATGTAGTGTTGTTATTCATGTGGAATGGTCATAACCTTGTTTCATTTGGGATCACAGCTGGGTGTTGTGAACTTGCAATGCGAATTAGTTGAACCTGAAGGTCTGCTAGAGCAGTTAAAGATATTGAAGTCAGTTAATGTTGATGGTGTCATGATTGACTGTTGGTGGGGAATAGTCGAGGCAGATGCTCCACAAGCATATAATTGGAGCGGCTACAAGAGGCTTTTCCAGATGGTGCGTGACCTCAAGCTTAAGTTACAGGTGAGTGGAGCAGCTACCAACTTTTAAGTCCTAATATCAATGCTTAGGATGAAGTTGTTAACTTTGCCTGCGAGTTTCTGAAAGATACCTTTTTTGCCACATTCCAATGGAAGGTAGTTGAACCAAATATCTCCTGGCATATGAAAAGTTACATCTTAACCAATGGATCATACATTTGCTTGCTGAAATTTTAGACATGGACTCTCTTACCATATGTTCTGCATATTGTATGTGAAGCCAGAAATAAATGCTTTTTTCCATTTTTGTATTATATGGGGGGCTCTCTCTTTTTGTTGTTAGATCATTTGCTAATTTTATGACATATTATAGGACAATTTTTTTCTTACTGCTGTCACATGCTCTGCTTTTTTTCTGTGTAATATTTTTCCTTCAATATGTTATGAAAGACTTGCTGGCTCTCAACACAGTAAATTAACATCTTCAAAGAGTAATCCTATCTGACTTGGCATTTCATACAGGTCGTCATGTCATTCCACGACTGTGGAGGCAATGTTGGTGATGATGTACATATTCCACTGCCGAGCTGGGTGATGGAAATTGGTCAAAAGAACCCCGATATCTATTTTACTGACAGAGAAGGGAGACGCAATATGGAATGCCTCACATGGGGAATTGATAAGGAAAGAGTTTTGAGAGGCCGTACTGCTGTTGAGGTATCTGTTGGGAAATAGTTTTGTTGATTGTTATGCTAGGTTTCATAGTAGAATGTTCTTATTGAAGAAAGCACCTTAAAATTAATTCCTTCACCTATATCATGGGCATGCTAAAGGCTACTTCTTTTGCTGTATGAGTGAACAATATTATACATGTCTTGAGAGTATACTATGCAACCTATGAGCTCTTATTTTACGTAGAAAAGTGATTGAATCTCTTCAAACATTATCTAGGCTGGACAGGTTTGGTCACTTAAACTTAAGGCTATTCCCATAGCTTGTGAGATATTTGTGAGATTGTAGCTCATGAATATAACATCCTTGCTGCAAGCATTCATGTCAACCATCTCCAAAGTCATGTCCATTTAATACTTTGGATTCCACCTTGAAAGTAATACCAACTCACTAGCCTTGATTACCCACGATGAGGAAGGTTAGAATATATAAATACGAAACCATGCCCTCATCTAATAGCTTAAGCTTTTAAAACAATTGGTTATGGTCCCACAAAATCTCACGTGGTATCAGACTTTGAGGTCCTCAGCTTGAATCTTTCCGGGCCCCATTTGCCTCCCAAATTATATATTTTCATGTTCAGTACTGCAAAAAGACCAGATTAAGCATGAGGGAGAGTGTTAGAATATATCAATATTAAATCACACCTTCATTTAACAGCTTAGCTTTTAGAACAGTCAGTCATGGTCCCACAAAATCTCACAAGGAGATTCTGCAAAAAACAGTCATATAACTAACTAACCAAAGTCCACTGTCCTAGGGAATAGGCACTCTGAAGGCACCAAACCGTTCCTGGCCAAGTGAAATAACATATATGATGTTGTATACCAAAAAGGAACTTACATGACCACTCAGGTTCTGATGGTGCTAATTTTCTATGAGCAATCATGATGTTTGGGCCTTAAATATTGCATTATGACACGATGCAGGTTTATTTTGACTATATGAGAAGCTTCCGTGTGGAATTCAATGAGTTCTTTGAGGACGGAATCATCTCCGAGATTGAAATTGGACTAGGCCCATGTGGGGAGCTCCGGTATCCTTCTTATCCTGCCAAACATGGTTGGGAATATCCCGGCATTGGTGAATTTCAGGTAAATCCCAGTTGTTCTCCTTTTATTTTGTTTTATGTGTCTTGTTTGCATATGGGAAGAGGAATTGATGATAAGCCGTTGTTCCTTCTTCATATTGGAGGAGCCCTCATTTTTCTTGTTGCATCTTGAGTAATCTTTACTTGCTACTAAGGAAACTTTGCTGTTGATATGATTTTTCAAAAGTAATAGGTACTAATGCTCGTTGGTTTCAGTACAGTGTTATGATCGGTACTTGATGAAGAGTTTGGAAAAGGCAGCAGAAGTGAGGGGGCACTCCTTTTGGGGTAGGGCACCAGATAATGCGGGTTGTTATAATTCTCGGCCACATGAGACTGGCTTTTTTCGTGACGGAGGTGAATACGATGGTTACTACGGGAGATTCTTTCTCAATTGGTATTCTCGGGTTTTAATAGATCATGCAGATCGTGTGCTTTCTTTGGCCAATTTGGCTTTCGAAGGATGTTGCATAGCTGTGAAGGTGAGTCACCATTGTGGTAATCATGCATTATAGATTATTTTGCTGATCGAACCTCCTTGCATCCAACGATTGCTATCTCTTCTGTCTGAAGCAGTTATCTGGAATTCATTGGTGGTACAAGACAGCCAGCCATGCTGCTGAATTGACTGCTGGGTTCTACAACTCATGCAGTCGCGATGGTTATGCTACAATTGTGTCGATGTTAAAGAAGCACGAGATAGCGATGAACTTTACATGTGTTGAATTACGCACATTGGATCAATACGAGGACTTTCCAGAGGCAATGGCAGATCCTGAGGGATTAGTTTGGCAGGTAACACCCCTTAATAATGTTGTTAATGTATGGTGTCCACTTTCCTCATTTCTAATAAGAAAAGTCAAATTCCTTCTACAAAAACAGGCATTATTGTTCTGTCAATAATTTGGAGCTGACTTCAAATGACGCAACATCTAGTGTATACTTCAAATCTTTTTGTGATATGCCTATTTGAAAAGCCTATGTTTTTCACCCTTCAGGTGTTGAATGCTGCATGGGATGCTCAAATACCTGTCGCGAGTGAGAATGCCTTACCTTGCTATGATGGAGAAGGCTACAACAAAATATTAGAGAATGCCAAGCCTCGTGATGACCCTGATGGAAGACATTTATCTGCTTTTACATATCTCAGGCTCGGCCCAACTCTGACCGAGGGAAATAACTTGATGGAATTTGAGCGCTTTGTTAAGAGAATGCATGGTGAGACCGTTCTTGATAAACTTACGCAAGATAGTTATCAATCCTAGTTTACATATAACGCCTATCTGGGGTAACCTGAGCTAATTGTCAGCATTCTTTTCCACGATGGATAAAACACAGTCGATGGTGGAAAAACATGCATTTAGATTTTGGGAACAGGTTAAGAAGCAGTACTTACTACTTGCCCTTAGAAAACTGAATGGTGGAATACTAAAGAGAGTTAAGAAATATGGTCATTCGCGTCCCTTTAGTTTGATGCTTGAATACATTATGTGGTGCACCAAGTTCTATAAAATGTGATACTGCATTTGATGTATAGAAGATCATGTAGAGCTCCATGTAATAAGAAGTATTATTCATATCAATAAAGCTGAACAAGTTATATTTGTAGTCTTGCTTCCTCTCTTTTTTTTTTTTTTTTTTTTTTTTGATACCCAGGAACTGTCGTATAGTTGGTAGCTGGCGACGTAAACCTGGGGACACTAGCGTGGGACCCACCACCCATGGCACCCCACTTAAGTCGCGCATCGTGATGAGTTGGGGAATTGAACCCCGGTGCTTCCTCTCTTCATTTCCCTATACCCAATTGCTTTTTTGATACCGTGAAGGTCGGTCTTCTACACTATTCGATAAAATAATTTAACTCCAAGGCTTTAATAATTGGTAAATAATCTGTTGGACGATGCTAAACGGATTTGAGTCTGTTGTATTGACAGGCTGGAACCTCCAACATTGGAAAATGAAGCTTGTAAACTTGCAGTCAAATGAACCTTTAACGCCTGCAGTTTCACATGTCAAAGCACATAAAGAGAGGAGCAATCGGTATAAGATGTTGTTTGTACTGTAGTTTTCAGACTTCGTTTAAGAAAGATTTGATGAGGATCAGGATTTTCAAAGCACAATTGAATCTCAAACGGACAAACCTAGTCTCTTTACGGAGGCCTAAGAAGGACCAATCAAAGACAGCTCATTTCGAGTGCTATTGCCAAATGAAAACATTTTCAGGGAGAAGTGTGAATTCCAAAGGTGTTTGTTAGGGATTTTTACCTAGAATACTGTGGTGGTGGGTCAGTCGCTTCTTCAGGGTTTGCTTGACAGCTGTCGGCTTATGGAGTTCCTTGGATTACAAAAAAAAAAAAAACAAACATTTTCATAGGGAAATTTAGAGACAAGAAATGAAAGGTGAACTCCATTATATCGTGAATCTCGACTGTCACAGCCATGCGAGGGTTGCCCTTGCCGAAATTGGTGAGGGCTTGGCAATCTTTGCTAATGAGGGCTTGCAAGCCCTCACTCAATAGTTAGGGAGGTTTGGCCCTCGCTAACCATAATGAAAAAATAGAAAAAGAAAAATAATAACAAATTTAAAAAAAATTAAAATTAAAATTTTTATCAATACCAATACCTCCAGATCATATAAGATAACCGACATTTATGACAACGATTTTCAATCAAAATTAACTAAAAAAAATTATATAGATAAATTGTCAAAAAATCTAAAAATTAATTTACACAATTGTTTGACAAAAAAAATTGATATATTTAAAAAATTTACGATTGAGTTATCATAAATATAATAAGTCCATCACTTTTTTTTTTGTACTTTTCTCCTCCATATTGTGTCCTAGTTTAAGAACACATTATCTTTTTCTTGCCCATCTCAAAGAATATTTAGGCAGGTCCCAAGAATCCATCCCAAAAAAAAAAAAAAAAAAAAAAAAAAAAAAAAAAAAAAAAAAAGAACATGATGATGCATCACACGAGATGTACATGCCGGCAAGAGTTTTGAGTTCACCAGATCCACACGCCTTGGGCACCCTCGTAGCTCCCCAACTCACGCAGGCCACGCCTCGCTTGCTTTTGCTTCCCTAACGAAACCGGAACGCGCCCCGCAGATCCCGTTCCACCCCTCCCGACGCACCGGTCACGCTCCCCCACGCGCCTCGCGGCACACGTGGCCCCGCGCACGCCCCCTCCGTGTTAAACCCCGCACGCCCCGTCCGTGCCAATCCCGGCTCACCTCGCACACTCGCCACCCCTCCGCACGCGCGAAAAGGGGAAAAGGAAAAGCCCTAGCCCGGCGCCATCCCCCTCCCCCACGCGCCCCACGCGCCCCCCCTCCCCCGCCGCCCCGCTCGGCTCCCCGCCCCGCCGGAGCGGCCCGCGCCTCCTCCCTCCCCGCTCCGGTCCCGCCCCCGGCGGAGCTCCGGTGGCTCGCTACCGCTCGCGCCGGCGTTCTCCGGTCGCCGGAGCCCGGTCGGCCTCCGCGCGGTGAAGGTCGATGAAACAGTCGGGATCCGTCGTCGGGAGGGTGTTCTCGTAGTCGGAAGATGGAGTCGATGGACAAGGTCGGAACTTGTGGGCATTCGTAGTGCTTAGCTGTGACCACGGTAAGATAAGCTTGCGAGTTGGTTTGAGTTGCGATTTCAGCTCCGAGAAGTTTATTGTTCGTATGTTGATCCGATGAAGTGCTAGATTGCAGCTGAGTATGATGCGTGCGTCTCCTTTATTCTGCTGAATTTTGCCCCGACTGGTGCAAAATTGCCTATTGGAGTGAGGAAATGTTGAGGTTTAGCTTCACGTAGTCAAGGCATTTCGAATTCGCAGGACTTGTCTAATGGTTAATCCCTGGGTGGAGACTTAGTTTTTACTGTCATTCTTGAACATGGCTAATGTCTTCTGTTGAAAAGTCATATTCTGAAGATAAAAAGAGGCATAGGTTGTCTGTAACTGAACTGCGAGGAAACGCCTTCCTCAGGTGTTGCGGCTCCTGAGCATCTTTTTGCTTCTGGAATTAGCTCGGCGAAAACATTTTATGAATTTTTTGGCGTAAAACTTAAGTAAATTTCGTGTTTTTATTGTTCCTGTGGTGAGACTGTCCAGGTTGTCTATATAGTGGACTTTCTGCTTCCTGGCGTTATAAATAACTAAAGCACGCCGTTTGACATGGAAATTAAGTATTCTTGGTTGCACTGACCTCAACCTTTTCTTGTGATTGCTGTCTTGGTCTTCAAGATGGGTGCTGCTCGGTTTGGAGTCAATTATCAGACTTGCAGAATCGGTCATATCAGTTGTTTTCCATTGGCTCACCTAGCCGGAATTGTTTCTGGACATGGTTACTGAGGAGTAGACACTCGAATTGTCTTCATGGCATGTGAGACAAAAAGATCTACGGTCATACAGTAATCGGGGTGAAGAGATCAGAGGATTGCAATAGTCAGGGGCAGAGCTGGAATGGCAACTGATATGCAGAGATTAGTAGGAACGAGTGAAGACGAAGATGAGGAAGATATTGAGATGGATGTGAAGGAAGAGGATGACGATGAAGATGATGACATGGAGAAGCATATTGCAACTCCTCCACTAGTTGGCGTTGATGGACTAATGGGGTCAAGTAGTAATAATAGTAGGTTTCATCATCCCCAAATTCATGAGCAAGGGAGCAACCCTGGAGGTGGTGCTCGAAGGAGTAGGCCACTTGAAGAGAAGGAGAGAACGAAGCTGAGAGAGAGGCACCGTCGAGCAATCACTGCAAGGATCTTAGCAGGACTGCGCAGGCATGGAAACTATAATCTAAGGGTTAGAGCTGATATCAATGATGTGATTGCAGCTTTAGCTAGGGAAGCAGGCTGGGTTGTTCTTCCAGATGGGACGACCTTTCCTTCAAGATCTCAGGTACTTCTATTTGATGGTTGAAGCTATGTGTTGAATGACTTTAATTTATTATTGTATTTAGGGCGATGTGGTGACAACAGACGTCGCAGTACATAAAGATTTGCAATCGATAATAGAGATCCTCTGCAGTGAGGCTTTGCCTTTAATAGTTCCCCAAAAATGCATATTACCTTCTGAAATATTGAAGTTAATACTTCCATGTTCCCTCTTCACTGAATTTACCAAGGGCTCACTGTGGTATTATCCATATTTCTTATGCCAAATGACCAGCATGTCGCCCTTGTGACTGTTAAATATGTCCAGTCTGTCATGGATTTATCATGTGTAATATGTTCCTGAAGAGGTTTGCACAGTTCACTTTTAGGTTTTTGTATGTTCTTTATATGCTAATGCATTGCCTAAGTTATGTAGTTGATAAGGATTATCCTGATGCCACTGCCGATGCTTTTCTTCATCTTGAACAGGGTTCAAAACCTATTAGTGGCACTTCTGCAGCCGTTACTCCACCATCTTCCGAAATGGTTCTGCAGCAAGCTCCTCTGACTTCCCTTAGAGGAATCTCTTCCGGTTATGGAAGTCCAGTGGACTATAATGCATCTCGAATGAAAGGTGTCTATGTGCCCAACTCGTCTCCTTATGATTCGTCTTCAAGAGGTCAATCTCAAATTTCATCTGCATTGGCGGATGGAGGAGAGCCTTTGAATACTCAAGCAATTATTGGTGGCTCTGTTGAAAGTGTTGATGCCAAGCAGGTAGTATAGTTGATATCCAAGGATAATTAATAGAGTTAATGAATATCTATCTTTCTGTTCTATGCCATGCTTACTTTGTTGACATCAAATGGTTCAAACGTGGTCATAGTCCATGTGTTGCTGTGAGTAGGTTTTATGTAAATGATTAGTACTTCATGTGCATAAATCTTGACCGAAGATCCTTATGCACGTTACATGAGTCTTTGTTCCTTATCTTACAAGCCAATCACCTCAATCATCCACACTAGATCTTTGTATTTCCATAGAAGTTTCATTAGTTAACTCTAACGGCAAGATCCTACACAGTTCTTCCAATTTGATGTTCTCCTACTGTTGTCTCCCATGCTTGTCAAGCTGATTTTGTCTCTCCTGCAGATTGTTGATGTACCCTCAAAATTACCAGAGCGTGATTTTGCTGCCACCCCTTACATTCCTGTTTATGTGATGCTACCTGTAAGATTACATTATCTGCACCTAGTAGTTATCTTGAATATTTGTAGATTGTTTTATGTGCTTTATATACTCTTATGTCAGTCAGCTGCACCTGCCTTAAGAGTAGATGCTTGTGTCTGTCCTTCATTTTCAATTTTATGCAGACTGCCAGTAATTGATCGTTTAGGTCTTCTTAGATAACTTAATTGTTGATTGGGTATTTATTCAGCCTCAACAATGGTTTTCATTATGATCCTTTTTGACAGTTGGGAGTCGTCAATGTAAAGAGTGAACTGGTTGACCCAGATGGTTTACTAAAGCAATTAAGGATTTTGAAGTCACTTAATGTCGATGGTGTCACAGTGGACTGTTGGTGGGGAGTGGTAGAGGCTCATGCTCCACAGGAGTACAACTGGAACGGTTACAGGAGGCTATTCCAGATGGTACATGAGCTGAAGTTTAAATTACAGGTTAATATCATCCCACTGATAACTGAAAGTTTTGGTGGTAGCTTTGCATATTACTGTCATTGCATGGAGTAGAGGTGAGAGTCATTATTGCTTTCAGGGAAGTTGAGGGCCTGAGGCCCTCTTTGAAGTGAAAATCTTGGAGAAGCTAGTGACAAATATTTATGATTTATATTCACCATAATATGAATCCGAAATAGGAAATGCACCCATTGTCACACTTGCACCATTCTTTGATTTCTACACTTGTTTTCAAGCCCTAATTATGTTGAGATGGAAGTGGAGATTATTGCACTTCTTTGTCTTTCTCTGCTACAATTTATTTGCAGTGTTGTATCTGCCTGAGATAGTATCATGTGACCGTCTACACTCTAACCATATTTTACCATTGACTAAACTCATTTTGAAGCCCTGATTATGCATGGAAATGATATACAAAGCAACTTTGGGCCTCCAAAGTCCTTGAGCGAAAGTTGTGGTGTTTGGTGAAAAATTTTGGACCACTTTTAGTCAAACTTTGTCTTGGCAAAGTCCAAAGCCCAAGGCAGGTTCCCCTTGCTTTGGTTTTGGAGCATTTTCAGACAGCTCACTCCAAGGATTAATAAATATTTTCAGTTTCCTTTCTTGCCCTCGGAAGTTTACAAATATTCCACTTTTACCCCTAAATGGCCCTAGGCACTACAAACTCAAGCAAGTTGTATCGACCTCAGACCAATGGCCTCAAGCCTTGTTGATGACTTCGCTGTCGGCACCCAAGTGGCTGTTGAATTGGCCACTGAAGTTGCCATCAATTATCCGCCAATCACAGTTAGACACAGAGAGAGAAAAATAGGAGGAAGAAAAAGGGGGAGGGGTAGGGGGAGGGGGAGGGGGAAGGGGGTGGAAGATATGACGCTGCCTGCAAGTGTATCATGGAGTCACATGACCCCTAGGCAAGCCGACTCCGTGGTAGCGCAAACTCGAGTGATCCAAATGCTGTTGTCGAGCATTCCAGGCAAGGCAGATATTGCCTAGGTCAACCTAGGCGAGCTAACCAGGCAAGATCTTTCTTGTGTCATGAGATGCCAATAGTCACGCTGCAACAAGGTCACGAGGCACATCCTGTCGCCTGAGACAGCTCCACCACTAACGTCCTACTCGCTTGCCCTTTCAAGTCTTCTCAATCTCAAACCTGTTGCTTCTGTTTTGCTTTTTAATTTTTTTCTTTTCTTTTTCTTTTATTCTTTCTTGTTTGGTGGGTTTAGTAGGACCTGTTATTGTTTTATTTTTTTAATGAAAAATTATTGTAAGACTGAAAATTCAAGTATTTTGTCCTTTACTTAAAATAAAGAACATCACATTTTCAGTTTTGTTATTAAATTTAAATAGTAATAAGTAAAAATCTAAATTGATATATCATCAGAAAAATCTAAATTGACAATTTAGTCAATCAAAAGACTTGTAACTGCAAGTTTATCAAATGACAATCATGTAAAGGTTGCTTTACAATGACATTTTGAAATACTGATTACCAACTGCTCAACCGTAGTGCAGAGCTCCACCATGCATTACTTTAGATTGGCATGTATGTTAACTTATGCACTAATCTTCGATGATTGTGGCCCTTTTGGTTTGGCCATGGTCTTGCTGCTCCCTGGGCTTCACACTTTATGCTGTTATAGTTTTTAGATCATAGTGTATGAGCATTAAAGTATACAGGTTCCACTTATCAATTGAGGTCATTGATAGATGAAGAGGAAAAAACACCGAGATTCAGTTCTTCTTAACCACATTGCAGGCTCAGTGTTTAGCAGTGGAGCAGGTTTCTTATATGCAACACCTTACATTTTGTAAAATAATTCAAAAGAATGCTAATTGACTGGGCCCATTGACTTTTTACTACATTCTTGTTGATTTTATCAAGTTTCAATAGTCAAATTGCCAGCTGATATTGCCTCAGGTTATAATGTCATTTCATGAATGTGGAGGCAATGTTGGTGATGATGTTTGTATCCCACTGCCCCACTGGGTGGCAGAAATTGGAAGGAGCAACCCTGACATATTTTTCACTGATAGAGAGGGAAGACGCAACCCTGAATGTCTTTCGTGGGGTATTGACAAGGAGAGGGTTTTGAGAGGACGGACTGCTGTCGAGGTATATCCTTAAGTCCTAGGAAAGGAGTTGAATAAGCGTCTCCCTCCTTTTTCTTCTATTCAACGGGAACTTGTAAAGAGATTTCTCAGAAATTTCACCTTTTTGACTCCATGTAGGTTTACTTCGATTACATGAGAAGCTTTCGTGCAGAGTTCAATGACTACTTTGAGGATGGTATAATATCGATGATTGGGATTGGATTGGGTCCTTGTGGGGAGTTACGGTACCCATCAAACCCTGTAAAAAATGGTTGGAGATATCCTGGGATAGGTGAATTTCAGGTAAGTAATATTGTCCTTAAGATGGAATTATGAAGTCCTCTTTTTTTGCAGTTTTGAGTGGAGAATTGTAGTGTAAATATCATATTGCGTGGAGTTTGTGATATTTTTGTAGAAAAAAGTCCTTTTTCTTAACTTGATCAAACATCCTGTTTCTTAACAGCTGCATTGAGTTAATTTGTTTGAAATATTTGTGCAAGTTCTTTTTTCGGGGTAAATTGTGGAAATATATGAGCTTGTCAAGAGCAATCCTATTTCCTTTCTAATTGATCTCTTTGTGGCTCTCTCTGGCACTGTTGAATTGGTAGGTGAGAGATGCAAAATAAGTAACAAAATCAAAATCACTTTCACTTATCTCTTTTGTACTTATATAGTTTTGGAGTTTGTTCAAGAGTTTTTCCTGAAAATGGCTATAATTTCCCCCCTTGAAGTGCTACGATCAGTATCTACTGAAGAATCTCAGAAAGGCAGCAGAGGCAAGGGGTCAGGCTTTTTGGGCTAGAGGTCCAGATAATGCAGGTTCTTATAATTCACAGCCACAAGAAACTGGTTTCTTCTGTGATGGAGGAGATTACGATGGCTATTTTGGAAGGTTCTTCCTTAAGTGGTACTCTCAGGTGTTGATTGATCATGGTGATAGAGTACTTGCCTTGGCAAAATTAGCTTTTGATGGTACTTGCATTGCTGCTAAGGTAGGTCCAATTTTTAGATTGATATTTATAGATGCAAACACATATTTACTGTTCCAATCAAAAAAGTTTACCATCAATAGCTGCTTCGCCTTACTCTCTCCACGGTCTTTGCATAAATATGGCTTTATTCAAGTAGGAATAGGAATGCATTACAAAGTAGATGTATGGGTGTAAAATTGCAGGCCTTTCATTTGATTTTTATTCTTCAATTACATTGATATTGGTAAAATGTTGGACAGTCAATGAAGTTAGTGTGAGAAACAGGAACCTAAGTCATTTGGAATGCTGAAATAATTTCCTCAATGTGCTGGGTGATTCATGTGATACTGGTGGAAGATTTTCTCCTTGAAAAATTCATATTAAGCAGGAATGTCATCATGAGGATATTGCAATTGGAATTGTGTTATTGAAATGCTGTAAAGTTTATTTTGATCGACTGTGCTATTTCAACTGCTGAGCAGCTATCAGGTATTTATTGGTGGTATAGGACAGCTAGTCATGCTGCTGAATCAACTGCTGGATTTTACAACCCATCCAATCGTGATGGTTATGCCACAATTGCAGCAATGCTGAAGAAGCATGGAGCTGCCTTGAACTTCACATGTGCTCAGTTGCACGTGCTAGACCAGCAGGATTTCTCAAGTGCACTGGCAGATCCTGATGGCTTGGCCTGGCAAGTAAGCCCCGAGATCTGTCTTCTTTTGTATAACCATATATAGTTGGGAGGGATAACTGCAGGGACGAAGCTTAAATTTGTTTTGTGGAGCATATAGCACCTGCTGAAATTTTAAAGCTATCATTTTAACGCTCAGAAGCTTTTTGCTATGTATTACTCTGTTCTACTATTTTGTGGGTTTTGACCTCACAAGATTCTCAACATTAGAAAGGTAACTCTCTTAGAGCTTGGAAAGACAAAAGTTGCCAAAAGAAAAATTACAAACGACCACCATTGTACATAAAAGTATGAGACAATTCAATTTCTGCTTACGGAATTGTTACATATAGCTCGCCCTGCTAATGATGTTACACTATTTGTGTTTCTGAGTTATGGTGGAATTCTCTATAATTTTCTTGTAGGATAAAAGCCACCAAAAACCTTAAACTTTGTCTATTGTGATACATTTATCTCAAACTTTTTTTTGTGACACAAAAAACTCCATACTTATGCCCATATGACACATCTACCCCACACTTATACAGTGTGACATTTATTTTGCAATACCAAAAACAGTTTGAACTTTTTGGTATTTGATGTCACAGAAAAAAGTTTGCGGTAAATGCATCATAGTGAGCAACGTTTGAGGTTTTAGTGTCACAAAAAATAGTTTAGGGTAAAGGTCATTCTAGGCAAAGTTTGGGTTTTTCTGTGGCTTTTTCCCTTTCTTGTAAGATAATTAATTTCATAAGAATAATAAATAATCACAAATATATGGATGCAAAGAGTGATTTGCACTCGTATTTCATCACCTCCTCTGAAAAGAACTCTTAGCTTTATCCCTAGTTTACTGATATTTCCTACTAAATCGAGATTATACGTGGAACTAGAGGGTATCGTGCCTCCAGTGGCTTATGGAACTGTGTTTTGTGTTTTAGGTGCTGAATGCTGCTTGGGATTATGGCATCCCAGTTATCGGTGAGAATTTTCTTCCTTGTCACACTCGTGTAGGATACAACAAGATGCTGGATGGTGCCAAACTGTTGAATGATCCGGATGGGAGGCACTTTTTATCCTTCACCTACCTGAGGCTAAACTCCATCCTTATGGAAAGACAGAACTTATTAGAGTTCGAACGATTTGTGAAGAGAATGCATGGTAAATCCCTTACCTTGACCGTATAGAAGTTGCCGTTATGATGGATTGTTCTCTAATTTACAGTTGATGCAACAAAAAAGGCGATTATTAAGAGGGTTTATAGCAGATGTCACTTAATGAGATAAGGCTATTGTTGTTTGTTGTGGTTGGCCAGGAACTGAACTCCTATTCTGGTAGGGGATTTATGTTCCATGCGCAACTACTGGAAAAATGTGAGGAGTGTGAAAGCATGATTTTACTCTACTCCTTTTTGTTGCTGCAGGTGAGGCAGTTCGCGATCTACAGCAATAGCACTAGAGAAGAAAGTGTGCTTAGTGCACTTGAATGTTTATTATTCTTCTTTCCCCAGAATTATGGGGAATTACTCTCTAGCAAAGTAGAAAAATAGCATTTTACTGTAGCTTTAAATGTATTCTGTAAATGAAGCCGCAAATAGAAGCGTTTAGTTTATGTAATTATTGAAGAACAATGATCCGTCATATCCCACAAAGATACGAACATCTTACCGGCTTACAAGTCACTACTCCAATCTTTCACAAACTTTGCTAAAGCTCAAGGGCCTCACTCGTCGTCAAGACTTCACTTCACCCGACATCTTCGTTCCATGTTCTTTTTGTTGGTTCTTTACTAGTAGTACCTCTCGCGTTCTTTTCGATACTTTGGCAGATGTCCCACTTGTTAAGCTCCTCATGGACGAGTTTACAGATATATAATTTGCTAACGCCTTACTGAATATTGAAATTTAGTAGCATGAAATAACAATCACAACTGACAACTTAGTGTAACCTATTGAGTTTTTTTTTTTTTAAATTGAGGATAACTATCTGAGGTTTCCTAGAATTTAGCTTTTTCACAAAATCAAATTCAATCGTAATCTTGAGAGGGATAACATTGTCTCTGGACCGATATTACTTCTTTCAGGAAATGAAATCCTATACTTCTTGCATACGATTCATGTAAATTTGCTAACGGTTAGGTTAGCTTTTTGCCGGCTGAAAAAATTAAGTACCAAAGTTCCAGTTGACCTGCTTGATTCTCATGGAGGAAGAAATTTTTTACCGAAGCACCTTAAAGCTGCATTTGCAATAAGCACATGTTGGATTAAAGACCAAAACTGACCTTCTATCATGGAATAATCTAAATACATAGGAAAGGGACATCAATTTGAATGAAAGAATGGGTTTTGTTGTCTGAGACACTTGCAAATTCAATGTACAAAACTATGATATCTTGAACACCATTTGGCCAGAGTCATTGACATGAAAGAGGCGCCTTACAAAACCGTCCCAACTTTCTTTCCTTTCACTGGATGATAACAATGGAGGTTCCTCTCTGGATCTTTCAGAACTCTCCGCTTCTACTTCATCAAATGTACCATAAGTAGGTGGGTAAGCCAGAGGAATATCCAAATCAACTGCCCTCTGAAGTGCGGCTTTATATTCCTCATCGTGTTCGCGCACAACAGACACTTGCCGCTCCATTCTCTGGCTCACTGGTATGTCCATCGTCTTATCTCTCTCCAGCATTACCTAAAAAAATAAGAAAAGACATTAAGTTACAGGAGTAAATTGCTGTCTCAGATCCCTTACAAGCATGATGATTCAGTTCACGGTCACCACAGGAGTTTCATTCACTATCATAGTCCTTTCCGGCTTAATAATTAAGTACATGAAAAGCAACACAACACTCAAAGGGATTGCATCTACTAGCATAATAATAATAGTAGTTAGGTCATATAGTTCAATGTGCATTAAAAGATCAAATTTTCAATCAAACATATTAAAGAATTTGGATTCACCGAGAAGCATGAAAATTTCCCCCATGTTTTTGGCTAGAAAAGCCAATGAAGTTTTTTATTTCTACATCCCCTCAATGGGATTCCCACTTGATGACTAAGGTGCTCCTTGATGCTATGAGGTTCACAAATTCACACAAAGTAGAACTGTTTTCATCAGAATGGCTCGCTGCAGTGTGGGCTTTTTGAAATGGTTTCACAGCAGTTCCCGGTTATATGGCAACCATAACATGAAGAACATATCACCAGATTCTGAGAAGGAAATTAATGCCAGTGTAAAATTGATAATTTGTGTAGTACTTGATAATTTAGAAGCTGAAACGTACATCGAGAGCCCTTTGAGATTCTCTTTCAATCCAAATGACAGCATGGTCAGACATTGCATTGCAAGAAATGACAATATGCTCAAACCTCCCATCCACAGGAACTGCTGTCCTCACAACAGGAGGAAACCTTCCTAACCTACAATCAAGATAGAGCAGGTTTACATAACGCTGAAAGAGAAACGCCCACAATTAATAATCTTTTATGACTCAAGCATTGCGACTAGTCCTGGTAAGACACGACCTTCAATTTCTTTTTCCAGCAGACCACCAGCAAAAACCAAGATGACAATAGTCTTGGACAGTGTTCATGTACCCAATGCTCTAAAACACATTGAAGAAAGCAAGCCGCATGGCTGGTACATGCACCTAATATCAGAATCACCTACTTAGTGAACTGAATGTGGACACAGTGAGGGGATATGTAGTACTGGATAGACCATTCCAAATTTGAGCAGAATCCAGCAGCATGCTAAAAGCTGTAATTGTACCTCATAGGCTTTCGCTCAACGATGTGATATAATCGTCCAGGAGCATACAACCTCCTTGGATCTCTGAGCATCTGATCTTCCAGGATGCACGTATCCTTCAAGCACATAAGGCATAATAAGCATGGCAAACTGTCAAATGGCAAAAGCCAGCAAGGTCAGTACCTTGATTTTCTCTATTTAGTGGCCAACCTATCTGACTAACCATGTGACAACACCTAGAACTTCAATTAAACTACCTCTGGACTTGTTTTCTTTTCTAGGATACGTAAGTATGGAATTTGCCATTTCACCAATTGGAAACATACTAATACTGGATCTACATGTGCATGTCTCTGAATGACTAATTCTGGATGCAAGATAATTTAGTACTGAAGAGTTAAATAATCATACGATCATTTACCAGAGAACGGATTTGAAAACATCCTCCAAGGCAGTTGTTGTCCGAGGCAAAAAATCATCCTGTTCCATTGCCGTAAATCAATTAATGAACACGAACATAAAGCAATGCATCAGTGAACTTTACATAGACAAAAATGTCGATCCAGACAGAAGAGATAAATCCAAACCCATGATGCTGGTCTTTCAAGTAAGAATAAGCATTTTTCAGGTACCAAAAAGTCGTGTTTTGAACTTGATGTAAAGCCCTATATCTCGTTTTTGGCTACTTTTTTATGCCATCATTCACTTTAAGCTCCTTATTGTCATAAATCATGCATTATTGGCCACAGATGTGCTATATATTACCAATGAAAACTGTCCATTAGAGTAACTTCTTTGAGAGGGAATTACTATCTAGCTTGCATCCTGAAAAAGAAAACGATATAAAGATCCGAAGAAGGTTAAGGCCCAATAATGCAACTGATGGCACTAAGCCGCACTTCTTATGAGCCACACTTATGACAGTCTAATCCACTACTTTAGACAGGACATAGAACGTTAAGCTGTAGTACTATACCTGCAAAACAACGGAATTGATTATATCTGCATATCTCACAGCCAAATTCAGTGATGTGCACCTAGCAGGAGCAATAGCATAACATCTAATCCTCTTCCTGTCAAAATTTCCCAACTTCTCTCGATTCTGGACCGCCACAATAGTCAACAGGGCCACCACCCCTGCCCCAAGGGAGTGTCCAGCAAAAGTGAGGGTATACTCTGGAAAACTCTCGAGTAATTCCTTTAGAACCTCACACTCAGCATCAAATACCCACATAGCTGACTTTAACAACCCATTGTGGACATACCCACCGTCCAATTTCGTCTGTCCCAGTTTATTATCCAGCAAAACTGCATAATCACTTTCCTTCGCTAAATTGAGTCCCCTAATGACCAACACAATATCCCGTCTTTCATGATCCGTATACAGCATGTAAGGAGGAGCACGGCCTAGGGTCTCGTCATAGTCCTTACGATGCACGACCCAATCCGGGTTGATCCCATACCCTCCAGGGGGCGCCCATATTGGATTACGAAGATCTTCCTCGTATTCAGCTAGAACATAGCGACAAAGGCGGGGTACGGGCGCAAATTCTTCCGCCGTAGCAAGCCCCCAGTTCTCGCTCTCGTGGCCTGCCGAGTAGAGGCATTTCTTCCACAGCCAACGGGCACACGCCAGACAGTACACTGACTCGACGATGGGAAGGCAGCAGGTGATCGACATAGATGGCTACGAAGCGAGCATGACAATGCAATGGGAGCTAACATGAGTGCATACTACTAGAGGGGCTTTTATAAGCTGGAGATGAGGTCAAATTTACTGACAGACTCGGCAAAGACGCAACTTTTTTATACAGGGGATTACCCAATATCATCGCGCGAGAAACGTCTGTCTGTCCAGACCGGGCCGAGCACTGGACCAGAAAACACTTCGCAAGAAACAGCAATTAAAGCTCGAAGTGCGTCGTCCGAGGACTTAAAAGCAGTAACTTACGGCAGACGTCAAACGTTTAAAAAAAACTCAAATTGATCACTACCCACGAACGATGGGAGCCGAAGACCGATGGATTGACCAACACCCGTAATTGCGAGAGAAGCTGGGATCCTCACGTGCTCAACCTCCCACAAACCCCACACGATCCGACCCATCAACAGAGCTCCAAGTTCCCATCTCACGAACTTGCCCAAAAAGCAGTCTTTCCACCCCGCACGAACTCCACTCGATTCCGCGCGCGTATCTCGCGCGATCCCACAAGGGCGATCAGCACAAACAGTCAACAAGATCCGAAGAAGAAGAAGAAGAAGAAGAAGAACAAAACAACAGAGAACAAAGAAAAGAAAAAGTGGGTCGGGTTCCTTTTCGATCAAACTTTATGATGGTCGCATGAAAAATCGAGCATTCCGTAGAGAGAGAAGCGGAAAACAAAGAAAATGGAAGAGGAGGAGGGAGAGGGAATGAACAGTTTGGCGTGCGCAACTACGGGTCAATGCCATGCTCTGTGTTTCTGGTTCGCGGAGCGTTGGGGGGCTTCGGGAATCTATCGGCCGATATGCGGTTTAGATTCCAGAAGTCGACTTCACGCCAATGGCGGGCGGTCTCCTCCTTCCTTCCCCCGTGCTTGTTGTAATCGTGCCGTCGTCATTCCGAATTTTTCTAATCATTAAATGCGCCAGCCTAGGTTCGATGTCCGATGAGACTACCCGCGAAGGGCCTGGTTAAGGAAATCTCGCGTTGACCGTGCAGCCGGCCGAGAATTGAACCGGCCGATTTCGGTACCAGTCATGGCTTTTTTCTTTATTTTGTTCCGTTTATTATATATAGATATATGTAATATATCTAGATCTGAGTATGTCTTAAAATTGTTTCTTCTGAATTCTGGAACATGAAATTTGGAGGATATCTAGAGCTCGAGGAAAGAAAAACTCTCTTCAATTGGGAGAATAGGCGTATGAACACCAACATGTTAAAAGAAGAAACATTTAGAGTGAGTGCCGAGTCACCGGAAGCTCCTATTGAAAGTTTATTTCATGTCGGTTTGCCCTTGTAATATATATATCTGTGTGTGTGTGTGTTAAACGTGAATGCAATTCTTTTTATTTGAAGGTAATAGGTTAAACATATTCAATTTCGAACGAACATTTCCTATTTTAGAAAAATACGAAAAAGTACTTACGTAGGATCATAGATAATTCCGAGTTATGGGTTTAACCTTGAAACTATTTTAAGTTCGAAGCTGTAGTAAACCCTACCAGCTCATAATATAATAAAAGCAGGAATCAAACCGGTCAAGACTGGCTCTCAATTTTTAGAATAGAGAACCAAACAAGGCATATTCTCAATTTCCATAACTTGAAATTGGATCGATTCCCTTTTTTAACTGGCTGATTTGGGCCGGCCCATTTACTCACCTCTAATAAGGAGAGAGTTACGAGCCGCTAATATTCTAATTAGTTTGCGATAACCTGCTCGCCATGTGACCAGAGTTCAAGGAAGCTACAATACTGAATTCGCCGGTTTAGCACCTTTACGTCCCGACTAACGTTGATTCTTTCAAGTGTGGCCATGGCTCAAATCGAGGATTACGTACGAGTGTGGGCCTCTCATGATAGTATTGGGCCGTCACAGCTCATCGCCTGTGGAAAGCGATTAGGTTAGTGGGCTTTCTTAAAGGCTTGCGATTGATCTATTATAAAGGTGGTTTCCCAACTTGGGCCCAAGCCCAACCATCTTTAAGCAACGTGAGGCCAGCCCATTTATCCAACCGGAGTCAAATGGTGTGTTCATAAAAGATTCTGTTCGCCCAACCTAGCTAGCCTTGTGGCAAAACATCAATAGGTTCGCCTAGAAGCAGCTACTCCATGGACCTAACTTGACTAGATCAATCCAACTCTAACAGCACTACATGCATTAATACCACAAAAAGAGAATCCTAAATTGATATATCAAAATCTCATTTATCCTAAATTAATTTCGCATCATAAAAACTCTTGAATTGATGTCATGTTTACTCCACATTAGTATATTAGTTATACAAAAATTGGTATTATTATGTCACCTAATTATCCAAAATAAGTGTACCCGTGTCACATTCATTCAAAAAAAAAAAAAAACTCAAATTTCTCATAATTTTGGTTAATTAGGGTATTAGTATAAATGTAGCATGGGTGCACCGATTTGTGATTTTTTGCGATACAAAAATTACTTTGAGGTAAAATTCATATAAATTTATCAGTGTGAAAGTTGTTGCGACACAAAAATTAAATTAAAGGTGTTGTGATACGAACTTTACTGATTTAATGCTTTTGGCAGTATTAAATCTCCTAGAATTGACTAATCGAGTCGCGCGGAGTTATCTGCAACAAGGATGGTCCACGCTATAAATGTGTTTGGTATTGGATGATAGGATGGTCAACATCTTAGAGAGAAAAATAATTTGACAAAAAGACCCAATTTGGTCATCCATCGTGATCTCACGCCTCTATAGGATTCTCCCCTCGCAGCCCTTCTTTTCCACATTCGCGTATAAAGGACGACGACTTTAAATACTCTCTCAGGCTCTCCACAAAACCCAACCACATTTTTCCTTCTAAGCATGCGGTCTTTTTCAGTGTCATATTCTTTAGATTATACGTTGAAACTCGTGATTATATATCTCCTCAGTATTTAACGTTTTTCATAAGTGAAATTTTGAATCCAATGAATCTAGATAATTAAAAAATGGGATCATTTTTTTTTTTTTTGGTTGATTTGTGTTATTCTTATTTTAACTTCATTTTTTTTTTTTTTTACCTTACCTTATTGCAGATATGAGAATCGAAACCTACTCTTAAAACTAAGTTGTCTTAATCTCAACTCTCTTGAGAAGATGAAATTCGAACCCCTCATCTCCCTCTTTCATGTTGAAAGGGTAGTTACTAGGATAAATCCCAGTGATTAAATGAGATCGTTGACATGGTCTAAGACGAGAGGTTAGAAACTAACGACGCCATGTGCCATTTTGTCGGACACGTTCACTGAACGAAATAATGCGATTTTGTAAAATTCATTTAACCTGAACAAACGCTAACCCACCGGCGAATCACATATGATTCACGTGCAGCAGAGGTCGCAACGTAAAAGCTTGTGGTCCGCGCGACACGTGATCATTTTCACCCTTCTGCCTTTTCTGTTAGCAAGAATCGCCGGGCTCCCCCCACTATCAACGGTTCCGGGAAGGAGGAAAGCGTAAGCGGATCGACATCATTGCAGCCGCGACTACCGCCTCCGTCACGCTCGACGCTCTCCACTCCCGCGCATGGATTCCCAGTCAGGTAGGTGATCCAATTCCCATATGGAAATCCTCCATCTTCATTTCTCTTTCGCCTTTCCCGCGATTCGTCACGTGGGAATGTGAGAGAGAGAGAGAGAGAGAGGGTGGCTCGCTCGTTGGCTCGCTCGTTGCGTGATTGAATTCGAGCGCGTGTGATTATGGGTCGCGTGATTTCCGCGCGTCGGGTTGTGACTCCGTCGAGTTCGTCTGTGTCGCAGTGGTCGAGTTCCTGGGCTGCGTCCCCTTGCTGCAGAAGCTCCCGACCTCGTCGCTCCGGAAGATCGCCGACGCCGTGACGTTCAAGCACTACGGTAAGCGTTTCCCTCTCCGCTCGCGTTTGCTTTCTTGTGGGCAATTGGAGGTTTCATGTGAGCGATGTGCGGGGTGAATCGTAGAACATCGAATGGTCGGGTTAGGTTGGGTTTGGATCGGAGCGAAAATGGTCCGACCCAAATTGACCCATCGGCTCATTTTTATGCAATGCGGCCCTTGTTGACATAACACCTTCATATTCCACCCCATCTCGGAAGAATTATAGCCAAACTGAGGTGAGAGCATGGAGTGAGCGAGTGTAAGATCAAGAGTGAAGAGAAAGTCATTGAAGTGGGTTGAGTGTAAGTCAATTGTGAACCTATTTAACACTCATACTTTTTTAGCCTTTACCATTCTGAATTCATTTATGACTTATTTATTGAATATAATTAAGCCATATAACAACCAAGCCCATTATTTATTGAATATAATTAAACCATACAACAACAGAGCCAATCAAATATGAGTTAAGAAATGAGTTTAGTGAATCATGCTTGACTTTGCGATTGGTGATATAGAGTAGCTGAAGTAGAGTGAAAGACGGGGTGAACCATGAGTTGGTCATCATTTCATCGAATGATGTGATATCATTTTATTTGGGTTTCTGTTCTTTCATTTTTTTTTCGCCTGTGCTGATTATTGTAATTGTTAAGGAAGAGCGTGTCTTACTTATGCCTGGTGTTTTAAGAGTGCTTGCTGGTCTGTGGACGTGCAGATAAAGGAGCCTATGTTGTTCATGAAGGAGATGTTGGGGAAGGAGTGTACTTTATCTGGGAGGGCGAGGTGAATTTGTTTGCACCGCTTGTGTCCATCCATAGGAATATGTTGTGGAGATTGATTGTCCTGCTTACTCTGTGCTAACATGATAGGCTGAAGTCTCTGGACCGGTTGACTCAGAGGACCCTGATTTCAAATTGAGCAAATATGATTATTTTGGCCATGGTGAGATACTGAGTTTCTTCTCTCATGTGTATTGGGGATTGTGATTACTTGTTGTGGTGTTCTTCAATTCTAATCTGCATCACTGTATTTGTGATTTGTCCATTAATGTAACTGATAATATAGTGTCTGATCATTTCTTTCAGGACTATGGCTGAAGTAATCTACAACTTCACTAATTATAGAATTTGTTCTAGACAGCAACATCTTCCTCTTGAAACTTCAAGTTCATTTTGGGGGGGGTTGGGGGTGATGTGCGTATCTTCATCTCTGCATCTATATTTACTTGATTAGAAAGGGAAATGAGAATAATGTTTTTTCAGACTAAGATAGCAGGGATATGGTATGATGTGGATTTAAATCCATCTAATATGTGTCCCTGTTATTTGTCAACACTAACTTTAGAAAGCCAGCTTTGGCTTCCTGAACTGTCTATTTTGGTTGCGCTAATGACTGTCTTCATTTAATCATTTCAGGGACAACAATAGCGGTTCATGCTGCTGATATAACTGCTTTGTCAAAGGTGGTTGCTTGTTTCCTCTTCGTGTTTCTCTTGTAGTTCCATTCCAGCTGCTATTGTTCATAAAATTGGCACTTTAATTTTCATCGGCAGCTTACCTGCGTAGTGCTACCACATGAGCACTGCCATTTGCTGCAGCCTAAGTCAATATGGAGTTCGGATGAAACAAAAGAAACGTGCAGCCTTGTTGAGCGTATACTACACCTGGAACCCATTGAAGTATGTTTCAAATAGTTGCATAGAGGTCGCTTTTCATTTTTAAGCCTCATTTTTGTGCTAAATTATTCATGGATTTCCTCTCACGCTTGAATGTCCCACTCGTTCATGGTGCAAATAGGCATATTTAAATTGAACTTCTTTACATCACATTGTTCAGTACTTATTCACTGGAATCATCAACATGGCTGATAAATGCTACATGACTGTTACACAGTACTTGCTTAGTGGTGTCACATGACTATGAACGTTTTCAAAGAACTGTAACTTAACAGAAATCAGTCAAAGATTTGATGGCCTAATGATATATTGCCTCCACAACCAGTTCTATCAAGAGTTATCCTCTTTTGGAATTATCTATGGACATCACATTTTCCTGTTCTTCCCCATTTTTTTATGCTTCTTGCTCTCCTATAGTCCTTTAAGTTGAATCTATAGATATAGTTCCTTTTCACTGTCAATGACGATACCAAATGATTTGTCTCATTGTCCATTGCTTACACAGTTCTTATGTGATGGAATCCAATGCACTACTTGATATACTTTTTGTTGCTTGATGATGTTAAGAAAAGAAGATTTCTAGTTTCCATGAACTTATTTGCATGTGCATGTTATTTTTGGAAACAAGATTTATATCGCATGCCCATATTTTCGTCTTAGAGGTCTCTAGCTACTGTTTACAGTTTTTGAGACATGCTAAGATTAAATGTGGGACAGCAGACAGGTGGTCTTTATCTGTGAATAAGTTGTCATTACATGTTTGTTTTGAAGGTTAACATATTTCGAGGGATCACTTTGCCGGAGGCTCCGAGATTTGGGAAAGTTTTCGGCGGGCAGTTCATTGCTCAGGCATAATTAACCATCTAACCCCTCTTTCTGAAGTATCGAACGAGTGGTTGATGCTGTTGTTTGTGTTTTCCTATTATGATGAAACAACACATGGCAATCGTTGGCTTTATGTTCTATTCCTATGTGAAAGAAATCATTTCTGACTCGTGGAGTTTTGCTGTCTATAATCATTGATTCATGTGCATTACATCGACATTTACTAATTTTTACTCAATTGCAATATGCAGTATGCTTAATCTGTTAGACCATTGATTTCCTGTCCGTGTAATTCTGGATATTGCAAACTTACAAAAGCATTGAGTTTCTCTGTTGATTGAGTGGCCGTTACTGTCATTCTGACTCACAATTTATTCTTATATAGCTTTCATTAAGTACTTAATGTCAAGCCGTCTGCAGCAATTTCTTACCACCAGAAGGCCATTGGAACTTCTGAAATCCTCCATCCATTTTCATTAATCAGTAGTTGACAGAAGATGACATATGTCTTGTCTGATCAGTCTTCTAGTTGGCTTAGCAAGGTTGTTGTAGATTCGCATCTCATGACTAATGGTGTTAGATCTAGAAATATTTCACTTGACAAAAAGCAATTTACGATCTTGACTAAAATTTAGTTCTGCATCACGTAGAGATATCTCTTCATCTCACTTCAAAGCTGATTGTGGTAGCATATTTTATGTTTATTTGAAGGCAGCAATGCTAATCCTAATCAGTATCGGTACCTGATAATGCAGGCTGCAGCTGCTGCGTCGAAAACTGTTGACTGTCTAAAGGTTATTCACAGTTTGCATGTTTATTTTCTTCTGGTTGGGGACCTTATTAGTAAGTATTCATTGTACATTCTTCAGTACCTAGTAGTGTAGTGTGCTCACTGGCTGTTTCCTGTCCTTTCTCTTTTTCATTGAACATCTGTGTGCACAAAGTTTTTATTCACTTTTTGCATTTCTTTCTAAAAATCTTGCAGGTAGTTAGGGTGTTACGGTTTATCTGATCCTGTAACTGTCAGCTGCTGACAAAACTCCATGGACCTTATCTTAGTCTTAGATCACCCATTATTGCAATTTTTGTTTTCATTGAGTTGACAAGCTAGAATGAAAAATTGCTTTGGGTTCCATTTACACTCTTACTGCAATTCTATTTCCGCTTGTCCACAGTGCAACAATATTTTTGGAAATTAGAAATCAGCATTTTCTGCTATTTTCTGGAGATTTGTTCCGAGTCACTTTCACCTCATGCACATTAATGTTTGATTGTGGTGCCACTCTATTTCTACTTGTGTGCAGTGCAACAGCATTCTGGAATATAAGGAAATTAGAGAACAAGCATTGTCTACTCTTTTTCTGAAAAATTTGTTCCGAGTTGCTTTTGCATCATGCACATTAATCTTCATTGCAGTGCCAATTATATATGAAGTTCACCGACTACGCGATGGTAAAAATTTTGCAACCCGCAGAGTAGATGCAATCCAAAAAGGAACACTCATCTTCACATTGATTGCTTCATTTCAGGTAGTGCTTTTATCTCTTGGATTGGCTAGATAGTGTTTTAGTTTCTGTTTTGTACCATTTCTAGAAATTAAAAATTTTCTAGAAGTGAATTTCTGTATTTTGAGTGCCGTGATATGTTATTGAGTTAAATGATCTAAGAAGTCAACAGTGAAAAACTGCTTAAAATCATTATCTTATAAGGATGTCGTGGGACCCTTGCATTGGTTTCATCATATTTATTGCTCTGGGGATATACCCATTGTGCTCATTGAAGCTGCTTCTGAATTACAAGGGTGAACTGAGATAACAAGTATTGTACCCTAGGAGATACAAATGCGTAAGATTTAAAGATGTAAAAAACCAAACTAAAGTCCACTTGGAGATTTCAGATGGATTTGATGCCATCCGTTAAATTTTTGCCAAGAATCACATGGTATGACAGGCGCCCTTTCATGAAAGTTTAGCCATAATTCAAGCATCCAATTGATTGATGATAATCCTGTCGATTATCTAAGAACAATAGAAAGATGCTCTCAGCATCATGTGATGCTTTTGACTCTCTGTAAACAATTCTACAGACACAAGAAGAAGGATTTGAACATCAGGTCGTAACGATGCCATCGGTTCCCGCTCCAGAGACGGTAAGTGAATTAAACACGGATTACTGCACTTCTTTGCATTCTCCATGTGATTGCTTCTTTGACTTTTTAACACCCATGCTTGTTGCAGCTTCTATCAATGGAACAGCTACGAGAAAGGCGCCTTATTGATCCTCGCCTACCCAGGTAAGGGTATGTACTGTGATAACAATTATAGCCTGATGCACACGATGTATTCTAGTCTTTCTGTTCCCATTCACTTGTTTTTGGCCATTATATTTCCAGCAAATCTGCACAAGTGCATTCGTGCACATCCCTTACTATACCTTCAAAATAAAATGATGATTTTCATTCTGTATGTTATTGTTGTCAAAAGAAAGTCCAGCAAACTTCCCTCATATTAGTCACTGGATATGTTCTTGACCGATTCCCCTTGATATATATTATAAGTTGTCTTGAGGGTTCCACTTGCATATTTATCTTGAAGACAATTACATGCCTTTTTGTTTTTACATTGATATCATATGAACGGTGGCAACATTTCAGGGGTTACCGGAACAAAGTGGCTACGACAAAGTTTATTCCGTGGCCTATAGAGATACGATTTTGTGAGCCTAGCAACGCCACCAATCAGACTGAAACCCCTCCAAGGTCAGGCATAACTTATTAGTCGGATACAGAGTCTTTTTGTACAAGAGGTCGCAATGCTGTGATAAGTGTTCCATTTGGCATAGAAATGTGGCCATCTGAATTACTTCTGATATGATCATGTGACAGTTTGAGGTATTGGTTCAAAGCAAAAGGGAAGCTATCAGATGACCAGGCCTTGCATAGGTGGGTACTTCCTTAAGATGTACAATTGCATGTCGTGGGGGTTCAAATAATGATCATGGGGACAGATTAGTGTGACTTCTATCCTGTTTTGACTCAGAGGGTATCTGATTGTCTGTTGCCCCCATTCAAAATTGCTTTTAGTCTCGGTTTCATTTGCCTCAAGAGATGCTTGTTTTTTTAAAGTCAATTTAGTGTGTCTGTTTATATTATTGTGTAATACACATAATTATGACAATGACCAAATGGATCGTCAAATGTTTTAGTTGTGGATCGGACACTAGAGTCTTTGACCATCAGAAGAACGACTGGTTTATACTAGATGATCTCTTTGCAATCTTTTGCAGATGTGTGGTGGCATTCGCTTCGGATCTAATATTTCTGGGGACTAGCTTGAATCCTCACCGTAGAAAGGGTCTGAAGACATATTCCGTTAGTCTCGACCACGCGTAAGTATCATTTTTCTATTAATCTTCAGTTGGGTCTCATGATGTTGGGTTGTTGCAAGGATTGCACCATTTCCTGAGCGGGGCATTTTCTCTCCTAATCCTTGTGGCTCTTATATTTACTAATGCGAGCAAACTATTATATATTTATCATTATGAAATTAACTGGGCTAAAGGTTGTCTCTAGACTAATGAAATCTACTTCCAAATTATATGCTGCTGATTTCTCAAGTGAACCTGAGCATACAGTAATTTTAACTAATCTTAGAATACATCAACTGTCCCCTCCCTCTCCATTTTCTCAGGATGTGGTTCCACCGAAATTTAAGAGCTGATGACTGGATTTTATTTGAGGTAATATAACTTGAAAGGTTTGATTTGTTTAGATATGTGAAGAAGCTAATGGATCTACTGATTTACAGATTTTGAGTCCCATCGCCCATAATGCCCGTGGCCTTGTGTCTGGACGAATGTTTAGTAGGAATGGGGAGGTAATCACCAAAATTATTCTTTTGGCTGCTCTCCTATTTCTGCTTATCCTTTTTATTATACTTCTCTGTCATTTTTCTTCTATCTGGACTCACAGAGTGTTTCTGATTGTTCGTGATGGCAGCTACTCGTGACACTGACGCAGGAGGGCTTAATTAGGAAGGCTAAACCATCGGCTTCAGTTGCTGCATCGAAGCTCTGATGTCTGGGCACTGCACTGCACAGATGCCTGGTTCCTCTTGTTTAATTCTATAGGGTTTCGAATTTCGCTTTCTGTTCCGTAGTTGCCTTTCTTTGAAGCGTTGACAGAAAAAGCATTCAGGGTGGCTAACCTTTTCTTGTAACGGAAGTTACTGTTGGAGGCCACCGACCTCCAGGCATCACTTGAGTTTTGCTTAGTTTCAACTCTTGAATATATTAGATCTTGAATACGCCCGACCGAACTCAAAGGCCAAGCGCATATACTTGTGATTTAACACTTTGCATTTGGCCAGAAGCGAATCTCATGAGGAAAAGGGAAAATATACAATTTTAACAGGTTTGACTAGGTAGTTTCTTTCTTTAGCCGGCCTCGCCATCAAGGCCTGCTCAGGCCAAGGTGAGGACTTCAGGCTCGGTATCGAAATTGGCTTGCCCGGTAATCAGATCTGGCTGTGGGGACTTGTGTTGTCTGTGTCACTGCGGTATGCAGATTTATTTGTGGCCAGGATCGAGAGATGACTAGATCTAGAATTCGCGGCTGAAAAACGAGGAATTTCGTGGCCTAAATTGCTTGCTATCATCAATCAAGTTGGCTCAATAAAAAGTTACAGGGCTTATAACTACAAATATACTTAAACTTATGTTCATTGCGGATGGTATGGTTCACATTTGATTGTTACCGAGATAAGTTGTTTTTCCTATTGCTTGGAAATATACATGATGAAAAGCATGTTTCAAACTATTAGTACTTAATGAGCTCTCAGTCTCATTAGTAACTTTTGAAATGGAAAATTAACAACTAAATCTGCGGTTAGGGTAGTCCATCTAATCCATCATGGATCGGGTCGGCCATAATGTTTCATATAAAGAGGTTACTTAGTTTTTTCATATGACTACATCCACTCTATTTTTACTGGACAAGCAAAATTGTTCTTGATGGTTTCCTTACTTGCACAATTCGTGCAATTTAGTTATTTTCCTTATATCAGCTTCCTTCAAATCTGGATCAAGATTGATCTAATCACAACTTGCTCATTTTTTGCATTTCTACCTCAAAGGCTCAGTTTGCAATGAATTTGTTATTTGACTAGTCTAAGAATAATTCAAATCTCTTTATTTGTTAAAAAGTATTTTTTTTTTCTATCGAGACACCTCACATGGAGCATGTAATAAGTTATAAGAGTATCTACATAAAAAGAAAAAAAAAGAAAAAAGAAAACAATAACATCAAAAAAGCTATGCAAATTGAGGCAAATTGATATAGTTTTCATAAACGCCCCATGAATGGTTTAATATTTTCCAATTTAAATAAATGAAATGTAATGGTTATTTTGATTTTTATAGTTTATGTCATCTTTTACAAATTTTGCATTTGGGATTGCAATTGCCATTTTATCGTGCAAATCTTTAAAAAGATCACTTTGTTTTGTCCCGGTCATTCTATTATGTGTACATAAACACAATCAACAGCAAAGAGTTTGGCGGAAATATGCATGAAAAGACAAATTTCTGAATATTTTTTTTTTTTGGTAAGGTAAGTTTCTGAATATTTTATGTTTCAATAATACCATAAATTTGCTTAACAGCATGGAATAAGACTAGGTTTTTTAAAAATATCTTTATTTGACAAAGCTAATACATACCGAGGTAAGAATTAAAAATTAAAAAACAGAAAAGAAAAGGTAATGCTTTCAACATGTATAGTAATATCTACGTAACTCTTTTTGAAAAAAAATAAAAGGGAAAAGAAAAGACGTGTTATTCTTAATCGAGAAATTAGACACTACATAGAAATGGCAGAATTTAAATTATAGAAAGTGAATAAATTTAGAGTCCATCACTTTAAATTTCGAATGGCCGATTAAGGTAAGTTTTGCCTCTTTAGTGAAAAATAGGTCGATTTAGACGTGATGTGAGTAGGACTGATTGGTTCTCGATCAGGTCCGATTTCAAGGTGAAATTGAGAATTGGATCGAGAGGACCGGTTCTTAGATTTTGGGTCTAGGAACCGAACCGATTGGTCCTGGATCGGGAATCCGGTATGGTCGGTGGAACTCATAAATTTGCTATTTTACGTAAAAAAATAAAATGAAAAATGGGAGAAATTAAAATGAATGAGAATTTATTTTTTAAGAAATTTTAAACAATATATATAATTAACTAATGCGGTTCGGTTGATTCCCATTTTGGAATCGAGAATCAGACTGACATGCTGACGGTTCCAAAAGTGAGAATCGGGAATCGTCCAAATCGACCGATCCGATCCGGTCCGGTCCGGGCAATTTTGGGTTACAGTGGTCGCCCGACCCAAAGACGAAAGTTCGCATTTTTATTATAATGCGATTGTTTGTCCTGCGAGTTCTTACGTACGCAACCCTCTCCCTGCCAATTTTCTCTCTCGCTGCGTTGCATTTTCCAGCAGATCGGAGGGAGATTGGAGCCCTCGTCTCGTCTGATCATCGGAGAACCCCAGGTTCGTGCGTCGCTTCTCTTCGATTCGACCAATTCCCTCTTCTTAGTTTTCTCCGAATCGTGGAATCATCAGGTGGTCTGGTCTGGTCTTTCTGGCGTCTAGACGGTCCGTGTCCCACGTCATTGCGGCCTGATTTTGGTTCTTCTTTCGCGATTAGCTTGCTTGCGATCTGGGTCGAGTTGGGTTCGCGTTAATTCGTGTTTTTTCGGTTCCGGGAAGTCGTTGTGATTCCTCGGCAAACGTCCGCAATGGAGGCAATTCGACGTTTCGAGGATGCATGAGATGTAGAAATTTTGAGTGTGGTCGAGCGAATGGGCAAACTCGCTCGCGACCTACAAGAAATTCATGGGTTTCTTCCTCCCTGTGTTCGAGAGAGTGATACTGAGCTGAATGTCGATTAAGAGTTGATTGAGTTGATTTGTCATTCACATTTCAGAGAAAAAGTACCAACTTTCGGGTGGACTACACCCTGAACTAATTGTGTGCTTTATCATAAAGTCGTTTCATTACTTGCGCTAGAGGAAATTAGAACGAAATCCATATGGGTATCATCCTAAGTTGAGATATATCCTTGGATGCTCTTTTTCTGAGTCTTTTTTTCTTTCATTTGCAGGTCGCTTTCTACATTGCTTTGCTCTCAAGTGCATACCACATTTAGACGAAATGCACGGATGAAACTAATCTTCATTGCTTAATTATTCTACGTGGTGGTCTGCCGGTGCCTAGAGCGATAGTCAATTTTCAGTTTTTGTTGGCTTGTTTCGAGAGAAGGTGTGGAAACGATTAAATTTTGTCTTTTTAGCCTAAATTTGACAGTTCCTAGCTGAGGCACTGCCATGGAATGTATTCAAAGTACGTCTCAAGTGGCAGCTGGAAATGAACTCGCTCAAATGCCTCTGATACCTGGGCTTCCTGATGACATCGCTCTTTCCTGCTTGGCAAGACTTCCGCGGAAGTTCCACACAGTCTTGAAATGTGTGTCTAAGCGATGGAGAGACTTAGTTTGTAGTGATGAGTGGTATTCTTACAGGAGAAAGCATAAACTTGACGAAGCATGGATCTATGCTTTGTGTAGAGACAAACAGGAACGTAGTTTCTGTTATGTGTTAGACCCCAATTCCTCGCAAAGATGTTGGAAGCACATTCAAGGCATTCCCCCACAAATTTCAAAGCGAAAAGGCATGGGATTTGAAACGCTGGGGAAGAAGATTTACTTTTTGGGAGGTTGTGGTTGGGTTGAAGAGCCTACTGATGAAGTGTACTGCTATGATGTTTCTGCCAACACATGGAATGAAACTACTTCATTGTCAATTGCGAGGTACATGGTGATATTAATGTTCTTAATATATAAAATTGGCCATGCACTGTCTTTGCATGTTGAAACACTGCGGTTTTCTTTTTATTTTCCTGGGCATGGCGTTTCTTGCTATCATTTAGTTTAATCTTCTTTGTAGGGCTTAGATCTGAATTTCTACTCGACGAAAGGTTGGCCTTTTTTCTCCTCATTCATCTATAAGTGCAAAACTTTGCAGATAACGATGTTTTGGTAGATTCTGGACACGTGTTAGGACAATTCATCTTCATGAGGACACATATTAGAATGCTAGGGAAAATATAGCAGCAATAGAACTTGATAGACACAATAGAGGAGGAAGTAGGAAGTAAGTAACCTCTGAAACTCTATGCTGTAGTAGAGAACTTATGATCTCTATGATACATTGTCACCCATAAGGGAATGATAATGAACCCTCATGCTCTTGACTGGTGGTGGTGTTTCTTGCCTTCTACCAGTTGGGAAATATAAGAACAACAAAAGCTGGTGACTTGATTGTTTTATGGGAATTTTGTGTAGACTGAAACTTCCACAGGTTTCTTTTTTCTTTTCTCATGCACTGAATGTTATATAGCTTCTTATCTGATTCAGTTAAGCTCTTCAGGTGCTATTTTGCTTGTGAAGTCTTGGATGAGAAAATTTATGCAATTGGGGGATTAGGTACAGATCTGAGCGGTCCCAATTCTTGGGACACTTATGATCCCAGCATAAATGGTTGGATCTCTCATGTGGACCCTAACCTCGTTCCTGACATAGAAGATTCTGTGGTATTGGATGGGCAAATATATATCCGATGCGGTGGTTCTTCACTTTTGTCTCATGTCTATGCCATTGTGTACGAACCATCGAGGGGCTCGTGGCAACATGTGGACGCTGACATCGCGTCTGGCTGGAAAGGTCCAGCAGTCGTCATAGATGGGACTCTTTATGTGTTGGATCAAAGTTCAGGACTAAGGCTGATGAAGTGGCAGAAGGAAAGCAAGGATTGGGTGGTGGTTAAGAGATTGTCACAGCTATTAACTCAACCTCCTTGCCGACTTGTTGCAATTGGCAAGAGATTATTTGTCATAGGGAAGGGGCTTAGCACGCTGGTGTTCGATGTGGACCAGAGTGAAAACGCAGGAAGAATAATGGTGGGATCTTCCATATCCAAGTTGACTTCTGATTATGATGTAATTAGCTGTAAAGTTGTAGCACTATAAAGTTGCTCAGGCTCATTTAAATTCTTGTTGGATTGTTATTTGTGACTCGAAAGGCGCCCTTTTTTATGATGTTTGTGGTCAGTAAATATGTTGGGTTGTTCTTTCTGAGAATGGACGCCGAAGAAGTGAATGTATATCACTTTTGTAAATATGAACAAGGTTGTTCCTGCTACATTAGTTGACTTTTTAGAGAAATGGGTAGCGGTTTTTCTTTTCTACACGTAAGTGTGGATAGCGGTTTTCATGAAAACGCTGCTCTGATCCATCCTGCATTTCCAACATTTCACAAGTTGTCGTAGACTTGTAGTAACAGCCTCACGAGAGAGAGATTCCGACCCAAAATCTAATACGACGAATTGAATACAGGTGATTGGAAATAGCGTGAAATTTTTTGGTTTTTTAGTGGTTCCGGCATTGGACTCGTTGTTTTTTGATGAGTTTGGTTCCCACTGTTCTATTTTTGGGCATGATGAACGTAGCCTATTCATTCTCTTAGAAACAGCTACCGATTAAGAGATGCCGGTACGATATTGACGTGAAGTTTGTCGGAAGAGGCCCTTCGTCTCCGTGCTGCTCCAGGAGGAATTGATACGTTCAGAAGGAACAGAAGAATTTCGATTCAGATGGATTGTAACGCATTCGTGGGACGCACGGAATGCGCATGCTGGCCAGCTACTTATCGAGCACTAAGAAGGATAAAAGATGATATGATACAAAACTGAAGGGATAATGACACAAATGATTCTTGAATTTTAATCTAATATGTAATGTAATCATTAAACTTTTAATTTGTAATGTACAATATGATTCTTGAACTTTTCATTTAAGTCTATGTGTTCAATTTAATCTCTAAACGATATAAAGATATTCAATGCTATCATTTCATTATAAATAATATCACCATATTGAACAAATGAAAAAACAAACGTCACATGGGCCAAGGATGAAAAAGGCCGCTGAGGCTGAGAAGGAAGATAAGTAGTGAGGCCGGTTCATTTTTTGGTTAAAAGCATGTTTTTAATGAGTATTTAACGCAGTCAATTTTCAGACGACCCTGGTTTTTGAGAGTTCCATCTGTATTTTGACATTCTTTCTTTTCTTTTTTTTTTTTATTTCTTCCGTGAGTTCGAATTATTTTTTTCTTTTGACGTCTCTTGCCATGCAGATATTAGACTGCTGTTGGAAATCGAATTTGTGGAAATTTTTCAGTGAGGCTTATCACGTTCATAGTGTCGAAGACTACAGTATAATTTAGCTATGTTTTGGGTGTGCATTTCGATTGCATCAATTATGAACATATCGTAATGTTAATATTACCAAAGCATCTATGGACTCAACCCATTATTTATGTTTGCATTTATTCCCACACTTTCAAAGTTTCTTTATTGGTCTATGCACTAATGACTTGAAGCTTGACTCAAGCGAAAGAGTATGATTACTTCCAACTTAAAAGAGGGGAGAGAACAGTTTTTAGATTTTTTTAATAAGAATGGTGAAAAAATAAGTAAAAAGAGGAGAGACAAAAGGGTACTATTTATACCGATTAATGACATGAGTGAGATAGATTGAATATGAACTCACGAAATATATTTAGAGTAGGAATTACTAAGGAAATAGGCAATGATCTATAAGATTTCAGAAAAGAACTTTGCTTTCAAAATTTGTTTTTTGAAATTTAAGTATTATTTAATGACACGAGTGAGATAGATTGAATCTAAACTCGCAAACTTGGAAATAAGAACATTCAAGTGTCATAATTTATGTACTGTTTTCACTTAAGTACCATAATTTTCATTCAATCACTTGCCAAAAATTTTAAAAAACATTTACCCAATTGTCGAAAATCCAACATGACATGACACTTGGTGAATGTTTTAAAAAAATTATGAAACTCAAGTCATCGATTAAAAAATTATATGGTACTCAAGTGATTAGAAAAAAAACCAACGGCACACAAATAAGTACCGTACTAAAATTATGGCACTCAAGTGATATAAAAAAAAGTTATGATACTCAAGTGAGTATTGTACGAAAGTTATAGCCTTTGTAGTGTCCTTAATTTAATATATTACACTATAAAACATCAATGAAAAGTGACCCGGACCGGAGCTGAACGGCCTCTACAAATCCCAAAGCAAGAGAAATTCAAGAGGAGAGAAATGACACGGACGGGAGAGGAGACAGAGATTCGGAGACATCGCATCATGCAAGCGGGAGCTATGAGCATTGCCGGACACCAGGATTGAACCGCCGGAGCTGGAAGCTGCCATCGTCGAGAGAGACGGATAAGATCGAACAGAAGAAGAGAAGGGGGAGGGGGCGGAAGAGAAGGGGTTGCGCTAAGCTCAGGTGAACTTCCAGACAGGTTGGAATTCTGCTGGAAACTCGACCCGCATTTTTCCCTTTTTACTAGAAAATATAAGTCAGCACGAGCCACGAGCACGATGAGCAAGCGACGCCAAGACGAAGGTCGACGTGCTTTCTTGGGCGAGGGGAGGGGCTGGAATCCGGAGAGATATGGGCCCGCTACGTAATGGGCCTTCAGCCGGCGATTGGGCCGCCTAATCGAATCCCAGGCCCGGTCTCGTAATGGGAAACTGGCAATTGTCCCTTTATATCTGTCGGCGGGGGTGCCCAAATGAAAAAAAAAAACTGGAATCGATCGATTTGATTTATTATGATGTGGCTAAAACTAAGTCAAGGAACGACTTGGAAGATAAAGGGTGTTCCGCGTTTATGAGCATGTGAAACAACAGTCACAAAGACTTTTGCCACTTTGAATTGACAAACAAGGGTCATTCTATAGTTTTTTTTTTTTTTAGAAAGTTAATGTTTTAACATATGATAGTACCGATCACGCACGATCCATAAAATTATTGAATACAATACGTATTTGATCTTTGTCTTATCTCTATTTAGTTGGTTCAGATGGCAAGAAATTTTTTACTTTCCTTGGAGACTTGGGCTTAAACCTTACTGGGAGCACTCTGGAAATAAAATCCCAATTCCACCAAGTCTATATGATGTAATGCACCCTTAAGATCTCCTAACAAAATGAACTAATTGAAGTGCACGAAGGCGCCTCTAGATACCACTTCACCGCTAAATTACAAAAAAGGAAAGTTACGTAGGAGTGATCGATATGGGTTTTGTTGGTAGAACTCAAAAGTCAAGTTGCAAAGCCGAAACTTACATTAGGAGACGTGGTACAAAAGAATTGCTATACTTTAACTTTTTTTTTTAAACTTTTCTTTTTAACCAATAGATATACATAAATAAGTAGGATACTGGCAATTTTGTACAAGATTACATTGAGAAGATGTGCTTGACGTGCAAATTGATGCGGCCGCCCCAAATTCTCAACTAGAGGAAGACTTGGAAGATGACTTTCGAGTCAAGGTGCGGTTGATGACTTACGCTGAACGCGAAGTCGATGAAATACAAACATCGACTTCACCTACACGGCAAGGATTTTGATCATAGGCATGACAAGTGCCTCAAATTCTCCGTCATAATTCTATGAGTATTGCTCTAATTGCTTATGTTATCGTTGATGGTTGGTGATACACCTCTTATTTTCTTATCCTTTGTTAAGGGGGAGGATTTGATGCAACTGAAGAAGTTGAATCACATAATTTACGCATAGCATAAACAAATACCAAGTATCAAGGCATGACCCAAGAGTTTAACTCAACGGTTGTAGAATAACAGTTGGAATACATAATTCCATTTTAGGGTCATCCACCTTGGTATTTGACTCAATTTGTCCGTACATGAGAATTTCTCACGATTGCAATTCACCTATCTAAGATGGACTTCATTGTCGTGGAAAAAGGGAGTACCACTAGTTCATTCATTTTGCTCAGTAAGAATAAATGACTTGGACTAAGACCAAATTGAAAGACTAACTACTCGCTCAAATCGTCTTGGTCCTCTTTGAATGGGCTTTTACTACTTAATACGCACAAGTGTTGTCACGAGCCTGGTTGGGCAGACACTTTGGCCCCACTTTTTTTTTTTTGTTAGTCCTACTCTACTCCTACGCTAACTCTCACTCTTAGACTTTTGCTTGCCTCATTGTATGAAGTGGGAGTCGAAACCCACACTTGAAACTAAATCGTCCTCACCCCAACCTTCCCTGAAAATGTGGGGATTCGAACCCCCCACCCCTCCCTTCAATTTTGGAATTGTGGCCACTGAGCTCTGTCCCCACTTGGAATGGAACAATATTCCTATGTTCCAGGTGTAACTTGATTTGTTTTGTTTAATGTAATTTTGTTATTCTCCACCTCCATCCTCATCCCACCTTGCGAAGTGCGGGGCAAGGTTGGCTATTAGAACGATGAGGAAAAGGATTATATTTTTGCCAGTTCATTTAATAAGAACAATGAATAGATATGGTAAACGAGGAGAGAGATGTTTGTAATTTACTAAGTTGGTACCAATAAATGACATTAGTGATAGATTGAAAATGATTCACAAACTTGTAATTAGAAGTAGGAATTACTAAGGAAAAGTCAATGGTTTATAAGAATTTAGAAATGACCTTTGCGTTTTTTAAATATAACAATTATTTAATACTGAACAGTGAATTTTTTAAAAAACCTACATATACAAAATTTTAACTTCATTTCAAATCACTGAAAAGTTTTTTTTTATAGAATTTTGTGATTTAAAAACACATTTTTACCAAATTATCAATTATGAGAAAAAAAAGTCCATATGACTCAACATGTCACAAAGATATAGAATAATCTGTTATTCGCATGAAATGGAAAGTCCAAACACGACATGCTAAGTTGGTGTTATGAAAGGTTTGATGATTTCTTTGAAAAAAATGCTCGTTGATTTTTAGTATAGAGCAGAATAAAATCTGCTCTTTCCTATTCGTTTTTGAGTTTGATAAATGCATTGCTTATCAAGTAAGGGTGATCCTCCGTGACCTATTGATTCATAAAGAGCATGTCACGGGCTTCTCCATGCTTAATAAAGGGCATGTCTTAGAACACAAATTAATGAAATTGTAAAGTTATAGGCTAGCCTGTCCATGTGAAACTTTGGCTATGAAGCGTCGGATCCACGTTGTACCAGGGAAAAGAAGAAAGGAAAAAGAAAAAAAAAAGATGGATTTAAAAAACTTGCCTGGAATTCCAAGATGAGCGGTGTGAACATCTGTCCACTATCTATTGAAGGGAAAATTTGACCCTTAATTTTTGTGCTTTCTTTGGTCAAGGTCTTTTCAACTTTTAATTTATCTAGTCAAATCTAGCCCCTAGAACTGATTCTAATAAATTTGAATTGACATGTCTGTCAAACCGTTTTAGAGTATGAAGTGGGAAAGACAAATTTGCTTTTGTGGACTAGTGTCAAAAAGCATTTCCTCAAATGAATGTATAGGTTGAGTATAATAATTTAGTCCACACCAAGCTTCTATGAAGTGCCAAAATGCGGGATAATTACCAAAAAAGTCTAAACCTATTGCAATTGTGCCAATTCAGTCCTAAACCTTTTTTTTTCTGACATTCGTCTAATTTAGTCATAAACATTTTATAATTGTGTCAATTCAGTCAATCCGGCTAAAATTGGTTGGCCGGCGCGACGTGGACGCCGGCGGGGGACAGCCAACTGGCAAGGTAATTTTTTAATATTTTTTAATATATATATTATTTTTTTCGAATTTTTAAATATATATATTTTAAATTTTTTAATTCTTTTTTTTTTTTTTGGCCTTCTTCTCCTTCCTTTGGCCGGCCGACACCGGCCAGAAGTGACGGCCGGTGAGGTCAGCCTCGTCGGCCATTGGCGAGGGCGAGGGTCGACCTCGCCCGGTGCCGGCGAGGCCGTCGTTGCCATCGCCACCCCGCCGCCTCCGCCGCCTCCCCCATTCCCCCGATCGTCCGCACGATCTCCCCCTCCGAGCTCAAGCGGCCCTCCCCGGCCGTGACCGTCGCCAAAACCCTATTCCAGCGCCTCTGGACCGACGAGGACGAGATCGAGCTCCTCCGCGGGTTCCTCGACTACACCACGTAGCGCAGCGAGGCCTCGCCCTCGCCAGTGGCCGGCGAGGGCCGAGCTCGCCGGATCTGGCGAGGCTCGCCTCCGCTAGTGGCTAGCGAGGTTGACCTCTCCGGCCCTCACCTCTAGCCGGCCGGCTAGAGAAGGGAGAAGAAGGCCAATTTTTTTTTTTAATTTTTTTTTTAAAATATTTAAAAATTCGAAAAAAATAAAAAATATTAAAAAATTACCTCGCCGGCCGGCTGTCCCCTGCCAGCATCCACGTCAGCGCCAACCGGCCAATTTTGGCCGGATGGACTGAATTGGCACAATTATAAAAAGTTTAGGACTAAACTTGACAAAAAAAAAGTTTAGGACTGAATTGACACAATTGCAATAGGTTTAGGACTTTTTTGGTAATTCTCCCACAAAAATGCGCGTCCTTATTTTCAACCTTCAAAAGACATAAATTTTGATAAGTTCAAACATAGTATTTTTTTTTCTTTTACAATCAATTCCATGTTCTTAGAATTTATCTAATCAAGTCTTTAAATTTGCATAATTTTTCTAATCAACCATGCCAATGTTCGAGCACACAAGTCAATGCCAAAATATGAGTCCTTAAAGAGTATTAAGTTTGAGTGTCATTATTTAATCCACAGGCGAAACTACATCAAATACCAAAACGCGTTTCCTCCGCCTTGCTCAAAAGACACTTCAAAAAATCAAAAGAAAGTTTTGTCTAGGAAGCTTTTTCTTCTCCCGTCGTACAAGGGGTAAAAAGAGATGGATAAAAAAATAAAAAATAAACAACTTTTGACTAGAAAACTTGCTTGGATTTCCAGAATGAGCAGCGCACCGTTGTTTTGGTCCACCATGTGCGAGCGGTAAAGTTGTCCTTTTCCTCCCTTAATTTACACTTTTTTTTCAATCGAGTTCTTCAACTTTTAATCCAATTAATCAATTCCTTAAACTTGCATAAATTTTTTAATTGAGTTTGATCTTTGGCACTAGTTCTGATAAGCTCGATCTAATGCGGCAATCAAATCATTTTAGAGTATGACGTGGAAAAAAATTAACCTCCACAAACAAACCACCATGGAAAATAATGTAAATGTTTTCCTTTATGGAAATGCCACAGTTAAATTGTTTGCCTCCACGTACAAGGCGTTGAGATAAAGAAAAGCTTCTTATTTTAAGTCATCCTCCGACCTTATCCGAGGGTTGTGTCAACATGAATTGATTGTAATTGGTGTAATTTCCTGAAAAAATTATTCTCTTTGGGACATGAGGTCGCATACTAGTCTTTTGTGTTTTCCTTTTTGGTTTATTCCAGCAATACATTGGGGTAACCTCCCGGAACTATTATCTTTGGGAAAACCTTGTTTCCTGAATAAGTTATTAGTCGGTAGATGTCATTTCTCAAGTTCATTTCATAATACATCACTGGGTAATTTTTTCAGCTTTGCTTATTTGGAGACATAATGAATAATTGAAGGTTCAATGGCGGTGGCACAAATTATATAATGAGAGAGGCCTTTTGTTTCGCTAATGTTCTTCATTCATCTAGGAATGACCCCCTTGGATTTATTGGAAAGTACTCTACTCTTCTCAGGTGGCCAAATTCCCTTGGAGATCCATCGACTAATGTTCAAAAATTCTTCTTGACTTGGGTAAATGCCAAAAGGCTAGAATCATCCTTTAAGACCTTCTTGATCACTAAATGATGGGATGTAAAATTGATTTCGTTGACTGAAGGTTCAAAGAACTTGCGTCTTTGGGTAGCTCAACACTTGATGGGGTTTGTCAAAAAAAAAAAAAAAAAAAAAACACTTGATGGGGAAGTGTTATGTCAATGCCAGTGGTTAGGTTGGTACAACTGGTTTGTCGTAAGGAAGAAAATTCTTTCTTGAGGTTTGTCAAGTTTGTCTTTTTCTTTTCTTTTCTATGTGAAAAAGAAATGGGAAGGGACCGTACCAATAATATTGGCAATGAATGACGAGCACGGCACGACAAAACTTTCAGTTTCCATGTGAATTTTCAATTATAGCTTTTTTGACAAATGATACCTCATCTATGCTTGGACTCTGGAGTCTCCCCGTCATTTCCAAGAAAGTATCATCTGGCCTTTGCCTTGGAGATCCATCGACTAATGTTCAAAAATTCTTCTTGACTTGGGTAAATGCCAGAAGGCTAGAATCATCCTTTAAGACCTTCTTGATCATTAAACGACGGGACGCAAAACTGATTTCGTTGACTGAAGGTTCAAAGAACTTCCGTCTTTGGGCAGCTCAACACTTGATGGGGAAGTGTTATATCAACGCTAGTGGTTAGGTTGGTACAACTGGTTTGTCGTAAGGAAGAAAATTCTTTCGTGAGATTTGTCAAGTTTGTCTTTTTCTTTTCTTTTCTATGTGAAAAAGAAATGGGAAGGGGACTGTACCAATAATACTAGCAATGAATGGCGAGCACGTCACGACAAAATTTTCAGTTTCCACGTAAATTTTCAATTATAGCTTTTTTAACGAATGATGCCTCATCTATGCTTGGACTCTGGAGTCTCCCCGTCATTTCTGAGAAAGTATCATCTGGCCTTTGCATCAGTAGATCAAAGTCATCCCCATCGTGGATCACATCAACCCTACAATAAAATTCACTTAATTAATGATTGAGATAATATTTATCGATATTTTTTGGTCAAGTTATTGTTATATTATGCAAAATTATAAAAATTCTAAATGGATTTACATTTATTACCTAGCATTTACACAAATTGTGTTAGACACGTGTAAGCACACATGATATAATTAAGAGAGAAACATCACTACTTAAAAATTAAAAATGAAACCATGACTGAGAAAATCAGTGTTAAACGTCTTTTTTTTTTTTTGGTGGTAAGTGTAGGGAGGGGACAGATGTACAAGTGAGTTTATCGGTGAACGTCCATCTAAGCAAAGATAAAAGTTAGAGAGACATGAGTCCACAAATGGGCGTATAGATGAAGGTACGCACAGGCTATCCATATGGATGAACAAACAACTATGAACAACTTCTGTACTTGAAATTTACCCCTGAAGTTATAAGTCAAATCAAAGGACACGAACAATTACCTGGAAGCTTGTCGCCAATTTCCATTACGTCGCTAAAAGAAAAGAAGGAATACTTTTAATAAAGTATGAAATATAGATAAAAAAGAGAATGCCAAGCCCCTGCTGCTCTCGGGCCCTATATAATGAAAGAAATGTTCATGCGCCTAACATCCTGTAGTCTTCAAACCCATATAGAAGGCATACCTAAAATTAGTTTAAAGTATTGGGGTCCAGCACTATGAATGGCCAAATAGCAAGATAATTCCATTGCCATAACCAATTAGAACATGAATTGTAGATAGAAGTTACCTCAAAATAAGAGAAATTATTTCACCCTCGGAAATTATGTGGACGCTTGCTTTTGAGTTTTGTCCGGTCAAAGAAGAACTTAATGTACTGTTTTTACTGTGATTTCTTTCACTGTCTAATGTCTCTTAATAATGGCTAATGAAAGCTTGAAGAATAGCAAGTTTTTACCCTCTTCGTAGCCCTCAATTTAGTGTTGCAATCTTGAATGAGGTGTGCGACTTAAGATTTTTCCATAAGATCAATGTCTTCATGTTGCCCCCTTTATAGAGCCGTATCTGCTCTTTTTATAAATTTGAATCAAATAGAAAGGTTTACGAAATGAAAAGATGAACAAAGATAACACCAATGCAGCATAAAAATAAAACTAAGCCAACCTTTTTGCAGAAAAGTTAATTCAAAAACAATATGGATTATAGATAGCAAAAATACATTAGATTGTTAAGAAATTTAATCATGGCTCATATATATTTTGTTCACATACATGCACACGCACATAACTCTCTCTGTTTCTGTTCATTCGTGCACATGCGCACATACGACTTTTTTTTTCTTCTATGCCCTGCTTTTATCTAATAAAGGTGCAGTACCCACTTATTTCAAAGTCTTTATTTGATTATTCTGAGTGCACATCCATCTATGTCAATAATATAATTTGATCTTTCATCTTTTTATGTTCTGATTGTGTTGATATTTTTATCGATACTTTTATGTTAAATTGGGTGTTTCTCATTTCACCTTTAAAACAGATGTATAGGTGAGTTTAAAATTAGAGAGACACATGAGCCCACCTATAAATGGCTTATTGATGGAAGTCTGGACAAGCAACCCATGTTGTTGAACAAACAACTATGAACAACATCTGCACTTGAAATTTAGCCATGAAGCTATGAGTCAAGTCAAACGACATGAACAATTTACATGGGAGCTTGTTGCCAATTTCCAATATGTCACCAAAAGAAACGGATGGATTCTATATTAAAAGTATGACAGAGAAATATGGATAAAAGGAGAATGCCAAGCCACTGCGCTTGTGCCCTATATAATGAAAGAAATGTTTATACGTCTAAGATCCTGCAGTTTTCAAACCCATACAGACGGCATACGCAAATCATTTAAAGTTCTGAGGTCAAGCACTACGAATGGCCAAGTAGCAAGAAATTTCCATTGCCAGACCCAATTGTTGCTGCCTATAGAAACCTTCTACGTTGCACTCTCCCTCGAAAACTCACTTTAGTAACCAAAACAACAGAAACAAAAGCAGAAAATATGGCAGCCTTATCATTATATCTGCTGCTTACTTGGATATTCTTGCTGTCTCTCTTTTGTACTAGGTTTGCCGAGGTACTTTGTCATGCGGACGAGAGCTCTGCCTTGATGGAATTCAAGAGAAGTTTCAGAACCAACAAGACAGATTGGTGATGCATTTATCCAAAAGTCCATTCCTGGTCACTAGATGGAAGTGGAGATTGTTGTTCGTGGTAAGGCGTCGAATGTGATGAAGTCACCGGCCGAGTGATCGCCCTCGACCTCAGAAGCTGTTGTCTCTCAGGCACCATGAGTCCCAACACCACTCTCTTTCGACTCGTTCGTGTGGAGTTGCTCAATCTCGCTTTCAACAGCTTCAACTTCTCCTCAATTCCATATGGCTTCAGCAATCTTTCAAAGTTACAATTGATATTGCTAGTATGAGTACCTAGAGGGGGGGTGAATAGGTATACAACGACTTTTCTTGAAGATTGCACAATACTTTAGACAATTAAACAATTTGCAATAATTAAATATCAATCGAGAGACTGAGTAAGGGAAAGAGAGAATTGAACACTCGGTTTATAGTGGTTCGGCTTGATTCAAGCCTACGTCCACTCTTCTGCACTGACAGCCGATTGGCTGGATTCCACTATAATCAAAGAGCTGTTACAGTGATGATCTTCCTTGAATTCTAGGTGTAGATGATCTACCACACTCACTCAAGGTCTCGCCAAGTACAAACACTCTCTGTATACGATTTCGCTCAAACAGTCTCAAGTAATAATCAAGGATCTTCAGACTCTGGAATTTTTCTATCAATCACACCCTTACAACAACTAGAACGTCTTCTTTTTATACTCCTTCATGCCATCATAGCCGTTGGCACTTACCAAAGGAATTCCTCCAATCTACCCGTTGGACGGAATCAATCAAGAAGATCATCCGAGCTATTTAAGGAATCTGATGATAGCCCATCAATCCTGTTCGCCCATACAATCGGGATCTCGGTTTCCATGAATAGAACATTCCAAGATTACGTCGACCATCGGATCTTCAATCGATCTTAGATAAGAATTAAAGAGTCCGAAATAATTATCCAACCAAAGAATCTTTTCCGGAGGATAGGATCGAATCCTCAACCATAGACCTCGGCTTTGGATTTCCTTCGTCCTTTGGATTAGAAAGGCGTCGGTGAGAACAGACTTAAGTCTTGAGACTTGAGTCTTAAGTCTTGAGTCTTGAGTCTTGAGTCTTGGGTCTTGGATCTTGAGTCTCGAGAATACAAAGTCTTCGACTTTAAACCGCTCTGGTCTCCAATCATCCGGACTTAGACTCGATAGAAACGTTTTGTCGCTTCAAAATATTCTAGACAGATTTCTCCAACAATCTCCCCTTTTTGATGGTGACAAAACTTTCTTGTAGATTTGAACAACTTTGACCTGCAAAAACATTTCTCAAGCAATATGGCTAACTCATAAAGATTAATAAAGCAACCAGACTCTGCATCCACAGAAAATTGGTTAGACTTTCATGAGAAACACCATATAACAACACTTGAATAAATGCAACCAGTCAAGCATCACAATCCATAGTCAATTCAGTCAAATTCACACCCAAGTTCAAGTTCTCAAGTTCATACTCAAAAATAAACATAACCACAAAAAGTCAAAAAGTCAAAGTTTTTAAAAGATATGTTCAAATTGGTTCTCCCCCTTTTTGTCAGCATTGAAAAGGGTGAGAAAGGAGTCATGTCTGCTTGGGAATGCGCACGATCTGGAAATCCCCAATGGACTGGACTACTCCTTCGAGCTTCTTCAGGTCTTCTCTCAGATGAGCTACCTCTTCTCCCTTGGCATTGGCTTGAAGTTGCAGAGCAAGGTCTTTGAATTTATCCTCCAGAGAGACTGAAGATGCTTGTCCAGCATTCTTCAAAGCTTGGATTTCACAGTCCAGAACATATATCTGGCTACGCATTTCCAGAAGAATATTCATGATGCTACGAAAATCTGCAGAATCATCCGTCTGTGTACTGGCATTGGCTTTCTCAGATGGTGTGTATTCAGACGATGGCGCTTCTGTATGGTCTGGCAGATTTGGAATCGATGCATCACCTTCTTCGTGCAATTGAGAGACTGAACTTCTTCCGGGTCTTACGGAGATTGTCTTAGATCTTCACTGACAGCAGCATGAGGTGTAGACCTCTCTTGCTCGCTAACTCCCCCTGTCTCTAGGACATCGAAAGGGGAAGAGTGATGATCATTCTCTTCATTTCCCTTCTCTCCAGTTTTGTCAGCAGACTTGTCTTTTTCTCCTTCTTCTTCTTCTTCAACTTCTTTCTCCTTCTCTCTCTGTTCTTCCTCTTCTCTGTTCTGCTTTTCTTCTTCTCTGTTCTGATGAAGTACTATCGGATGAGACACAGAACGTCTTGTTCTTGTCAGCGCTTGGATAGTAGGATCTTCATCATCTTCATCTTCATCTTCATCTTCATCATCAAGGATGAGAGTTCTTCTCTTCTTCTTTGATGGGGCACCCATGGCCTCCTTTCCTTTCCTTTTTGAAGCAGATTGGACTGGAGTTTTCACTTTGAATTTCTCCATTGCCTTGGAGAGTTCTTGCAGACGCATCTTCATTAACATTTTCAACCCTACCACCATCTTTTCACACGGTCGAACACAAAATGTATGTGGCAGATCAATGTTCAGATGTCTGAAGATCTTGGTCACCAGACCAGGATAAGGCAATTGTCCTTTGTCTTTTGACACCGCTTTCCGTACATATGGAAGAGAATAGTGTGCGGGAGAGAAAACTTCCGTCCCGAGTTAATCGCATACATCAACTTTGCTTCGGGAAGAGACACGAAGTCTTTGATGTAGACTTGGTCCGAGACAGTTGATCACAATCTTATGAAGCACAATGTTGATGGCATTCATCCGGGAATAGGTAATTTTCTTCTCTACGTCCCTATCTTTGACAAGATCCAGAGCGATCCGAGCGAGATGAGACTTTGATTGGAAGATAACGTCCTCGTTCAACTCCAACTATGTCAGCCAACATATTTACATCTACCATGTAGACTTGGTCTCGAACACTGAATGAAATTCTATTCGCATCCAAAAAGCTAAGATTTGAATAGAAATAAGCGGTCAGTTGAGCATACCCGTCCGTAGAGTCAGAGCAAAAAGTCTCAAGTTGAAGCAAATTCAACTTTTCTCTTAAGTTCACGTTGATGCTGTCGGAAGTCAAAATCAACACTTCTAGGGTTTATCACCCCTCTTTTCAACACTCGAGATACGCTTTTTCTTGATCCTTGGATTTAAACAAATCCATCCGATTTCCTTTCACCTTTTGCCACACCAGTCTAGGTTTAAATTCAAGGAACATTTTGTCATCATCGTTCCCGTCAATCAGATTTTGTCCGGCATACGAGGATCATCGGGAATGTTCTCAAGAGCCTCCTCCGCCCTTCCTTTAGGAGCAATTCCCAATTCTTCCATTTTCCGCAGAAAAAGATACTCATTTCCATAATTTTTGTCCTTAAGGAAGTCATCTATATATTTTAACGGAGAACCGGAGGCTTTCAACGCACGATAAAGCATATAGATAAAGGAGGGTCTTTGGACTCTTACGGGTCGGCTTCCTCGATTATCTCTTCTTCCAGATGTTGACTTGCATCTTGTGGGGTAGGAGGTGCTGAATGACGTGGAGGAGAGCGAATCGGACTTTGTCGGCCGACTTGGTAAGTCTTCTTCCTCTGTAAGATCGAAATGAATCGGCCCCTTCTCCATTCTTTGTGGTCCCCCGCTTGCTATTCTTGATGATTTCCTCGAAGACGACATCTTCCTTTGTCTATTGGAAGATTCCTTCACTTGCTTTTCCCAAGAAAAAATGACCACTTTCTCGACGACGAACAAGATCGGGAGTAGAAACAAAGATTGGGAGGAGAGTGTCTTTTTAGGGTTTTGAAGATTTGGGCGAAGAAAAGGAAACTGTATATATATATGTACCTCGGATTTGAAAAGAGAAGTTTAAATCGGTACAAGGAAGGTGTACGAACATATCGTTTCAAAATCAATAACTACCAAAATTAATTCCTTGAAAAATTTTCGAATTATATCTAAAAAGAGATCGTACCTTTTCGAGATTAGATAAAATAACTAAACAAGAATTCGTACCTTTTAGATAAAATAGAACTTACGTCTTTAGCCATGAATGATTGAGTCTCATGATTCAAAGTCAGAGTCTTAGAGTTGATGAGTCTCTAGACTTTAACTTCTTCAAGCTTCAAAATGTTGAGTCTTGAGCGGATGAAGTCGAATTGATTTTTCTCCAAAGGCTTTGTGAATATATCCGCTAGTTGACTCTTCGAATCAACAAATTGAATCGAGATTTCTCCATTTTGAATATGATCTCTAATGAAGTGATGTCGAATCTCAATATGCTTTGCTCTTGAATGAAGGATTGGATTTTTGGTGAGATTGATCGCATTTGGTGTTGTCACATCTCGATTTCTGTGCATGAGTCTTCAATGCCAAAGTCTTGTAGCTGTTGTTTTATCCATAGAATTTGCGAACAGCAGCTTCCAAGAGCTACATACTCGCTTACATCGTTGAGAGCTACGGTGCTTTGCTTCCTTGAGAACCAAGACACGTCCCGTTTCCAAGTTGACAAGTTCCGGAAGTGCTCTTTCTATCGACTCGCAGAACCGGCCAGATCTCGCATCCGAGTATCCTAGAAGATTAAAGTCTCCCCTCTTTGGATACCAAAGACCGATGCTTGAAGATGAGGCAACGTATTTGATAATACGTTTCACGGCAATGAGATGTGATTCTCTAGGGTCTCGATTGAAACCTAGCACGAGATGCAAACACTCAACAAAATATCAGGTCTAGAAGCGGTAAGATAAAGAAGTGAACCGATCATTCTCCGTACAGCTTTTGATCTACTTTCTTCCCTTCTTCATCCTTGTCTATCTTCTCGAGAACATGACATTGGTATGTCGGTCTTTTTGCACCTTTCCAATCCAAATCTTTTGACAAGATCATTAGCATATTTTTCTTGGAAGATAAAAGTTCCTTCCTTCAATTGCTTTATTTGAAGTCCAAGAAAGAATGTTAATTCTCCCATCATACTCATTTCAAATTCGTCCCGCATAGACTTAGAGAATTTCTTGCAAAGACTTTCATTAGAAGATCCAAAAATAATGTCATCAACATATATTTGAACGAGTAAGAAACTTTTGTTTTCCTTTTTGATGAAAGAGTAGTATCTACTTTACCTTTGACAAATCCGTTACGTAATAAGAACTTACTTAGTCGTCGTACCAAGCTCGAGGTGCTTGCTTTAGACCATACAGAGCCTTTTTCGGTCCCAAGACCGAGTCCGGCTTCTTTGGGTCTTCAAATCCAGCGGTTGTTCCACATAAACTTCCTCTTGGATAAATCCATTCAGGAAAGCACTTTTGACGTCCATTTGGAATAACCTGAAATTTTTGTAACAAGCAAACGCAAGTAATAGACGAATAGCTTCTAACCTTGCAATGGTGCGTAAGTCTCGTCATAGTCTATTCCTTCTTCTTGCGTGTATCCCTTGGCCACGAGTCTTGCTTTATTGCGTACGACTTTTCCTTCTTCGTTCATCTTGTTTCGAACACCCATTTGGCTCCAATAACAGTTTTACCTTTTGGTTTAGATGTCAATTCCCGGACATCATTAATATTGAACCATCGAGCTCTTCTTGCATAGCTTCGATCCAGCTTTCATCGATAAAGCTTCTTCTATGCTTTTTGGTTCAATTTCAGAGATGAGAGCAACAGCACTAGATTCTTCACGCCTTTTTGATCTCAGTGCGGATTCCTTCATTGATTTCGCCAATAATGAGATCTTTTGGATGACTGGATTTGTGTTTCCGATTCTTGGTTGATTTGCTTGATTGATGAACTCTTTCTTTATTTGAATCTTCATGAGCTTCTTGATGTTGAACTTCCACAGTCTGAGATGCTTCTAGAGTTGAAGACTTTGGAAGGTCTAGAGTGACTTCAGACTCTTCATATTGAGTCTGGCTGGATTCATCTTGCGCTGAGTCTTGGAATTTGACATTCATTGATTCTTCCACAGATTGGCTTTTCTTGTTGTAGACTCTGTAGGCTTTGCTTGATGTAGAATATCCAAGGAAGATGCCTTCATCGATCTTTCTTCAAACTTACCAACTCGATCACTTGCATTTTTCAAAATAAAGCATTTGCAACCAAACACATGAAAGTATGAAACAATAGGTTTCTTACCTTTGAATAGTTCATAAGGGTTTTCTCAAGAATAGGTCTTAGGAAGACTCTATTGATGATATAGCATGCTTTGTTGAAAAAGTCACTTCAGCCCAAAACCGTGAAGAAATTTTGCTTTCAATTAAAAGTGTTCTAGCCATTTCTTGAAGAGATCTATTCTTTCTTTCCACAACTCCATTTTGCTGAGGAGTGTATGGAGAGGAGAATACATGTTTAAAACCAGATTCATCACACAATTTTGTGAAGTCTTGATTTTCAAATTCACCTCCATGATCTGTTCTTATACTTGAAATAGCACATCCTTTTTCATTTTGAACCTTTTTAGCAAATTTCTCAAAGTACGAAAAGGTTTCGACTTACTTGCTAGAAAATATACCCGTGTAAAGCGAGAGTAATCGTCTACAATTACTAGACAATACTTCTTACCTCCAATGCTCGGGTTCTTGTTGGTCCGAAGAGATCCATATGAAGCAAGCTGCAGTACATGATTAGTAGAGACATGATTTGTTTGCTTAAATGAATTTCTTACCTGCTTTCCCGAGAATGCATGGAGTGCATGAGTCGAGACTTTTGGTATGGCAATTTGGGTAGTCCTCGAACAAGCTGCTTTGATGAGATTTTGGCTAATTGCTTCATATTGACATGACCAAGCTTTACGTGCCATATGCTTGCTTCATCTTGGATTGAAATTAGACATTGAGATTTATTCAATTTCATGTCTAAGAGGTAGATGTTTCCATGTCTTCGACCCATGAAAGACTCGTAGAATCTTTACTAATTCCATAGCAAATTCCTTCTTGAAAGGAGATCTTGAAACCGGTATCACACAATTGGCTAATGCTGAGAAGGTTATAGTTGAGCCCTTCTACTAGAGAAACATTGCTTATTGTGAGATTTCCAATTTTCACAGTTCCAAACCCCACGATGCTTCCTTTACCGTTTCCTCCAAATGAAACATTTCCGCCGTTTACTTGAACAAGCTTTATGAAGCACTTTGAGTCTCTGTCATGTGTCTTGAGCATCCCATTTTGTCAAGATACCATTTTATCTTTCTCTTGACGGAGACTGCATTCAAGTGAAAGTCTCAAGCTTTCTTTGGTACCCAAATTTTCTTGGGTCCTTTGGAGTTAGTAGGATAAGCATTATTGGGCCATGCTTTCTTAACGGGTTTCCAAACCATAGATGACAGTCTTTTCAAAATGATCTAGATGTTACACTTTGAACACCTTAGAGCATTTCGACCAACGAGACTTTACGAAAACTTTCTTGAAATAATTTTTGTAAGCTTCTCTTGAAGGTCTCTTCTTAATTCTTTCTTTAACTTTAGGAAAGTCAATCAAGGGAATTGTTTCATTTGTCATGCCTAACTTGAGACTTATTGAAATAGGGTCTTTGAACTGAAAGCACTTTTTCAAGCTTTTCGGATCCTATCGAAAACTTCTTTGAAATATTTGATAAGTCTGTTTTTAAGAAAACATTTTCTTTCAAAAGATCATCTTCTTTTTCTTTAAGAGCGAAACATTTAGGTCTAGACTTTTAACTTTTTCTTCTAAAATAACTTCCTTTTGTCTCGATTTGAATTTTCCTTTTAAGCTCGGAAATTCTTTTGAGAGAAGTCTTAAAGATTGAAACACAGTTCATTAATATATTTAGAGACTTTGACAGGAATTTTAAAATCACTTACCTCGAATTCACTTAATCGAAGTCCGATCCGAATCCGAGTCGAGTCCGAGTTTGCCATCAAACATATGTTGGCATATTCATTATCACTCTCTTCACATTCGTATCACTCCAGGTTTCGGCTTTGAGAGCCTTTCGAAACTTCTCAGCTTTTCCTCTTTTCTTTTCGAGAAGAGGACAGTTGGGTACGATGTGTCCCTTCTTCTTACATTCGAAGCAAACTACTTCTTTGTTTGGTTCCTCATCATCTTGAGACTTAGTCTGCTGTCTCGAAAACTTTGTTTCCTTGGAATGAACTTTCGCCTTTTTATTCAGTTTTCTGAATCTTCTTATCATGAGAGCGAGCTCCTCATCATCCATATCATCTTGAGAATCTGCATCATCGAATCGTCATTTGATTTTAGTGCAATAGATTTCTTACCTCTTGGATCTTCGTCTTCATTAATTCGTTCCACTTCGTAAGATCGAAGAGTTCCAATCAGCTCGTCTACGAGATAATGGCATGATTCTTTGCGTCTCTCTTATTGAAGTCTTTATATGATTCCAATCCTTGGAGAGTCCACGAAGCTTGTTCACCTTCATGGGATCAGAAATTTTTTGTCCTTGGTTCTCAAGACCATTGACAATATACGTAAAACGACTAAACATGTCGGTTATAGATTCTCCTGGTTTCATTTTGAAGGCTTCATATTGACCAAGGAGAATGTTAATTCTGGTCTCCTTCACTCGTTGTCCCTTCATAGGTGATGTGTAATCTATCCCATACTTCTTTTGCTGTAACACAAGAAGATATTCTATTATATTCAGTTGGAGATAAAGCACAATATAAGGAGTAAATTGCTTTTGCATCGAGTGCTTGTCTCTTGTTTATCTCTTCCGAGACATTCCGCTGGTTTCAATAGTGTCTTTCCCTCTTTCGAGATTGATGCGGCAGCGGGAGTGACTCCTCTTTCCACAACGTCCCATTCCGGAGGATCCTTTGATCGAAGGAAAGCTTTCATCTTGTTCTTCCAGATGTTGTAATCCTTTCCATCGAAGTAGGGAGGTCTGGTATTGCTTTGCCCTTCCATCGGCCCGGTGCTAGCATACTAGCCATGGATCTTTTACTCAAGTAAAACACTTCAAACAAAGTGAGAACACGGGCTCGATACCAATTGATATTGCTAGTATGAGTACCTAGGGGGTGAATAGGTATACAACGACTTTTCTTGAAGATTGCACAATACTTTAGACAATTAAACAATTTGCAATAATTAAATATCAATCGAGAGACCGAGTAAGGGAAAGAGAGAATTGAACACTCGGTTTATAGTGGTTCGGCTTGATTCAAGCCTACGTCCACTCTTCGCACCGACGGCCGATTGGCTGGATTCCACTATAATCAAAGAGCATTCGGTGATGATCTTCCTTGAATTCTAGGTGTAGATGATCTACCACACTCACTCAAGGTCTCGCCAAGTACAAACACTCTCGTATACGATTTCGCTCAAACGGTCTCAAGTAATAATCAAGGATCTTCGGACTCGGAATTTTTCTATCAATCACACCCTTACAACAACTAGAACGTCTTCTTTTTATACTCCTTCATGCCATCATAGCCGTTGGCACTTACCAAAGGAATTCCTCCAATCTACCCGTTGGACGGAATCAATCAAGAAGATCATCCGAGCTATTTAAGGAACGATGATAGCCCATCAATCTGTTCGCCCATACAATCAGGATCTCGGTTTCCATGAATAGAACATTCCAAGATTACTTCGTCGACCATCGGATCTTCAATCGATCTTAGATAAGAATTAAAGAGTCCGAAATAATTATCCAACCAAAGAATCTTTTCCAGAGGATAGGATCGAATCCTCAACCATAGACCTCGGCTTTGGATTTCCTTCGTCACTGGATTAGAAAGACTGTCAGTGAGAACAGACTTAAGTCTTGAGACTTGAGTCTTAAGTCTTGAGTCTTGAGTCTTGAGTCTTGGGTCTTGGATCTTGAGTCTCGAGAATACAAAGTCTTCAGACTTTAAACTGTCGGTCTCCAATCATCCAGACTTAGACTGATAGAAACGTTTTGTCAGCTTCAAAATATTCTGGACAGATTTCTCCAACAACAATACCTTAATCTCTCCTCCTCTGACTTTTTCGGTGAAATTCCTCGCGATATCTCGCAACTCTCTAAGTTAGTTTCTCTTGATTTGTCCTCTTCTTCGTTTGATACACTTCGTATGCCCAACATGGGCAGCTTTGTTCATAACTTGACTGGGCTAAAAGAACTTGATCTTTCACGGGTAAGCTTGTTATCACCTTTGCCACCTATGCTAGCAAATTTCTCTGCCTTGACATTGCTTAGGCTAGAATATTGTGAATTGAGTGGAAACTTTTCGGTCAGCATTTTCCAGCTGCCAAACTTAGAAGTCCTTTCCGTTGCTGACAATTCCAACCTTTCTGGGTTTTTTCCCAAGACACACTGGGGTTCTCCATTGAAATCCTTATACCTTTCCTCTACCAACTTCTCGGGAGAAATACCCACTTCAATTGGAAATCTTAGTCTCTTGAATGAGTTAAGAGCCGGGAGTTGCAATTTCTCAGGATCGCTTCCCTCTTCAATGGGTAATCTTTCTCATCTCACTATACTGGAGCTTTACATAAATAACTTGCAAGGTCAAATCCCTATTTCCTTTGCTAATCTTACCCAGCTATCGGAGCTAGATCTCTGTTACAATAACTTGCAAGGTCAAATCCCTGTTTCCTTTGCTAATCTTACCCAGCTATCGGAGCTAAGTCTTTGTTACAATAACTTGAGTGGCGATTCTTCGAAGTGGGTGGTCAACTTGACAAAACTCACGAGCTTGGGACTTTCAGGTAATAGTTTCTTTTTGGTTATATTAAGCGCAATTGTGATGTCATCTATGCACTAGCCCGCTCAATGGACGACAAGTGGCATTATGGGGCGGGGCCCACCATCATAAGTCTCTCTTTGCCGGTTCAGACGGATCTCTTTCCTCCTCCATCTACAACTCCATGGAACCCGATCTCTCGAGCTCTGTCACTGCTTGCTCCCACCCCGACCATGACTAAAACCCCCACTGCGACAGCCGCAAGCAAAACTACCATCGCCGCCTCAAGAGCTTCGATTCCGGCAAGGGCCTAAGCTGGAAGGCCTTCTAGCTCGACAAGTTCAGCCAGGTCCTGAACCACGAACAGCTTCTTCATCAACTTCCTCAATTTTTTGACCGAAAGCAAAAAAAAAAAAAAAAAAAAAAAAAACTTCCTCAATTAATCCCCCGGGACATTGTGATCTTGATGGTCAGATTGACGTGCATCTCGTCCTCCCGCAACCTCCTCAAATCCCTAATTTTCAGATTAACGCTCCCAAGAACTCGGCCTACACGCTGATCGAACAAGTGAGTGGTGGCCATCGACGAAGCTCGAATTCGCCAATCAGACGAACTACTCGATGACGTAGCATGTCCCCTCGCCGCCATAGGCGATGGGGGAGAGGATCGGGTCCTGCCCAGAGTCGAGGTGCGAGGCCCGAAAAGTGTTCACGTCCTCGACAACTAGGCCAGCTGGAAGGCCTTTTGGCTCAGGCCGACGCTGGACTCGAAGCTCCTGAGACGGTGATGGAGGGTTAGGGTTTTGGGAAGGAGGGAGGAGGATAGGATGATCTTTGTGGAATACCTAGAGATCTTGAGAGCATTGTCGAGGTAGGCCTTGAGGTGGAGGAGGAAGTCCCTGTCTCTGGTTTTTCCCGTGGCCGTTGCAGCAGGGGTTTTGGCGGTGGTCCGGGAGGGAGCGAGCAGTAGTGGAGGAGAGCGAGAGGGACTTTCCAATTTTTGACGGTGGGCCTCTCCAATGCCTATTTGTCTGAGTGGGCTACTGCATAATGACTTGGACCTAATATTTTCAGGCGAGGAGATTATTTAGCCAAAGAGAAAAACGAAATTGAAATTGATGGGGGTAATTAACGCTCCTTTGTCTTGTGTCTCTTTTTTTCTTTCTTTTTGTTTGGTAGGTAATCGGTTAAGGAGTGGATTTCTATCTTCATTTGAGAACCTGAAGCAGTTGACTCATCCTAACCTTTCTGGCATTAACTTTTTTTTTTTTGGTCAGATTTTGGCATTAACTTACACGGTGATATTTTGGGCGCATTGCGGAATCTAAAGGATCTCGAAGAGCTTTCTCTGGAGTCGCTTAATCTCAATGGTGTTCTCGATGTGAATGATCTATTCACACTCAAGAACTTGAGATACTTAGCTCTATCCAACAATAACATATCTTTTGCCAAGTCATTCATCAACGCCACTACGTCGAAGCTTATCTACTTAAAGCTGGATTCATGCAACTTGACCGAGTTCCCACGGTTTATAGGCTACTTAAGCGAATTGGGGGAGTTATTCCTAGAACACAACAAAATTCAAGGGACCATTCCTAGATGGATGTGGAACAATAGCAAAGAATCTCTCCAGTATGTAGATCTTTCTCACAATCTTTTAACTGGCTTCGAAAATAACCAGACCAATCTTCCTTTGCCAAACTTGAACTATCTTGACATTAGTTCTAACTTGCTAAAAACAACCCTCCCTATCCCACCTCCCTCGGTCATGGTATACAACATCTCCAACAATTTCCTATTTGGGGAAGTTCCAACATCCATATGTGAAGTGAGCTCTCTTACCGTGCTCGATTTGTCCAACAATACTCTAAATGGCACACTTCCTCCTTGTTTGGGAGGTATTCATCCTTTGATTTTATTGAACCTTGCGAGAAATAAATTCGATGGCATGATTCCTCACGTTTACTTAGATGATTGTGCATTGAGGATGATTGACCTCAGAGAAAACCAACTAAGTGGTATTGTTCCGAGATCTTTAGGAAATTGCAGAATGCTGGAGTATTTGAATCTCGATGACAACCAAATTAATAATACGTTCCCATTTTGGCTATCGGAATTGACCTACCTAAAAGTAATTGCCTTGCGGTCCAATAATTTCCATGGTCCCATAGAATCTAATCTAAGTCAGCTCAACTTCACCAGTTTACACATCCTGGACATTTCCAACAATGGCTTCAATGGCAAATTTCCTTCCAACTTGTTGAAGAGTTGCCATGCCATGAAGGTCATGGTTGGTCAAGATGAATCGGCATATTTGAATATTATTGAATTGCTTCCTAATGTTTCATTCTACATAAGTACGACTTATGCAATGAAATTGATGAATAAGGGCGTGAAAAGGGAATATGAAAGATTCCATATGTCCTCAGCGCAATTGACCTCTCCAACAACAAGTTTGAAGGGTTCATTCCTGAACTCATTGGAGATTTGGAATCACTTCGCATGCTCAACCTTTCAAACAACCTCCTCAATGGTAGCATCCCTCCTTCCTTGGCCAATCTGACAGTGCTCGAAGCACTGGATCTTTCCCGGAACAATCTTGTGGGAGAGATTCCTCAACAACTAGCTTGCCTCACATTTCTTTCGATTTTCAATATCTCTCACAATCATCTATCAGGACCAATACCACATGGAACACAATTTGATACATTCGAGAGCAGTTCATTTGCGATGAATAATGGTTTGTGTGGAAGCCCCTTGCCAAATAAATGCACAAATGGTGAGGATGCTCCACCACCATCATCTTTCAAAGTGGATATTGAAGAAGAGTGCCTCTTCAACTTGGATTGGAGAATCGTGCTGGTTGGCGCTGGAGTCGGGTTTTCGGTTGGTATTGTGATAGAGAACTTGATCATTGACGAGAAGAGGATGTGGTTCTTGTGCTGCTCCAAGAAAATGACAAAAGGATGGAAAAAGGTGAGGAAAGCTCTGGCAGACAAGAAATTATGCAGCTAGATATTTAATGCTCTGTCTTTAAGTAGATCGTCATGAAAAGTTATACATGCATATGTGAAGATTCTGATCTATGTTTATTTGCTATAGTAATATGGAGATGTTGTTTTCTTGCTCATGAAAGTTATAATTCTTTTGAAGATTCTAACCTGTGTCTGTCCATATATGCATCAGTAATGAATGAATGTTCTATTGTAATATAGAGATGTAATTGAGATGAGTAGATACTATTGAAAAGCCAATTAATATACATCGTGGACGGCATTGTAAAATATTTCGTTGTCCATGGAAACCTAGAAGATTGGAATAAAGGTTCTCTTGGTTCATAGGTAGAAAAAGCCTCGCTTTTGTTCATTTGAATGTATATACGATGGAACTTTCATAACAGAGCATTAGCAATCTGTGTGGTGTCAAGATATTCATGTCGGTTATTTATGTCATTTTCTGTTGGTAGACCAATGTTACGCTGTGATTGATTAAAAAATGTTTTTTCTTTAAAATGAACGAAAATATGTCAATTTCAAGTGTAGTCATATCAAGTTTGTGCTTTTCTTGGAAAATTTGTATTTGTGTTCGAGTCACCAAGGAGATGCCACTTCCCATGCTCTTCCAACATTAGCTTGCAATTTAAGTGAGTTAGCAAGAGCTTTTGAAACTATTTTTTTTTAAAACTAATATGGTATCCTACATGAAAGATAATTTCATAGAGATCATCTTAAGTTAAATGTAAAATTCTTCGCTTAAGGAGCATATAATTTAAAAAGTGATTTAGTTTTATGAGTATAAACGTAAACACAAAATCGAAAAAATCAACGGTTTTAACTGACTTTCTTGAATTGATCATAAAAATCCAATTTATAGGATCCGAATGAGCAGGCGCCAGGGAAGTCCCATCTCTGTACTCGTCCTACCCCTGCGAAGTGCGGGGCAAGGTTGGTTATTAGAACGATGAGAAAAAGGATTATATTTCTGTCGGCTCATTTAATAAGAAATGACGAAAAATATGGCAAAAGAGCAGAGATAAGTTTGTACTAAATTAACGACAATAGTGATAGATAAACTGACTCACAAACTTGCGTTTAGAAGTAGGACCTTTATGTTTAATTTTTTTAAAATATAACTTTTATTTAATGATGATCAGTTTGAATGTTTAAAAACCTACACATATGAACTCTTAACTTTATTTAAAATCATTGGAAAGGTTCTTTTTTTTTTTTCTATAGAATTTTGTGATGTTGGAATACGTTTTTACTGAATCATCGTTTACAGAATTATGGGAAAATTCATATGACTCTGATATGTCATAGCGATATAGGATAATCTATTACAAAAATGAATTGGAAAATTCAAATGCAACATGTCAAGTTGGTGTTATAAAAGGTTTGATGATTTCATGAAAAAAAATATTATGCCATTTCATGTTATTTATCAATATAGGGAAAAATGGTTCAAAAAGTCCTAAACTTATTGCACTTTTTTCAATTCGATCATAAATTTTTTAACTCATGCGAATTGAGTTCTAAACAATTTTCACGTGTTGCCAATTAAATTCATTTTGTTAATTTTAGCCGGATATTGCTTATGTGGACATCAACCATCCTAAATGGCATCGCTAGTGTGGACGCGGACAAATTTTTCCATGACCTATTGATTCATAAAGAGCATGTCACGGGCCTCTCCATGCTTAATGAAGGGCATGTCATAGAACATAAATTAATGAAAATTGTAAAGTAATGGGCTACTCCATCCACGCGAAACTTTGGCTAGTAAAAGTTGGCTCCACGTTATACTAGGGAAAAAAGAAAGGAAAGGAAAAAAAAATTGATTTGAAAATTTGCCTGGAATTCTAAGATGAGCGGTGTGAATCCACTATCTCTTCAACGGAAAATTCGACTTTTCGTCTCTTAATTTATGTGCTTTTTTCGAGTTAAGGTCTTGAACTTTCAATTAATCTAATCAAGTACAGCCCCTGCCACCAATCCTCATAAATTTGAGCTGACGTCTCCGTCAAACTGTTCGAGAGTACGAAGTGGGAAAAAAAGACTTGTTCTTGGGGACAAGTTAATGCCAAAATGTCTTTCCTCAATGAATATTTAGGTTGAGTGTAATAATTCAGGCTACATGAAACTTATATAAATTACCAAAATGCTTATCTTTGTTTTCCATCTTCAAAAGACACAAAGGTTCATGGAACCAACTGAAAGAACTAGTAGAAAGTTTTGTCTAGGAAGCTTTATCGCCTCCTTCTAAAGGGGGAAAAAGAGAGAGACAAGAGAGGAGAAAGGTTGACTAGAAAACCTGCTTGCAATTTCGAAATGAGCAGTGTACCCATTAAAGGTGATTTAACTTTTCTTCCCTGAATATACGTACTTTTTTAGTTGAGCAATTGAACTTTAACATATCTATTCAGATCCTTTAACATTCATAATTTTTTTTAGTCAAAATTAACCTTCGATACCAATTTTGATAATTTTGAACTGAAGTGGTTGCTGGATTACATCACAGCAAGATGTGGAAAAAAATTGCCTCTGCAGCTAAGTCCACGCAAAATTGGGTCATTACAAGATGTTTAGTTGACCCGAGAATTTTTGCCAAAATGTCCCTCCTATACTTTCACCTTGTTCAAAAGACGTTCAAAAGACAGAAAGGAACTAATTGAAATAAGTGAACATTCCATAAGAACTCAAAGTGCCATCAATTTTTCAAATATGAGCCTAAAGTGAGCCTTGTTTAGAGTTTGAAGTGTCATTATTTTCTCAAATAATAGCCTGAAGTGACCATATCGATTTCAACGAAAAACCTAACATTACCAGCTATTCAAGGACATTTTTGTCCTCTACGTTTTCTTATTTTCTTTCCTCTTTTTTTTTTTTCTTTTTTTGTTCTTTACATAAAAACAACAAACTAAAAAAAGATTAAAACTTTAAAAAAAGAAGAAGAGAAAACACATATTTGAAAAAGAAAAAAAAAAGGCAGTCCTCTCGCCTGTGGCTGCCACCCCGTTGTTGATGGGTCGTCGACCATGGCTAGCAGGGTCACCAGCACCTTGGTGAGAGGTGGCAAGCCTTGCCCAGACTAGGGGGAGGGCCGATGACCCTCGCCCAAATTTGGGAGAGGGTTGCGGCTCCTTCCTAGCAAGCCCTTGCCCCTGGTTAGCAAGGGTCGCTAACCCTCAACAAGGCATTAGCGACCCTGCTACCCATGGCAAATGCTCCACAAGTGATGAGGCGGCGACCAAAGGCGAGGGAGGGCTGGCAGCTCTACTACTTGTAATTTTTTTCCTAATTTTAGCCTTTGTCTTTTTCTTTTTCTTTTTTTTTTAGCTTTTTTTGAAAAAAAGAAAAAGGAAAAATGAAAGAAAATAAGAAAAAGTAAATGATGAAAATGCCCTTTGACCAACTAATGAAACCAGCTCCCCAGTGTTCGAAGTTATGGTACTAGAGAGTAGGGGTGTGCAACAGGAACAATCCAAATTGGAAACTGCCTGAACAAAACAGACCGATTATCGATTTTGGGCAGTTCCCATGGGCGACAGTCCAGTTTGTGATTCCCAGGTGAGAATCAGATCGACCAGACCGATTGCAATTGGAATTGTAATGGAGATAGCAACTTCACATGTGTCCAAGAGGCCACCAAAACTTTTATTGTTCCTCTCTACTTAAAGAAGAAGCCCACTTGTTAGTTTCTTCTTCTATTTGATGTGGGACTAAGACTCCAAGAGCCACACTCTCATTCCTTATGCTCACTCACACACACTCTCTCTCTCTCTCTTTCTCGCTCCTCTCACTTGCAAGAGACAAGGTACTCCAAGCCTCCAAAAGTCTCACATCGAGCAAATACTCAAAGATCATAAAAGAGATTGTCTATAAAACCCAAGCCAAGCATGACCTTTAGACATATCATTCATGGCCTTTTTGATTAAGATTGAGCGTGAAATACATGAAATGCGATCGATGCTCACACAAACGGAGTTCGAATTTTTTGCGTGTGGGAACAAGTGCGATCGGTTCTATTGGACTACCAAGAGTCGAACTAGATCAATCGGTTCGGAACACGGTCAATCTTTAGTAAAAAAAAAGTGGAAGGCTAGTTCGCGGTCCTAGGACCAAATGGGCCAGTCCCTAGTTCCCAATTTTGGGAACTAGTTCTCTCGATTTGGTTCCCGATTTCACCTTGGAACTAGATCAGACTAGGAACCGATCACCCTTACTAGAGAGCCAACTGCTCCTGAGGTCGAGGCCAATGATGCAATCGATTGTGTTGGTCCTGATATGCCTCTTGAGAAGCATCAAGAGTGAGCTCTCTCCAACATGGCATGCTGGCTTAGCAAAGCGAGTATGAAATTAGAACATCGCGATGACAACGACCCAAGTAGAAGCATGTGCGCTATTGAGGTTGACATGATTATGTTGTTCACTTTGTGCTTTTTTATTAGAGCGTGTATGTCAGAGAGCAAGAAGAGATTGCAATGCCACTGCTCTTATACTAGGCAATTTTTGTGAATAGGAATTTTGACCCTCCTTAGCCACGCACGCATACATGGTAGGATCTTATTATTAGGAGACGGGTTTATCAAGAGAATTCCTATGTTACTCTTGGGCTATTCAGAAAATGCTCAGCATATTGCCTCTCACTGCCTTTCCTTTAAAATAAATAAATAATATCGATATGTATAAGCATATTGAGGCATCATCATCATTATTACTGTAGAAAGAGAAAGAAATGGTCACACATCCACTAGGTGGAAATTTCAGGTTGAATTTTCATGCTGTGATTGATGGTTCATGTGCAATCATGATTGCATGCTTGGTCCATTAAAATGGCATCTCATTTCCTTTTCCACATATAGACCAAAATTGAGAGACCCACACAAAGACTTTTACCACTTTCAGATTGACAAACAAAAGTCATTTTACATTTTTTTTTTTCAAAAAGCTAACAGTTTAACACATGATTGTCGTAATCACGCACTATCCTTATTCAATACAATACGTATTTGATCTTTGTCTTATTTTCGATCTAGTTGGTAAACTTGAAATTGCTACCCAAAACCACCAAGGTGTTGGAAAAATTTTGCTAGAAGTTTTCTCTTCTCCTTATGATCTTGAATTCAAGTTTTATTGGGAGCACCCTAGGATTAAAATTGCAATCGTACCAAATTGATATGAGGAAGTACATTCTCAAGATCGCCTAGAAAAATATGTATAGTACTTCACTACCAAATTACAAAAAAAAAAAAAAATGTTACATAGAACTTGATTTTTTTTTTTTTTTTTTTTTTTTTTTTTTTTTTTGGGGTTTGTTGGTTGAACTCAAAAGTCAAGTTGCAATGCCGAAACTTAGATTAAGAAGCTAGGTACAAAAATATTATTATACCCCACCTTTTGTTCTAACCTTTAGATATATGCGCACAAACAGGGTTCTAGCAAATCTTGTGCAGGATTACATTAACAAGATGTGCGTGACTTGCAAGTTGAAGTGGCCATCTCAGATTCTCAACTTAGTGGAAGACTTGGGAGACGACTTTCGAGTCAAGGTAAGGTTGATATCTTACGCTGAACGCGGACTCAATGATGAAATGCAATGTCGACTTCACTTACATGGCACACATTCTAATTAATAGGTACAGCAAGTGCCTCAAATTTTCCAAAATATTTATGTGATTATTCCATTCATTGCTTTTAATATCATTAATCATTGTGATACACCTTTGATTTTCCTAACCTTTAATGGTTTCTTCTGAGGAAGGGATCGATTTGTAATCAAAGAAGTGGAATAACCTAATTTACATATAGCATAAACAAATACCAAGTATTGGGGCATGATCCAATGAGATTAACTCAACAGTTAAAGAATGAACATATGGTATAAACAATTTCCATCTTCGGGTTATCCACCTTAGTGTTGAATCATTTTATTACTTAGTCCATACATACGAGTTCCATGCATCTACAAGTTAATTATCTATGACATACATCATTGTCATGGAAAAGGGAGTACTAAGGCAATGCTAGTTCATTCATTCTGCTTTATAAGAATGAGTGAGTTGGACTGAGACCAAGTTGAAAGACTAACAACTTGTTCAAATCGTTTTAGTCCTCTTCAAGTGGGCTTTATAGCTTAATGGGTGCAAGTAATCTCACAAGCCTGGTTGGTCGGTCGCTTTAGCCCTACTTGTAATGGAACAACATTTGCAATTTGTTATTTATCCTATGTTCCAGATGTTTTTTTAAGGCGTCGGAGCACACTTATATCAGACAATGTAACTTGATTTGTTTCGTTTAATGTCATTCTGGTTTTCCTCAAAATAAAGGGAGAAGAAAAGCTTCACCTCCTGTGTTTAGGCATTTATCATTCTTTTTCTTTTTCTTTTTCTTTTTCTTTTCCTTTTTTAGATTATTATCACCTCAAATGTTAATTTTGACGTGAGAATATTTTATTCCCGTTCTTCACTCCTATTGTATAACAACACTGGCATTTTATCCCATGCAATGCCGTGGTACTTGAAATAACATCTTTAAGAAGTCATGAATATTTACATATTTTAAGCATGGAAGTTTGTAAAGTATTGTCCAATTGTAATGGCATTGTGGTACTCTACGCCATCCCATGAGCAGCAATCTCCATGTGACCCCGATAAACCTCGCATAAACACATTGAAAATCTATTTTGTAGGTTCTGAAACTTGGTCAAACTCCATCAAGGCAAAGCTCTCATCCAGATGGCGTGGTGGCTTGGCAAGTGAAGTGTGAATCGAAATAAGAAGGACGAATGAGTAAGAAGTGCATAGAGTAAAGACACCATGATCTCTGTTTTTGTTACCCAAGCCGGTTAATATAGGAAAAGGTTGGGCCTGACTGTGATTTATGTTTAGAGACAGTTTGGAAAAAGCTGTTTTTTGTCACCTTGGCATTAAAGATTCTACTACTAATGTAATTGCAGGATTTTGTTGAATATTGTACTTAGCATAAAAGAGAGAGACGTTCTTTCGGCAATGTAAAATGGGAGGGGCTAAAAGTTTGATTTTTGTGGGGAATAGCGTAATGTAGGTAGTGAAGGCGAAGCTAAAGCAAGAAGCAATTCAAAATGCAGCTGTTTATCTATTAATCATACTGAATTTGTAATGCAATATGTGTATTGAGTATATCTCTTATTGTCCTAGCTAAAATTGTTATGTAACTAGACGAGAGGAAAAGAACAACTAAGTTTAGAGTCCTTTCATTGCAAAATGTGTGGGGAGTAAAGCTGCAATTTGATTTCTAATTACAGAGTGGGCTACCAGTAGAGTTAGTATTTTACATACGTAAATAGTTGACATTTCTAGTTATGGTGGAATTCTATTATTTTTTAAGTTTTGGCAACGTGGATATACAACTAATATTCTCTAAAACTCAATTCATTTTGTGATATTGATTTTATGGTATCTCTAGCTTTTTGAGGTTGCATTGTTCATGTCACATGTATATGGTAATTTTTCTTTCCATACAATCAACACGACACTCTTTCAGCATACTTACGCCAATTAGAATTTGATTTGTTGATAAATTACCTCAAAATAAGAGAAATTATTTCACCTTCGAAATTAAGTGAGTGCTTGCTTTAGAGATTTGTCTGGTCAAAGAAAAATTTATGATCTATTTTTGCTATAATTTTTGTACTCTGTCTAATGTCTCTCAACAATGGCAAATGAAAGGTTTGAAGGATAACAATTTTTTTACCCTCTTCTAGTATGGAGTCTTGGAAAGATCTACAAACTCAACATTTGTCATAAAATATGTGTCCACCTCTTCGATTTTACTCCACTTTTCCTCATTGGCACATTATAGAGCAATTATTATCTTTTCATTAGATCATCTACAATCATTGTTCCACACATCACATCAGTCTCGGCCTCATCCAAGATTGACATCACTATAGCTTTGTCTTGAATCCACTCATTACTACTCTCGTCTTTTCTGAAATATTAACTCGAAGCTAGACATTTTCTTCACTAATAGCATGTGCGCATTTTGGTACTTCACCTACCCGGTTAGCACTGCATGCATAGGTGAGATATTCGCCATCAACTGGAAAATGAGGATTTCAAGGTTTGGCATTGCTCGACTTGGTTACTTGTAGATATCAATGGTTCTTGCCAATGTTCCGAAGAATGTTTAGCTTCACTAAGTTTATATTCCGAACACAATCTCTCACCAACTCAACTAGAAACCCTTCAAATAGAAGCGCTACTCAATGCAAAACTTCGACTTTGCTCTTTGTTGGGCCTCCAATCTATCAACAACAGATATATTTTGAACATCGATTTTCCCTCTTTAAAGCAAAAGAGATCAAAATTGACATTATGTCTTTTCCTCTCCCTCCCTCCCTCCCTCAACCTTTCTTCATCTCTTCCACGGAAGGGAGGAATTTAACCTTGATCTCTCCCTCCCCTCCTAGTTGTTTTTTTTTTCCTTTCCTTGCTCTCCCAAATTTAGTTTTAGATTTTAGAGCTTTGCTCTCCCGATATTATATCTGGGAGTTTTTTTCCTTGATCTAATTATAGATTTTGGAGTTTTAATGAATAAGTACTCTGCCTCCACTTTCAATGGTGTTCGCAACCGTTTTGGTGTCAAATCTATGCTTATTTAAGTTATGGCGCTTCGCGTTGGCTACAAAACTTGCTCTCACAAGTGTCAGATTTGATCTTCTTCAACGTTTTTTGTTTCTATATAGTGATGGTGTTGGGGATGACGAATCTAGGTGTACATCATCGAATCTAGGTGCACATCATCGAATCTAGGTGCACACCGTTGAAAGGCAAAGTCATAACCATAAATGGAGATCCTGGCATGTGCTTATTACTAACGACATTGTGTGATATTGTGATTGACCACCGATCCTTTCGCTTGGATGCAGTAACAGACCATGAGCCTATGATTATTTGTGCCAACCATACTCCAATGATATGCATTGATTTCTGATTTTTGGTTTGTTTTGGAACTTTTTGAGCTTGTCTTGTTATTATGACTTTTGAGATCTTCTATTATGTATCATTTTGATAATGAATGGAATTAAAAAAAAAAAAAACACAAGGGATCCATGGTTCAAATCATAAAGTGAAGGAAAAGTAACTCGTATGAATATCACTGGCCCTTGTCCTGTTACTTCTTTTGAAAAACACAAATCCATCTAGAAAAAATGTGGACTTAACAACAGAGTCCTCAATCTTGATAAACTCGTCCATAATCAAAGCCGACAAGTATGAACCCTAATGTCAAATCTTGATGCGCCCTTTTAGTAAATGTCGTTAATGATCAATCTATTGACTTCTTTCTTGAGAGAATTGGGGGTGGGTCTCTCTCAAGTCTGATTTTCTTTACTCGGTGCGAAGATGTGAAAAGAATATAATATGACCATTAAGCCTAGCGGCAGAATTCGAGCTCTAATTTCCACTCTATCCGCCCAATTTTTCTTTTAACATATGCCCAAATATATTTTATTGTTGCCTATATATAACTTTATACAGTTTTTCCAACATATGTCCAAATTCCATCTATTTATCACCATGCTAGATTTGTTCAACAATAGTCTAAACGGCACGCTTCTTCATGTTTGACAAATACTGAGTGTTTACCAGATTTGAATCCTTGGAAAAATAAGTTTGAGGGCATGATTTTTTTTCATAGTTATACAGATGGTTCGGCATTGAGAATGGTAGACCATAGGACGAATTGATTGTGAAGGGTCTGTTCCTAGATCATTGGTCAATTGTAGAATGCTAGGTAGTGAATCTTGGTAACAATCAAAATGGTGATCGCTTACCCTTTGGCTATTAGATTTGACTAAGCTATAATTACTGGCTTGCATTCCAGTAAGCTCCATGGTCTGATAGGAACTAATTGTCAGGCCAATTTAACTTCATGAATTTGCAAATCGCGGACCTTTCCAACAATGGTTTCAATGGCGAGCTACCATCCAAGTTGTTACAGATGAATTTATTGTTGATCAATATGAGTTCATGGATATTCTACAAAAACTTTCTTCCATGGGTTGGGAGAGGGTGACACGTGGAATGAAACTTATGAACAATGGGACGGAAAGGGAATACTCGAAAATTCAATATGCCCTCGCGGAAATTGATCTATCCAACAAGAAGTTCGAGAAATGGATATCCGCACAAATTTGGGATTTGAAGCCACTTCCTTCACATGCTTAGCCTTGCAAACAAAAATTTTCACCGGTCTGCAAAGCTGATCACTGCGCTGGAATCTCTACACCTTTCTTAAAACGTGCTCTCCGGAGAGATCCCTCAAGAACTAACCTAGCTTCCGTTTCTTTCTTTTTGGGTAAGTAACTTAGCTTGCATTCCTCAAACAAAGCAAAGTGGAAGAGTACATCCATTGCAAACCACAGTACCAAATCAGAGAAAGAATTGCAGCAAAGCCTAGGAGAAAACATAACACTAAGGCTTAATAAAGGGAAAAAAAAAACAAGACATGAGAGAACAAACAGAAAGCAATAATAAACTACAAGGTTCAAGAATCATTTGTTATAATAAGTCTCGAATTTGAGCCCATAATTATAGGAAATTCCAAAAGTTGGATTTCGTGGATGTCCAGTTTTGTGCTTCGGAAATCAAGATTTCTAGTTCGGTGATATCAAATTGGAGTGGCACAAGAAAGAGAAATACTACTTGCCTATTTTGACTTGGCGTAGAATTTTTTGACCAACGAGCACAAGACTTCCTCAGCCAGTGGATATATATTTATATATCTATATATACATATATATTATAAAATTAATACCACAAAAAATGTCAAATTGATACACTTCTAACAATTTTATCATAAACTAATTTTTTTGATTATAAAAAACCCTAAAACTAGTATATTTGTAACAAATTTATTCTCCATTAGTTCCCATTAAATTTAATTAATACCACGAAGATCACATTACATATTAGGTTAAAGATAGGGATGACATTGAAAAAATGAAAAATTTAAGGATCACATTATATATTAAACTAAATTTTATGGATCATTTGTCTCAATTTTGCTGGACTCGAATATATCGGGCATCTTCCCTAGAGATTCACGTTGGAGAAGCAAAACTAACAAGGAGGATTTATTAGAACGAAGAATCTACCGGGAACATCATGTCGACATAGCATAGACATATAAATACTCACATCGGAGAGTTCCTAAATTTCGTTACATGCGGTGGTGCTGCATGTCGAAGACTCAGTGACTCACGTAGTTAGCTTGTCCGAGTTGACTCGGACGTCGCCGAAGCCGGCCCCGCCCTCCTCTCGCCGAGCTCGAGCTCGAACTCGTCACCTTTTCGTCCGCCATTAACATTGAGCTCGAGAACGCCGTTGCCCAGCGACGTCTCTGAAATTTCCCATCCTCTGCAGATTTTCCTGAGAAACGAGCGGAGGCGCGCTCTGGGTCGGCTTCAAAATCCCTCTTGTTGGGATTGTCGGATTTCCAAAAACCGGATTCGACACTAAACTGAACCCCTAAACTTGTGCGGAAGACGAGCCCGGGAAAAACACATGCATCACCGATCCTAAGGCACATCACAGAATTGAACGTACCTTGTTAGTCATAGATTAAACATTGACGCCGATATGACGAAAAGAAACTGATCCCTTTCGATCCGATGACGTCAATTCGCCTTGAAGGGAAGATGGGTGTTGCCTCTTGCGCACTATTCTTTCTTTTGGAACATTTTTGAGGGGGAGAGGGAGGAGGAACGTACGTTATACCAAAAGGTGCATTCCTCCCTCTTTATTTCCCCTTATATACATCCCCTCCAAAAAGAAACGTATCCCTTCATCATATTCCTTCATCCATGGGCCCTAATCTTGTGGGCCGGGCTTTTAGGCCCAACATGGGCGGACGGGCCAACTTAGGCTCATCACATTAACAATTAAAACCATCATCTCTCACTCATGCATGGTGGGCCGAACAGGATCCTCTTTACCTCTTTTAAACATTCATACCGGTGAATAATCCGTGCGACCAGCATACTTTGAGAGCTCGTTGCCATACATCTGTTAGGAATATATAGCAGCTCATAATGGGCATCACACTCTGAGTAGATTTAGTATGCAGTACCCTAGATCGATCGATCACATTTATATCTCTCTTGATCTCTTTTAAACAATGATATATATATTGTATTCACAATTATGATTATCTCAAAGACAGTCATAATTGGTTAACCAATGAATACAAAACTACAATGTGATTCTCCAAATTCGATATTTCTCTTTCCTTCAAACTCTCAATTTTAGTTCAGCTTGCTTTTCTAGAAATGTCCCATTAGATCGAATCAACTCATGACCATTGGTAACATCCTAATATAACAAACACTAAATAGAAATCTTGAGAATAAGTAAAAGTCATGAGGGTACTAAAATTGAGGAACTCTTTTCCTCAAGAGTCTCACACGACATAAAAGTTGAGATCAAACTTTTGCCACTCTTATTGGTCGTTTAATGCATACGTAGTATGAAATACGTATTACGGTATTAACTCCTTTCCCATGGAGCGTATGTCTACACCTTCAATACCGTACAGATGATAGTTCAGACATACCCAATGTCTAACTTGAGTTCACGTATCTACTCATTCACAAAATTCATCAAAACTCACATCTGGCATCATAGACAGATAAAGTAAAATATGTTGGTTATTTTACTTTCGGACATAGTAAGTATTATGTCCTCATCTTAACACCCAGTTAAGGCGACAAATATATTTTAAGCTTGAGCTCTCGATTATCACCTAGATAATAAGCTTAAAAATAGTCTCATCTCTATTTATGACACAGTAAATAGAGGCGATTACCCGTGTGAGTGGGCCAATCTTATATCTGTTCGACATACTTTCTCAACTTAAAGTAATGCACTGAGCATTAAGATACACAAATATCAAACAAAGATTCATAGGCATTAATGATGAAAAAACACAAATTCATTAAATGTGAACACTTCAGGGAAATTACAATCCAGTACATCAAACTCTACACAATCCTAGAGATTTTACATGACCACTAAACACATCTCTAGGTATTGGTTTTGTCATAGGATTTGCTACCATTCTATGCGTAGATATGTACTGTAAGTTCACATCCTTTCGTGCAACCATATATTTGACAAAATTATACTTGGTATCTATATGTTTGGTCTTGCCATGATATTTTGGATCTTTGGTGTACGCTTTTGCTGCTTGGCTATCACAGTTAACCAACAATGAATCTGCAGCACTTTCAATAACACCTAAATGATCCAAAAATCTCTTAAGCCAAAACACATTCTTGTATTGCTGCTGATAATGCCACGAACTCAGCTTCCATCGTGGACAAGACTATACACGTTTGTTTCTTATTACTCTAACATATGGCGCCATTATTTAGTAAGAAAACAAACCCAGAGGTAGATTTTCTTTCATCTAAATCTCATCTCCAATCAGCATCAGAATAGCCTTAGAGTCATAGATCCTTTCCTTAATAACTCAGCGTATAATCAGCAATTCCCTTTAGATACCTCAGTATTCTCTTAACGGCTTTCCAATGTGCTTGACCTGGATTGGATTGGTATCTACTCATCATTCCAACTGCAAAACATATGTCAGGTCTTGTACACATCATAACGTACATCTAGCTCCCAACAGCACTAGCATAAGGAACATGTTTTGTTTGTTCCTTCTCTTGTGAAGTCCTTGGACACAGTCTATGGCTCAATCCTTCACCTTTTGCAATAGGAGTATCAATGGGTTTACAATCTTACTTACGAAATTGTTTAAAAACCTTATTTATATATATTTCTTGCGAAAGAGATAACAACCTCTTCGAACGATTTCTTGAAATCTTAACTCCAATAATGTATGCAGTTTCACCCATATTTTTCATCTCAAAGTTGGAAGATAACCAACTCTTCATAGTATTTACAAACTCCATATTACTTCCGGCAATTAGTATATCATCAACATATAATGATATGATCACAAATTGATCTTTGGATCTTTTGATATATACACAATAATCTTCATCAATCATTGTAAAGTCATATGCCATTATGGCATTATGAAAACGTATATACCATTGTCCCGATGACTGCTTAAGGCCGTATATCGATCTCAAAAGTCGACATACCTATCATTCTTGGCCTTCTTTAATGAAACCAGTAGGTTGTTCCATATATATTTCTTCCTCTAATTCTCCATTGAGGAAAGTAGTCTTTACATCCATTTGATGTAACTCAAGATCCATACTAGCCACTATTGCTAGAATAATGCGAATTGGGATAAATTTTACTACATGAGAAAATGTTTCTTCATAATCAATTCCTTCCTGTTGATTATACCCCTTCGCCACAAGGCGAGCCTTATGCCTTTCTATCAAGCCATCAGCTTTTCACTTTATTTTGAGAACCCACTTGTTCCCAATAGCTTTGCGTCCTTTTGGAAGATCAACCAGTTCCCAAACTTGGTTTGACTTCATTAGCTCCATCTCCTCTTCTATTGCATGAATCCATTTTTCCTTATTAGGGCAATTTAGAGCATCATTAATATTTTTTGGCTCATCCTCATCTTGTGGAGCAACCATAAAAGTTTCCCCTTCAATGTCAAAATGTCAACGGGAAATACTTTGGCGACTTGTTCGCTGTATGAGAGATTGTACACTTTGCACATCATTCTCCATCATGCTCCCACTCGGATTAGATAATGATGATATCATCTCATCATGTGGTTGTAATTGAGAGTGAGTTGAATTAAATTCATCACTTCTCATGTTACTCCCACTTGGACGAACTACACTAATATCATTTTCTTGATCCAAGGTTTCAAATAGGGAGTAATTTTCCCCTATTTCGCTATTCTTAGGAAATTCATCATCTAAAAATGTGACATCCTGTGATTCAAATTCAGTTATACTCCCACTTTCCTGCTCACCTATGAACACATACCCTTTCAAGTGTTCGGAGTATCTTATGAAAATACTTTTCTTTTCTCTGGGACCCAATTTCCCAAACTTGTGAGAAGATTCATGAGTATAGGCAGCACAACTTCATAACTTAAGAAAACTTAAGTCCGGTTTTCTACCTGTCCATAACTCATATAGAGTGGAAGTAACTGATTTGGAAGGCACCCGGTTAAGTATATAGGTAACAATTAACAACGCATCACTCCAAAAAGTGATAGGTAAGTTAGCATGTGCCATCATGGACCTAACCATTTCCAGTAGGGTTCTGTTTCTTCTCTTCGCAACACCATTTTGTTGAGGAGTATATGGAATAAACAACTGTCTTTCTATTCCTTTTTCATCACATAATTTTCTAAACTCATCAGATAAATATTTTCGACCTCGATCGGATCTTAATGCTTTTATTTTCTTGTCTAATTGATTTTCTACCAAGTTCATAAACCTTTTGAAACAACTTAATGCTTCAGATTTATGAGAAATCAAATAGACATATCTGAATCGAGTATAATCATCTATAAAAGTGATGAAATAAACAGCTCAATGCCTTCCTCTCACATTTATTGGACCACAGACGTCACAATGGATTAAATACAGCAGAAATTCAGCTCTTTTACCTTTTCCAAATGGTTTCCTTGTCGTTTTCCCTACTAGGCAATACTCACATATGGACAAATCGACTTTTTCAATGTTGCCCAACAAGCCATCTTTAGCTAGTCTATTCATACGTTGTTGGCCAATATGACCAAGTCTAGCATGCCACATATTCACATCATTATCATATGAAGTGGAAGATGTGAAAAAGGGAATAACAAATATTGATATCACCACAATTAACATTTAGTATAATAAAACCGTACAGAAAATGACTACAACCATAGTAGTTTGTATCCAAATACAAATCTACACCGCTATTACGGAAGTTCACACTAAAACCAAGCTTAACCAACACCAAAACAGACACTAAATTTCAACGAATTTCCGGAGCATATGGAACATCATGTAGGAACAAGGTGCATCCACCACGCATGTTCAATTGGCAGGTGCCAATCCCTTTAACTTCAACTCTGGAGTTATTTCCCACATAAATCCACTTAGTTCCAGTTGGTATCGTCGGAATTCCACGAAGGATTCTCTATACTTCACTACATGGTCTATCACTCCTGAATTTACAGTCCACAAAGGATTGAATTCAGCCAATAATGCAGAACTTAACACATAAGCAAAGTTCTCAAATGTACAAGAGGTGTTTACCTTTTTTGGCTCACAACAGTTGCGAGCATAGTGACCTTTCTTGTCACAATTGTAACACCTCACCCTTGACATTTTCTTCACTTGAGGATGTTTTCCTCTCTTGTGTTGGTTAACTCTTGATTTCTTGCAATAAGGACTTGATCATTTGCATTTCCACATATTGAACGAATCAATACGCTTGCGCTTAGAGCTCAAAGTCCTTTCTGAGCTAAAACCAACATTGCAAATATCTATTTTCGGCTTAAATGCCGTTAGGCGGTCTTCTACTAGCTCAAGGTGACGCACGGCATCCTCAAGATCTTCCATAACATGGTCAAGAGCTTCTAGTGCTTCTTGCTTTTCCAGCACGTATTGAATCTTCATATTCAATATTTCACAATTGTTGCCATTCATATTAGCAATTACGTTCTTAATTGCTTAAACCATCGATCTGAACACATCAGACATATATGCACGAATAATTAATGCCTATCATTTATGCATCCACTTTGCACAGACCCATCATATCAATGAACAATTTCAAGTAAGGTTTCAGAATCAAAATGTCACTATATTTCCAATCATCCTAAAAAAATCCTAACTTAAAATTATCATTAATATAATTGTCTTATGCAAAATAAATTCTATAAAGCTACAAAAACTTCTATAAATTACCCATAGCAGTCAACAATAATAGAAGGCAAATAATATTTAACATCCAATAGAATAATAATGCTTTCACATAATACAACTATCCACTACACTAAGTAATATATATAGAGGAAAATATCAACATAGAAAGAGATATTTACACCCAAAACATTTCAAACTAATCTAAGAAATAAATAGGGAATGTCCCTTCTAATCTATCAGTCAAAATATCTAAGAAATCTGAAGGCACATTTGTCAACCATGGAAAAACTTTTGGAAAGCTTTCATGTCGCCTCTAAGGCACATTTACTCTGCGCCATATGGCGCTCAATCTAAGGGTTGAAGTTTTGGTTAACTCAATCCTATAGTACTCTCTTACAAAAGCTACTACTAGCCTCCTATAACCTGAGACCATGTTGACCTCCCATAGACGATCTAACACTGCTTACCATTCAGGTGGAAGAGTGTTCATCAAAGCTGGCACCTTCTTAAAATCCAGCATAAGATAACCATTTTAGATGATTTCTTGTATTATCTGATTGACCCTGACCACATGTGATACTAAATCATCGTCATGCCACCGATAATTAGCTAACTCTGTCATCAGTCTTTTAAGTCTTACACTTCTTTCGTCCGTTCTTGGGAATGCAGGTATCTGTGCATAACGCATCATAGTTCCTGCGACAAATGCAGAACTAAAAATGGATCACTTATAATCCATAATGAACATAAGGGAAAATGCATAATTTTCCATGATTCATACAACAAATGCAAAACAAAAAATGGATTACTTATAACCCATATAGACATAATTGAAAAAGAAACAGATTCCTTCTTTTTTTTTTTTGGTCAACGGTCAAAGTAAACGGTCGACGGTCAACGGTCGGGTCAACGGGTCGGAGTCAATGGGCGGCAGGACGGGCCGGTCGGACCGGATAGGCCGGGTCGGACGGACCGACCTAGCATGTGTGGCACGCGTGCAATTGACGTCACGATGACGTCAGTTGGCGCGTGCCTCGCACGTGCCATCGACAGCCCCCTGCGCACGTGCGCGCGTCGGCCTCGCGCGCGCGTGAGACGCACGCGCCTGCGTCGTCGTATCGGCGCGTGCGTTTCGCTCCGACTACGCATGGGGGCGCATCTGGCGGCCTTTGGCGGCGTTCCGCCACTCATCGCGATCGTTTCGACGAGACCTTTCATCCAACGCCATCAGAAATCGATTTTGACTTACAGAAACTCAAAAAAATGGATGAACAATGCTCGGGTGTCGGGATTTTTCCGCCCCGATCGGTGTCGGTTGATTAATTTCACGAAAAATCAATAAGAAATCATCCATAAACAAGAATGGGGTCAGGAAAAACATGGAAAAGGATCGGGAAACAAGAACTACGGCTCTGATACCAATGTTGGGATTGTTGGATTCCTAAAAACCGAATTTGACACTAAATCGAACCCCTAAACTTGTGCGGAAGACGAGCCCGGGAAAAACACATGCATCACCGATCCTAAGGCACATCACAGAATAGAACGTACCTTGTTAGCCACAGATTAAACACCGATGCTGATATGAGGAAGAGAAACTGATCCCTTTCGATCCGATGGCGTCAATTCACCTTGAAGGGAAGATGGGTGTCGCCTCTTGTGCACTGTTCTTTCTTTTGGAACGTTTTTGAGGGGGAAAGGGAGAAGGAACGTACGTTATACCAAAAGGTGCGTTCCTCCCTCTTTATTTCCCCTTCTATACGTCCCCTCCAAAAAGAAATGTGTCCCTTCATCATATCTCTTCATCCATGGGTCATAATCTTGTGGGCTGTGCTTTTAGGCCCAACATGGGCGGACGGGCCAACTTAGGCCCATCACATTAACAATTAAAACCATCACCTCCTTTCGCTGCGGCGGACACCTCGAAGCGGGGAGGCTCCATCGCGGCTCGCTGTACGCAAGAAGACAAGAGTGAGCTGTGAGGAGGCGGGGAGGGAAAAGAATTTACAAAGAGAGGCCTCGTTGTGTCCGCTGGAAAGGATGAAGACCCTTTTGGATTATTACGTCAGTCGCTGCGCAGTTGTTGCCATTGCCATGATATTGCTGCAGTCTCGCTTCTCGCCGCAGCGTCGGTTAGTACACTCCTGGACCCGTATTGGACTCCCATTTCTGCTGCTGCATTGGCAGTTCAGTGGCTCCGCGAGTCGCTAGTCAGTGATGGAGGATTGGGACCTCTAGTTGTCGCCTCCCAAGGTACGGGGTCTACGTTGCTAATGTGAACTTTTGTGCTGAATTCTGCTAGTTTGCTGTTCTTTGTCATTCGCTGATGGTTTAATGTAGTAATCTTTACGCAGTATCTACAAAAAGAACGAGTGTGTTGTGCTGTTGCATCTCACATTGGTTGTGACAATTTCTGTGTCTTTTTGTTTTTCTTTTGAAGTTGGTTATTTGAAGATTTTTCAGATTCGGTTTCCATTGCAAGCTGTGAATTTATATTAATCCTTTACTACCAGTGCGTGTTTTGTTTCTCGTCATGTGGCTTTGAGTTCGAGTGATTATTTTTCCCCTGAAAACACACATGTAATATAGCTTATCTGGCAGATGAAGTCTCAGTAATCTACGGTCTTCTGTGTTGCTTGTCCACTGACCAATTTTAATATTCTCTTTGGGGTCATTGAGCAATTCTAGTGTCGTACTTGTTCTATTAAAAGAGATCAACTAACCAGGAATTTTTATCCCTGTTGGTGGATGCTGAAACTTTTGGCCTGAAAGGTGCGCGTACGATCAATGATTTTGTGAGATTTTGTGTTGTTGCACAGAGAATGCTGCGACACATGATCGACTCAGGACCGTACAGGTTACTCTCTTGCTCAAGTAAAAATGACAAAGCAGGGGTGTTACAGGAGCTAGAGAAGGGCGTGGAAGCAAATTTTGCTCACTATGATAAGAGGACAGCTCTCCATTTGGCATCATGCGAAGGTTGCACTGAGGTGGTTGTGCTACTTCTTGAGAGAGGAGCTGATGTGAACTCCATTGACCGTTGGGGTCGAACTGTAAGTTTTTCTTTCTTTCATTTGGTACCTGAAAGAGTGCATTTTCTGTTACTTAGCTGCAGAAGATTTTTATTACGACAGAAATCATAAGTTGCATATGAAGCTCTTAGTTGAGTATGAAAATGTAGCAGGCTTTTGTAATCTCTTTAAGAATAGTATGGTTGGATGTCAATTATTTTGCAACTATCTAGAATGCTTCTCACCTCTTTCAATTATTTTAGCCTGTTCACATTTTCTGAAAGATGCTCCTCAATCTCATAGAGAACTCCCGTCCTATGAGGAGGACTGGAGTATGTCAACTGCCTTTTATCACCTAAACAAGCATGATTTTTATCAACATTTTTTACCTCGTGATACTTATCCATAAATATGCATTTTCTCATTATAATTGGGTTTTCTAAGGAAGTGTTTGGAGCAATCAATAGTACTTTTTGGGAGAATTTACTTCTCCAATTTGTTATTTTCCTTAGCAGAGCTTTCGCTGATGTCAGTAAGCTTGCAGCCATTGTCAGATGCCTGTAGCTTTGGTCACGAGGACATTTGTAAGATACTGATGGCTCGGGGAGGAAAAGATCCGGTATGCTATCTTCCTGAGTGCTGGTATATAATGTGACATTTCTACACTATCAATTATTTCCATGCAAAAAGTCCACCTTTTTCAGTGTTGATATTTGTTTAGGCTGTTCTTGTGAGTTGTTGACTTCCATTTCAAGACTTCCATCATTTAAGGTTGAAGAATTCTTTCCCTGATAACTCTTCTTTGGGAGATTCTCCATATGATGCTTCTCCTACTTCCATTCATTACAAATATTTAAACTTGGTAAAGATCAGGACCTGGTATCTTCCTCGCTATAGGGTGAAGCCTTTCCTAAGCCATTCCATTCACAAGGGGATAAACTCAAGGAAAGAACTTTGCGTATCTTCTGCACGAAAGTAAACTTCATAAGGGGAATAATTAGAGATGTTCTAAGATTGCCACTGTATGATCAAAACTTAGGAACCTGCTGGCTTGTCAATTTGTAGAATATGTGTGTGCTTCAGCCAACTCATTGTTCGACGGTCTGTGGATGCTTTGCATATATGGTTTTACATCCATCAGTAACCTAGGGCACATAAATTTGGCAGTCCAGCCACAATTTGGGCCGAGTGGATAGTTTACAATGTATATCTTTCATCTTATTGCTTGAAACAGGTCGGACTTGATGCACAAAATCCATGCTATGAGATTGACTGCAATGAGATTGACATGGAGGGGGCTATTCTAATTGGAGAAGTAAGAAATTGATCGATGTTTGTGGCCAACTTTTGTGAGTCCAATCCTAAAAGAGACTGTCACTGCTTGTCACCTTGGTGAACTAGAGATTTCGTGAAAGTCTTTTAGAGTACTTCATATAATCTATGCAATGCCTTGCATTGACTTTACTTTGTTGGATTCCAGGGAGCGTTTGGTGAAGTGTATATGGTGAAATGGCGTGGTACAGAAGTTGCAGCAAAAACAATACGTTCCTCCATTGCCCCAAATCCAAGAGTTAGGTTGGTTTACTCACGTGTTAAGTGAAATTTCATTCAAGATGTGCTTGTTTTCTTGTTCATTTCATAAAAAGTTTTCTCCAGGAAAAAAACATCTCCCATTACTGAAAGTTGATGACAGAATCTGAAAAATCTAGGATACGATAGTAATGTTTGATAGCCACACAGGTCTCTTCTGATTAATTAATGTGTTGTTAAACTTTGTGCTTTTTACCTTAATTGTGAACGGTGGAGTTGTATCACAAGAGTGACTTCATGAAGGAATTGGCTCTTTGGCAGAAGCTGCGCCACCCTAATATTGTGCAGTTCCTTGGTGTTCTAAAGCAATCTGATCGTTTAATCTTTCTCACTGAGTATCTCCGCAATGTGAGTCTTTACATTTTAATGGAGTTAACTGTAGTTTGGTTGTCTCGTTTTCCCATTATTGGTGTTGCTTCAGGGAAGCTTGTTTGATATACTGAGGAAGAGAGGAAGACTTGACCCACAGACTGCAGTTGCATATGCTTTGGATATTGCAAGGTATATATTGTCGGTCCTTCTATTCTGAATGATGATGGTGAAGTGATCTTTCTCCAATTTAGCTGTCATTTTGGAGGAAGTATTTCTTTCAGCCAGCAAAATTCTTCAATGTTCTCCTTTTCTTATCATTTTTCAGCATTTTGATTTGAGTAGCCTTTCAATGGTATAATTATAGTTATTTTTCTTTTTTGCAATAGGTTTTACCTCGTGGATCTGGTTATGCTTGTGTTCAATCCAATCAACAGTTTCACTATTTGTTTCCAGTGTCTTCCTTAGGTTCTTGAATTGTGATGGACTTTTAGCATTTTCTTTTAATTTTGGTTAGGTAGAGATAGTTCCTCCCAATGAAGATAAAGTTAACGCCAGCTGATATTTTTGGCACCATTATCAAATACTTACATAACAATTGAACAAGAACTGCAGTGATGTTTGAAAATTGATATGGGGAATCATGCTTGAAATCCATGGCTTCTGCTATGAAAGCATGTATAGCTATTTGTGTCTGGCCCAATCTGTTAGTGATTTACTATTCACATTATGTGATTCCAGTTCGGCTGAATTCTCGTGATTTATGCAGGACTATGAATTATCTCCATCAACATAAACTGCATGCTATAATACACCGAGATTTGACACCAAGGTATTTTACTTCGATTAAACTCTCTATAGCAATATAATTTGAGCAGGGAAAAGAGAGGGAAGAGGGGGGGGGGGGTGTCTTACAAAATATGTTGCCACAGTGCATGGGTGAGGGTGGCAGTGGTCAAGGTCTTCCCTCTCATCAAATGTGGGTTAAGAAATGGGTTTGGTGAATCGTGCTTGACTTTGTGATTAGTGATATGGAGTAGCTGAAGTAGAGTCAAAGACGGAGTGAACTGTGAGTCGGTCATCGAATGATGTGATATCATTGTATTCGGGTTTCTGTTCTTTTATTTTTTATATTTTTGCCTGCGCTAATTATTGTAATTGTTAAGGAAGAGAGTGTGTCTTACTTATGCCCGGTGTTTTAAGAGTGCTTGCTGGTCCGTGAACGTGCAGATAAAGGAGCCTATGTTGTTCATGAAGGAGATGTTGGGGAAGGAGTGTACTTTATCTGGGAGGGCGAGGTGAATTTGCTTGCACCGCTTGTGTCCATCCATAGGAACGTGTTGTGGGGATTGATTGTCCCGCTTACTCTGTGCTAACATAACAGGGTGAAAGTCTCCGGACGGGTTGACTCAGAGGACCCTGATTTCAAATTGAGTAGATATGATTATTTTGGCCACGGTGAGATGCTGAGTTTCTTCTCTCATGTGTATTGGGAAGTGTGCTTGCTTGTAGTGGTGTTTTTCAATTCTAATCTGCATCACTGTAATTGTGATGTGTCCATTAATGTAACTGATTGATAGTATAGGTTTTGATCATTTCTTCCTGGACTATGGCTGAAGTAATCTACAACTTCACTAATTAAAGAATTTGTTCTGGACAGCGACATCTTTTTTTCCCTCTTGAAAATTCAAGTTTATTTGATGTGTGCGCGCGCGTCTTCATCTCTGCATCTATATTTACTTGATTAGATAGGGACATGAGAATAATGTTTTTTCAGACTAAAATATCAGGGATATGGTATGATGTGGGTTTAAATCCATCTAATCTATATGTCCCTGTTATTTGTCAACACTAGCTTTGGAAAGCCTGCTTTGGCTTCCTGAACTGTCAATTTTGGTTGCGCTAATGACTGTCTTCATTTAATCATTTCAGGGACAACAATAGCAGTTCATGCTGCTGATATAATTGCTTTGTCAAAGGTGACTGATTGTTTCCTCTTCATATTTCTCTTCTAGTTCTATTCTAGCTGCTATAGTTCATGACAATGGTGCTTTGATTTTGATTGGCAGCTTACCTGCTTAGTGCTACCACAAGAGCACTGCCATTTGCTCCAGCCTAAGTCAATATGGAGATCGGATGACACAAATGAAACGTGCAGTCTTGTTGAGCGTATACTACAACTGGAACCCATTGAAGTATGTTTCAAATAGTTGTGTAAAGGTTGCTTTTCGTTTTTAAACCTCATTTTTGTGCTAAGTTAATCATGGATATCCTCTCACACTTGGCTGGTAAGTGTTCATGCTTGAACGTCCCACTCGTCCATGGTGCAAATAGGCATATTTAAATTGAACTTGTTTAACATCACATTGTTCAATGCTTCTTCACTGGAATCATCATCATGGCTAATAACTGCTACATGACTGTTATACAGTGGCTGCTTAGTAGTGCCACATGACTATGAATGTTTTCAAAGAACTGTAACTTTAACAGAAATCAGTCAAAGATTAGATGGTCTAATGATATATTGCCTGAAGAACCAGTTCTATCAAGAGTTGTCCTCTTTTGGAATAATCTATAGATACCACATTTTCCTGTTCTTCCCCATTTTTTATGCTTCTTGTTCTTCTATAATCGTTTAAGTTGAATCTATAGATATGGTTCCCTTTTACTGTCAATGACAATACCAAATGGTCTGTCTCATTGTCCATTGCTTACACAGTTCTTATGTGATGGAATCCAATCCACTACTTGATATGCTTTGTGTCACTCGGTAATGTTAAGAAAAGAATATTTCTAGTTTCCATGAACTTATTTGCATGTGCATGATATTCTTGGAAACAAGATTTATATTGCATGCCCTTATTTTCATCTTAGAGGCCTTTAGCTACTGTTTACAGTTTTGGCACACATTCTAAGATTAAATATGAGACAGCAGACAGCTCGTCTTTATCTGTGAATAAGTTGTCATTACATGTTTGTTTTGAAGGTTAACATATTTCAAGGGATCACTTTGCCGGAGGCCCCGAGATTTGGGAAAGTCTTTGGCGGGCAGTTCATTGCTCAGGCATAAGTAACCATCTAACCCCTCTTTTTGAAGTATTGAACGACTGGTAGATGCTGATGTTAGTGTTTTCCTATCATGATGAAACAACACGTGGCAATTGTTGGCTTTATGTTCTATTCCTATGTGAAAGAAATCCTTTCTGGCTTGTGGAGTTTCATTGACCATAATCATTGATTCATGTGCATTACATCGACATTTACCAATTTTTACTCGATTGAAATATGCAGTATGCTTAATCTGTTAGACCATTGATTTCCTGTCTGTGTAATTCCAGATATTGCAAACTTACAAAAGCATTGAGTTTCTCTGTTGATTGAGTGGCCGTTACCATCATTCTGACTCACACTTTATTCTTATATAGCTTTCATTAAGTATTTAATGTCAAGTCATCTGCAGCAATTTCTTCCCTCCAGAAGGACATTGGAACTTCTGATCCTCCGTCCATTTTCTTTAATCAATAGTTAACAGAAGATGACATATGTCTTGTCTGATCAGTCTTCTAGTTTGGCTTAGCAAGGTTTTTGTAGATTCGCATCCCATGACAAATGGTGTCAGGTCTAGAAATGTTTCGCTCGACAAAAATCAATTTATGATCTTGACTAAAATTTAGTTCTGCATCATGCAGATATATCTCTTCATCTCACTTCAAAGCTGATGGTGATAGCATATTTTATGTTTATTTGAAGGCAGCCATGCTAATCCTAATCAGTATGGGTACTTGATAATGCAGGCTGCAGCTGCTGCGTCGAAAACTGTTGAGTGTCTAAAGGTTATTCACAGTTTGCATGTTTATTTTCTTCTGATTGGGGACCTTATTAGTAAGTATTCATTGTACATTCTTCAGTACCTAGTAGTGTAGTATGCTCATTGGCTGTTTCCTGTCCTTTCTCTTTTTCATTGAACATCTGTGTTCACAAAGTTTTTATTGACTTTTTGCATTTCTTTCTAAAAATCTTGCAGCGGTAGTTATGGTGTTACGGTTTATCTGGTCCTGTAACTGTCAGCTGCTAACAAAACTCCGTGGACCTTGTCATAGTCTTAGATCACCCTTTACTGCAATTTTTGTTTTCATTGAGTTGACATGCTAGAATAAAAAATTGCTTTTGGGTTCCATTTTACACTCTTACTGCAATTCTATGTCCGCTTGTCCACAGTGCAACAATATTTTTGGAAATTAGAGATCAGCATTTTCTGCTCTTTTCTGGAGATTTGTTCTGAGTCACTTTTGCCTCATGCACATTAATTTATGATTGTTGTGCCAGTCTATTTCTACTTGTGCACAGTGCAACAGCTGTCTGGAAAATAAGGAAATTAGAGAATAAGCATTGTCTACTCTTTTTCTGAAAATTTTGTTCCGAGTTGCTTTTGCATCATGCACATTAATCTTCATTGCAGTGCCAATTATATACGAAGTTCACTGACTACGCGATGGTAAAAATTTTGCAACCCGCAGAGTAGATGCGATCCAAAAAGGAACAATCATCTTCACATTGGTTGCTTCATTTCAGGTAGTGATGTTATCTTTTGGATCGGCTAGATAGTGTTTTAGTTTCTGTTTTGTACCATTTCTAGAAATTAAAACTTTTCTAGAAGTGAATTTCTGCATTTTGAGCGCCACGATATGTTATTGAGTTAAATTATCTAAGAAGTCAACAGTAAAAAAACTGCTTAAAATCATTATCTTATAAGGATGTCGTGGGAGCCCTTGCATTGGTTTTCATCATATATATTGCTCTGGGGATATACCCATTGTGCTCTCATTGAAGCTGCTTCTGAATTACATGAGTGAACTGAGATAACAAGTATTATACCCTAGGAGATACAAGCACGTAAGATTTAAAGATGTAAAAAACCAAACTAAAGTCCGCTTGAAGTTTTCAGATGGATTTGACGTCATCCGTTAAAGTTTTCCCAAGAATCACATGGTATCACAGGCGCCCTTTAAAGAAAGTTTAATCATAATTCAAGCATCCAATTGATTGATGATAATCCTGTCGATTGTGTAAGAAAAATAGAACGAAGCTCTCAGCATCATGTGATGCTTTTGACTCTCTGTAAACAATTCTGCAGACACAAGAGGAAGGATTTGAACATCAGGTCGTAACGATGCCGTCGGTTCCCGCTCCAGAGACGGTAAGTGAATTAAACACGGATTACTGCACTTCTTTACATTCTCCATGCGATTGCTTCTTTGACTTTTTAACACCCATGCTTGTTGCAGCTTCTATCAATGGAACAGCTACGAGAAAGGCGCCTTATCGATGCTCACCTACCCAGGTAAGGTTATGTACTGTGATAACAATTATTGCCTGATGCACACGACGTATTCTAGTCTTTCTGTTCCCATTTGCTTGTTTTTGGCCGTTATATTTCCAGAAAATCTGCACAAGTGCATTTGTGCACATCCCTTACTATTTTTAAAAATAAGATGATGATTTTCATTCTGTAAGTTATTGTTATCAAAAGAAAGTCCAGCAAACTTCCCTCATATTAGTCACTGGATATGCTCTTTGACCGATTCCCCTTTATATATATTACGAGTTGTCTTGATGGTGCCACTTGCATATTTATCTTGAAGACAATTACATGCCTTTCTGTTTGTACATTGATATCATATGAATGGTGGCAACATTTCAGGGGTTACCGGAACAAAGTGGCTATGACAAAGTTTATTCCGTGGCCTATAGAGATACGATTCTGTGAGCCTAGCAACGCCACCAATCAGACTGAAAGCCCTCCAAGGTCAGGCATAACTTAATAGTCGGATACACAGTTTGTTTGTACAAGAGGTCGCGATGCTGTGATACGTGTTCCATTTGGCATAGAAATGTGGCCATCTGAATTACTTCTGATCTGATCATGTGACAGTTTGAGGTATTGGTTCAAAGCAAAAGGGAAGCTCTCAGATGACCAGGCCTTGCATAGGTAGGTACTTCCTTAAGATGTACAATTGCATGTCGTGGGGGTTCAAATAATAATCACGGGGACAGATCAGTCTGACTTCTATCCTGTTTTGACTCAGAGGGTATCTGATTGTCTGTTGCCCCCATTCAAAATTGCTTTTTTGGTCTCAGTTTCAATTGCCTCAAGAGATGCTTGTTTTCTTAAAGTCAATTTAGTGTGTCTGTCCATATTATTGTGTAATACATATAATTATGACAATGACCAAATGGATTGTCAAATGTGTTAGTTGTGAATCGGACATAAGAGTCTTTGACCATCAGAAGAACGACTGGTTTATACTAGATGATCTCTTTGCAATCTTTTGCAGATGTGTGGTGGCATTCGTTTCTGATCTAATATTTCTGGGGACTAGCCTGAATCCTCACCGTAGAAAGGGTCTGAAGACATATTCCGTTAGTCTCGACCACGCGTAAGTATCGTGTTTCTATTAATCTTCAGTTGGGTCTCATGATGTTGGGTTGTTGCAAGGATTGCAACATTTCCTGAGCAGGACATTTTCTCTCCTAATCCTCATGGCTCTTATATTACTAATGCGAGCAAACTTTTATATATTTATCATTATGAAATTAACTGGGCTAAAGGTTGTCTCTAGACTTATGGAATCTACTTCCAAATTATATGCTGCTAATTTCTCAAGTGAACCTGAGCATACAGTAATTTTAACTAATCTTAGAATACATTAACTGTCCCCTCTCTCTCCATTTTCTCAGGATGTGGTTCCACCGATATTTAAGAGCTGATGACTGGATTTTATTTGAGGTAAGATCCCTTGAAAGGTTTGATTTGTTTAGATATGTGAAGAAGCTAATGGATATACTGATTTACAGATTTTGAGTCCCATCGCCCATAATGCCTGTGGCCTTGTGTCTGGACGAATGTTTAGTAGGAATGGGGAGGTAATCACCAAAATCATTCTTTCGGCTGCTCTCCTCTTTCTGCTTATCCTTTTTATTATACTTCTCTGTCATTTTTCTTCTATCTGGACTCACAGAGGTTTCTGATTATTCGTGATGGCAGCTACTCGTGACGCTAACGCAGGAGGGCTTAGTTAGGAAGGCTAAACCATCGGTTTCACATGCTACTTGTTTAATAATACCATAGGGTTTCGAATTTCGCTTTCTGTTCCGTAGTTGCCTTTCTTTGAAGCGTTGACGGAAATAGCGTTCTAGATGATGCACGAGGACTGCGGGTTGGGCCTTCCTACAAACCGCATTAAGGGTGGCGAAACTTTTCTTGTAACGAAAGTTACTGTCGGAGGTCACCAACCTCCAGGCATCACTTGAGTTTTGCTTAGTTTCAACTCTTTAATATATTAGACCTTGAATGCGACCGACCGAACTCAAAGGCCAAGCCCATATACTTGTGATTTAACACTTGCATTTGGCCAGAAGCGAATCTCATGAGGAAAAGGGAAAAGATACAATTTTAACAGGTTGGACGCAGCGATGGGCGGTGGCTCCGGGCGGTTGACGGTGGCCGTGGCAAGAAAAAGAAATAAAAGAAAATTAAAAAAGAAAATCAGCTTATTTCTACAAATTGTTCCCGGGAACAAGAAGTAATTTTTTTTTGCTTCTCAAAACTGTTCCCGGGAACAAAAAATTAAAGAAATTGTTTCCGGGAACAAATGTTTTACCAAATAGGTTTTTGTTCTTTTTTTTGTTCTGGGGAACAAAAGAACATAAATTTTGAGGAAGAAAAACGTTGTCATGCAGCCCCTTACAGGAGAAAGCATAAACTTGACGAAGCATGGATCTATGCTTTGTGTAGAGACAAACAGGAACGTAGCTTCTGTTAGGTGTTAGACCCCAATTCCTCGCGAAGATGTTGGAAGCACATTCAAGGCATTCCCCCTCAAATTCAAAGCGAAAAGGCATGGGATTTGAAACGCTGGGGAAGAAGATTTACTTTTTGGGAGGTTGTGGTTGGGTTGAAGAGCCTACTGATGAAGTGTACTGCTATGATGTTTCTGCCAACACATGGAATGAAACTACTTCATTTCAAATCACTGAAAAGTTTTTTTATTTTATTTTATGGAATTTTGTGATGATGAAACACAATTTTACCAAATTATCAATTATGAGAAAAAAAAAGTCCATACGACTCAACATGTCACAAAGATATAGAATAATCTGTTATGCGCATGAAATGGAAAGTCCAAACATGACATGCTAAGTTGGTGTTATGAAAGGTTTGATGATTTCTTTGAAAAAAATTATTATGCTATTGCACGTTGATTTTCAGTATAGAGCGGAATAAAATCTGCTTTTTCCTATTCATTTTTGAGTTTGATAAATGCATTGCTTATCAAGTAAGGGCGATCCTCCGTGACCTATTGATTCATAAAGAGCATGTCATGGGCTTCTCCATGCTTCATAAAGGGCATGTCTTAGAACACAAATGAATGAAATTGTAAAGTTATAGGCTACCCCATCCACGTGAAACTTTGGCTAGAAAGCGTCAGATCCACATTGTACCAGGGAAAAAAAAGAAAGGAAAAAGAAAAAAAACAGATGGATTTAAAAAACTTGCTTGGAATTCCAAGATCAGCAATGTGAACATCCGTCCACTATCTCATGAAGGGAAAATTTGACCCTGAGTTTTTGTGTTTTCTTTGGTTAAGGTCTTTTCAACTTTTAATTTATCTAATCAAATCTAGCCCCTAGAACTGATTCTAATAAATATGAATTGACGTGTCTGTCGGACCATTTTAGAGTACAAAGTGGGAATAACAAACTTGCTTTTGCGGACTAGTGTCAAAAAGCATTTCCTCAAATGAATATATAGGTTGAGTATAATAAATTAGTCCACCCCAAGCTTCTATGAAGTGCCACAATGCTAGTCCTTATTTTCAACCTTCAAAAGACACAAATTTTGATAAATTCAAACACAATATTTTTTTTTTTCTTTTACAATCAAGTCCATGTCCTTAGAATTTATCTAATCAAGTCTTTAAATTTGCATAATTTTTCTAATCAACCATGCCAATGTTCGAGCACACAAGTCAATGCCAAAATATGAGTCCTTAAAGAATATTAAGTTTGAGCGTAAGTATTTAATCCACAGGCGAAACTACATCAAATACCAAAACGCGTTTCCTCCGCCTTGTTCAAAAGACACTTCAAATAATCAAATGAAAGTTTTGTCTAGGAAGCTTTTTCTTCTCCCGTCGTACAACTCTTGAAGGGAAAATTTGACCCTTAATTTTTGTGGTTTCTTTGGTTAAGGTCTTTTCAACTTTTAATTTATCTAATCAAATCTAGTCCCTAGAACTTATTCTAATAAATTTGAATTGACGTGTCTGTCGGACCGTTTTAGAGTACAAAGTGGGAAAGACAAACTTGCTTTTGCGGACTAGTGTCAAAAAGCGTTTCCTCAAATGAATATATAGGTTGAGTATAATAATTCAGTCCACACCAAGCTTCTATGAAGTGCCAAAATGCGCGTCCTTATTTTCAACCTTCAAAAGACACAAATTTTGATAAGTTCAAACATAGTATTTTTTTTTCTTTTACAGTCAAGTCCATGTCCTTAGAATTTATCTAATCAAGTCTTTAAATTTGCATAATTTTTCTAATCAACCATGCCAATGTTCGAGCACACAAGTCAATGCCAAAATATGAGTCCTTAAAGAATATTAAGTTTGAGCGTAATTATTTAATCCACAGGCGAAACTACATCAAATACCAAAACGCGTTTCCTCCGCCTTGTTCAAAAGACACTTCAAATAATCAAATGAAAGTTTTGTCTAGGAAGCTTTTTCTTCTCCCGTCGTACAACTCTTGAAGGGGAAATTTGACCCTTAATTTTTGTGCTTTCTTTTGGTTAAGGTCTTTTCAACTTTTAATATATCTAATCAAATCTAGCCCCTAGAACTGATTCTAATAAATATGAATTGACATGTCTGTCGGACTGTTTTAGAGTACAAAGTGGGAAAGACATACTTGCTTTTGCGGACTAGTGTCAAAAAGCGTTTCCTCAAATGAATATATAGGTTGAGCATAATAAATCAATCCACGCCAAGCTTCTATGAAGTGCCACAATGCTCGTCCTTATTTTCAACCTTCAAAAGACACAAATTTTGATAAAATCAAACGTAGTATTTTTTTTTTTACAGTCAAGTCCACCTCCTTAGAATTTATCTAATCAAGTCTTTAAATTTGCATAATTTTTCTAATCAACCATGCCAATGTTCGAGCACACAAGTCAATGCCAAAATATGAGTCCTTAAAGAATATTAAGTTTGAGCGTAAGTATTTAATCCACAGGCGAAACTACATCAAATACCAAAACGCGTTTCCTCCGCCTTGTTCAAAAGACACTTCAAATAATCAAATGAAAGTTTTGTCTAGGAAGCTTTTTCTTCTCCCGTCGTACAACTCTTGAAGGGAAAATTTGACCCTTAATTTTTGTGGTTTCTTTGGTTAAGGTCTTTTCAACTTTTAATTTATCTAATCAAATCTAGTCCCTAGAACTTATTCTAATAAATTTGAATTGACGTGTCTGTCGGACCGTTTTAGAGTACAAAGTGGGAAAGACAAACTTGCTTTTGCGGACTAGTGTCAAAAAGCGTTTCCTCAAATGAATATATAGGTTGAGTATAATAATTCAGTCCACACCAAGCTTCTATGAAGTGCCAAAATGCGCGTCCTTATTTTCAACCTTCAAAAGACACAAATTTTGATAAGTTCAAACATAGTATTTTTTCTTCTTTTACAGTCAAGTCCATGTCCTTAGAATTTATCTAATCAAGTCTTTAAATTTGCATAATTTTTCTAATCAACCATGCCAATGTTCGAGCACACAAGTCAATGCCAAAATATGAGTCCTTAAAGAATATTAAGTTTGAGCGTAATTATTTAATCCACAGGCGAAACTACATCAAATACCAAAACGCGTTTCCTCCGCCTTGTTCAAAAGACACTTCAAATAATCAAATGAAAGTTTTGTCTAGGAAGCTTTTTCTTCTCCCGTCGTACAACTCTTGAAGGGGAAATTTGACCCTTAATTTTTGTGCTTTCTTTTGGTTAAGGTCTTTTCAACTTTTAATATATCTAATCAAATCTAGCCCCTAGAACTGATTCTAATAAATATGAATTGACATGTCTGTCGGACTGTTTTAGAGTACAAAGTGGGAAAGACATACTTGCTTTTGCGGACTAGTGTCAAAAAGCGTTTCCTCAAATGAATATATAGGTTGAGCATAATAAATCAATCCACGCCAAGCTTCTATGAAGTGCCACAATGCTCGTCCTTATTTTCAACCTTCAAAAGACACAAATTTTGATAAAATCAAACGTAGTATTTTTTTTTTCTTTTACAGTCAAGTCCACCTCCTTAGAATTTATCTAATCAAGTCTTTAAATTTGCATAATTTTTCTAATCAACCATGCCAATGTTCGAGCACACAAGTCAATGCCAAAATATGAGTCCTTAAAGAATATTAAGTTTGAGCGTAAGTATTTAATCCACAGGCGAAACTACATCAAATACCAAAACGCGTTTCCTCCGCCTTGTTCAAAAGACACTTCAAATAATCAAATGAAAGTTTTGTCTAGGAAGCTTTTTCTTCTCCCGTCGTTCAACTCTTGAAGGGAAAATTTGACCCTTAATTTTTGTGGTTTCTTTGGTTAAGGTCTTTTCAACTTTTAATTTATCTAATCAAATCTAGCCCCTAGAACTGATTCTAATAAATATGAATTGACGTGTCTGTCGGACCGTTTTGGAGTACAAAGTGGGAAAGACAAACTTGCTTTTTGCGGACTAGTGTCAAAAAGCGTTTCCTCAAATGAATATATAGGTTGAGTATAATAATTCAGTCCACACCACGCTTCTATGAAGTGCCAAAATGCGCGTCCTTATTTTCAACCTTCAAAAGACACAAATTTTGATAAGTTCAAACATAGTCTTTTTCTTTTCTTTTACAGTCAAGTCCAGGTCCTTAGAATTTATCTAATCAAGTCTTTAAATTTGCATAATTTTTCTAATCAACCATGCCAATGTTCGAGCACACAAGTCAATGCCAAAATATGAGTCCCTAAAGAATATTAAGTTTGAGCGTAATTATTTAATCCATAGGCGAAACTACATCAAATACCAAAACGCGTTTCCTCCCCCTTGTTCAAAAGACACTTCAAATAATCAAATGAAAGTTTTGTCTAGGAAGCTTTTTCTTCTCCCGTCGTACAACTCTTGAAGGGAAAATTTGACCCTTAATTTTTGTGCTTTCTTTTGGTTAAGGTCTTTTCAAATTTTAATTTATCTAATCAAATCTAGCCCCTAGAACTGATTCTAATAAATATGAATTGACATGTCTGTCGGACCGTTTTAGAGTACAAAGTGGGAAAGACATACTTGCTTTTGCGGACTAGTGTCAAAAAGCGTTTCCTCAAATGAATATATAGGTTGAGTATAATAACTCAATCCACGCCAAGCTTCTATGAAGTGCCACAATGCTCGTCCTTATTTTCAACCTTCAAAAGACACAAATTTTGATAAATTCAACCATAGTAATTTTTTTTCTTTTACAGTCAAGTCCATGTCCTTAGAATTTATCTAATCAAGTCTTTAAATTTGCATAATTTTTGTAATCAACCATGCCAATGTTCGAGCGCACAAGTCAATGCCAAAATATGAGTCCTTGAAGAATATTAAGTTTGAGTGTAAGTATTTAATCCACAGGCCAAACTACATCAAATACCAAAACGCGTTTCCTTCGCCTTGTTCAAAAGACACTTCAAATAATCAAATGAAAGTTTTGTCTAGGAAGCTTTTTCTTCTCCCGTCGTACAACTCTTGAGGCGAAAATTTGACCCTTAATTTTTGTGGTTTCTTTGGTTAAGGTCTTTTCAACTTTTAATTTATCTAATCAAATCTAGCCCCTAGAACTGATTCTAATAAATCTGAATTGACGTGTCTGTCGGACCGTTTTAGAGTACAAAGTGGGAAGGACAAACTTGCTTTTGCGGACTAGTGTCAAAAAGCGTTTCCTCAAATGAATATATAGGTTGAGTATTAGAATTCAGTCCACACCAAGCTTCTATGAAGTGCCAAAATGCGCGTCCTTATTTTCAACCTTCAAAAGACACAAATTTTGATAAGTTCAAACATAGTATTTTTTTTTCTTTTACAGTCAAGTTCACCTCCTTAGAATTTATCTAATCAAGTCTTTAAATTTGCATAATTTTTCTAATCAACCATGCCAATGTTCGAGCACACAAGTCAATGCCAAAATATGAGTCCTTAAAGAATATTAAGTTTGAGTGTAAGTATTTAATCCACAGGCGAAACTACATCAAATACCAAAACGCGTTTCCTCCGCCTTGTTCAAAAGACACTTCAAATAATCAAATGAGAGTTTTGTCTAGGAAGCTTTTTCTTCTCCCTTCGTACAACTCTTGAAGGGAAAATTTGACCCTTAATTTTTGTGCTTTCTTTTGGTTAAGTATTTTCAAGTTTTAATTTATCTAATCAATTCTAGCCCCTAGAACTGATTCTAATAAATATGAATTGACATGTCTGTCGGACCATTTTAGAGTACAAAGTGGGAAAGACATACTTGCTTTTGCCGACTAGTGTCAAAAAGCGTTTCCTCAAATGAAAATATAGGTTGAGTATAAAAAATTTATCCACGCCAAGCTTCTATGAAGTGCCACAATGCTCGTCCTTATTTTCAACCTTCAAAAGACACAAATTTTGATAAATTCAAACATAGTATTTTTTTCTTTTACAGTCAAGTCCATGTCCTTAGAATTTATCTAATCAAGTCTTTAAATTTGCATAATTTTTCTAATCAACCATGCCAATGTTCGAGCACACAAGTCAGTGCCAAAATATGAGACCTTAAAGAATATGAAGTTTGGGCGTAATTATTTAATCCACACGCGAAACTACATCAAATACCAAAACACGTTTCCTCCGCCTTGCTCAAAAGACACTTCAAATAATCAAATGAAAGTTTTGTCTAGGAAGCTTTTTCTTCTCCCGTCGTACAACTCTTGAAGGGAAAATTTGACCCTTAATTTTTGTGGTTTCTTTGGTTAAGGTCTTTTCAACTTTTAATTTATCTAATCAAATCTAGCCCCTAGAACTGATTCTAATAAATCTGAATTGACGTGTCTGTCGGACCGTTTTAGAGTACAAAGTGGGAAAGACAAACTTGCTTTTGCAGACTAGTGTCAAAAAGCGTTTCCTCAAATGAATATATAGGTTGAGTATAATAATTCAGTCCACACCAAGATTCTATGAAGTGCCAAAATGCGCGTCCTTATGTTTAACCTTCAAAAGACACAAATTTTGAAAAGTTCAAACATAGTATTTTTTTTTTCTTTTACAGTCAAGTCGATGTCCTTAGAATTTATCAAATCAAGTCTTTAAATTTGCATAATTTTTCTAATCAACCATGCCAATGTTCGAGCACACAAGTCAATGCCAAAATATGAGTCCTTAAAGAATATTAAGTTTGAGCGTAATTATTTAATCCACAGGCGAAACTACATCAAATACCAAAACGCGTTTCCTCCGCCTTGTTCAAAAGACACTTCGAATAATCAAATGAAAGTTTTGTCTAGGAAGCTTTTTCTTCTCCCTTCGTACAACTCTTGAAGGGAAAATTTGACCCTTAATTTTTGTGCTTTCTTTTGGTTAAGGTCTTTTCAACTTTTAATTTATCTAATCAAATCTAGCCCCTAGAACTGATTCTAATAAATCTGAATTGACGTGTCTGTCGGACCGTTTTAGAGTACAAAGTGGGAAAGACAAACTTGCTTTTGCAGACTAGTGTCAAAAAGCGTTTCCTCAAATGAATATATAGGTTGAGTATTAGAATTCAGTCCACACCAAGCTTCTATGAAGTGCCAAAATGCGCGTCCTTATTTTCAACCTTCAAAAGACACAAATTTTGATAAGTTCAAACATAGTATTTTTTTTTTCTTTACATTCAGGTCCACCTCCTTAGAATTTATCTAATCAAGTCTTTAAATTTGCATAATTTTTCTAATCAACCATGCCAATGTTCGAGCACACAAGTCAGTGCCAAAATATGAGTCCTTAAAGAATATTAAGTTTGAGCGTAATTATTTAATCCACAGGCGAAACTACATCAAATACCAAAACGCGTTTCCTCCGCCTTGTTCAAAAGACACTTCGAATAATCAAATGAAAGTTTTGTCTAGGAAGCTTTTTCTTCTCCCTTCGTACAACTCTTGAAGGGAAAATTTGACCCTTAATTTTTGTGCTTTCTTTTGGTTAAGGTCTTTTCAACTTTTAATTTATCTAATCAAATCTAGCCCCTAGAACTGATTCTAATAAATCTGAATTGACGTGTCTGTCGGACCGTTTTAGAGTACAAAGTGGGAAAGACAAACTTGCTTTTGCAGACTAGTGTCAAAAAGCGTTTCCTCAAATGAATATATAGGTTGAGTATTAGAATTCAGTCCACACCAAGCTTCTATGAAGTGCCAAAATGCGTCCTTATTTTCAACCTTCAAAAGACACAAATTTTGATAAGTTCAAACATAGTATTTTTTTTCTTTACATTCAGGTCCACCTCCTTAGAATTTATCTAATCAAGTCTTTAAATTTGCATAATTTTTCTAATCAACCATGCCAATGTTCGAGCACACAAGTCAGTGCCAAAATATGAGTCCTTAAAGAATATTAAGTTTGAGTGTAATTATTTAATCCACAGGCGAAACTACATCAAATACGAAAACGCCTTTCCTCCGCCTTGTTCAAAAGACACTTCAAATAATCAAATGAAAGTTTTGTCTAGGATGCTTTTTCTTCTCCCGTCGTACAACTCCTGAAGGGAAAATTTGACCCTTAATTTTTGTGGTTTCTTTGGTTAAGGTCTTTTCAACTTTTAATTTATCTAATCAAATCTAGCCCCTAGAACTGAGTCTAATAAATTTGAATTGACGTATCTGTCAGACCATTTTAGAGTACAAAGTGGGAATAACAAACTTGCTTTTGCGGACTAGTGTCAAAAAGCATTTCCTCAAATGAATATATAGGTTGAGGATAATAAATCAGTCCACCCCAAGCTTCTATGAAGTGCCACAATGCTCGTCCTTATTTTCAACCTTCGAAAGACACAAATTTTGATAAATTCAAACATAGTATTTTTTGTTTCTTTTACAGTCAAGTCCATGTCCTTAGAATTTATCTAATCAAGTCTTTAAATTTGCATAACTTTTCTAATCAACCATGCCAATGTTCGAGCACACAAGTCAATGCCAAAATATGAGTCCTTAAAGAATATTAAGTTTGAGTGTAATTATTTAATCCACAGGCGAAACTACATCAAATACCAAAATGCGTTTCCTCCGCCTTGTTCAAAAGACACTTCAAATAATCAAATGAAAGTTATGTCTAGGAAGCTTTTTCTTCTCCCGTCGTACAACTCTTGAAGGGAAAATTTGACCCTTAATTTTTGTGGTTTCTTTGGTTAAGGTCTTTTCAACTTTTAATTTATCTAATCAAATTTAGCCCCTAGAACTGATTCTAATAAATCTGAATTGACGTGTCTATCGGACCGTTTTAGAGTACAAAGTGGGAAACACAAACTTGCTTTTGCGGACTAGTGTCAAAAAGCGTTTCCTCAAATGAATATATAGGTTGAGTATAATAATTCAGTCCACACCAAGCTTCTATGAAGTGCCAAAATGCGCGTCCTTATTTGCAACCTTCAAAAGACACAAATTTTGATAAGTTCAAACATAGTATTTTTTTTTTCTTTTACAGTCAAGTCCATGTCCTTAGAATTTATCTAATCAAGTCTTTAAATTTGCATAATTTTTCTAATCAACCATGCCAATGTTCGAGCACACAAGTCAATGCCAAAATATGAGTCCTTAAAGAATATTAAGTTTGAGCGTAATTATTTAATCCACAGGCGAAACTACATCAAATACCAAAACGCGTTTCCTCCGCCTTGTTCAAAAGACACTTCGAATAATCAAATGAAAGTTTTGTCGAGGAAGCTTTTTCTTCTCCCGTCGTACAACTCTTGAAGGGAAAATTTGACCCTTAATTTTTGTGCTTTCTTTTGGTTAAGGTCTTTTCAACTTTTGATTTATCTAATCAAATCTAGCCCCTAGAACTGATTCTAATAAATATGAATTGACATGTCTGTCGGACCGTTTTAGAGTACAAAGTGGGAAAGACATACTTGCTTTTGCGGACTAGTGTCAAAAAGCGTTTCCTCAAATGAATATATAGGTTGAGTATAATAAATCAATCCACGCCAAGCTTCTATGAAGTGCCACAATGCTCGTCCTTATTTTCAACCTTCAAAAGACACAAATTTTGAAAAGTTCAAACATAGTATTTTTTTTTTCTTTTACAAGCAAGTCCATGTCCTTAGAATTTATCTAATCAAGTCTTTAAATTTGCATAATTTTTCCAATCAACCATGCCAATGTTCGAGCACACAAGTCAATGCCGAAATATGAGTCCTTAAAGAATATTAAGTTTGAGTGTAATTATTTAATCCACAGGCGAAACTACATCAAATACCAAAACGCATTTCCTCCGCCTTGTTCAAGAGACACTTCGAATAATCAAATGAAAGTTTTGTCTAGGAAGCTTTTTGTTCTCCCGTCGTACAACTCTTGAAGGGAAAATTTGACCCTTTATTTTTGTGGTTTCTTTGGTTAAGTTCTGTTCAACTTTTGAATTTATCTAATCAAATCTATCCCCTAGAACTGATTCTAATAAATTTGAATTGACGTGTCTGTCGGACCATTTTAGAGTACAAAGTGGGAATAACAAACTTGCTTTTGCGGACTAGTGTCAAAAAGCATTTCCTCAAATGAATAAATAGGTTGAGGATAATAAATCAGTCCACCCCAAGCTTCTATGAAGTGCCACAATGCTCGTCCTTATTTTCAACCTTCAAAAGGCACAAATTTTGATAAATTCAAACATAGTATTTTTTGTTTCTTTTACAGTCAAGTCCATGTCCTTAGAATTTATCTAATCAAGTCTTTAAATTTGCATAATTTTTCTAATCAACCATGCCAATGTTCGAGCACACAAGTCAATGCCAAAATATGAGTCCTTAAAGAATATTAAGTTTGAGTGTAATTATTTAATCCACAGGCGAAACTACATCAAATACCAAAACGCGTTTCCTCCGTCTTGTTCAAAAGACACTTTAAATAATCAAATGAAAGTTTTGTCTAGGAAGCTTATTCTTCTCCGTCGTACAACTCTTGAAGGGAAAATTTGACCCAGGATTTTTGTGCTTTCTTTGGTTTAGATCTTTTCAACTTTTAATTTATCTAATCAAATCTAGCCCCTAGAACTGATTCTAATAAATCTGAATTGACGTGTCTGTCGGACCGTTTTAGAGTACAAAGTGGGAAAGACAAACTTGCTTTTGCGGACTAGTGTCAAAAAGCGTTTCCTCAAATGAATATATAGGTTGAGTATAATAATTCAGTCCACACCAAGCTTCTATGAAGTGCCAAAATGCGCGTCCTTATTTTCAACCTTCAAAAGACACAATTTTTGATAAGTTCAAACATAGTATTTTTTTTTTCTTTTACAGTCAAGTCCACCTCCTTAGAATTTATCTAATCAAGTCTTTAAATTTGCATAATTTTTCTAGTCAACCATGCCAATGTTCGAGCACACAAGTCAATGCCAAAATATGAGTCCTTAAAGAATATTAAGTTTGAGTGTAATTATTTAATCCACAGGCGAAACTACATCAAATACCAAAACGCGTTTCCTCCGCCTTGTTCAAAAGACACTTCAAATAATCATATGAAAGTTTTGTCTAGGAAGCTTTTTCTTCTCCCATCGTACAAGGGGTAAAAAGAGATGGATAAAAAAATAATAAATAAATAAACAACTTTTGACTAGAAAACTTGCTTGGACTTCCAGAATGAGGAGCGCACCGTTGTTTTGGTCCACCATGTGCGAGCGGTAAAGTTGTACTTTTCCTCCCTTAATTTACACTTTTTTTTCTATCGAGTTCTTGAACTTTTAACTCAATTAATCAATTCCTTATACTTGCATAAATTTTTTAATTGAGTTTGATCTTTGGCACTAGTTCTGATAAGCTCCATCTAATGCAGCAATCAAATCATTTTAGAGTGTGACATGGAAAAAAATTAACCTCCACAAACAAACCACCATGGAAAATAATGTAAATGTTTTCCTTTATGGAAATGCCACAGTTAAATTGTTTGCCTCCACGTACAAGGCGTTGAGATGAAGAAAAGCTTCTTATTTTAAGTCATCCTCCGACCTTATCCAAGGGTTGTGTCAACGTAAATTGATTGCAATTGGTGTAATTTCCTGAAAAATTATTCTCTTTGAGACACGAGGTCGCATACTAGTCTCTTGTGTTTTCCTTTTTGGTTTATTCCGGCAATACATTGGGGTAATCTCCTGGAACTATTATCTTTGGAGAAACCTTAGTTTCCTGAATAAGTTATTAGTCAGTAGATGTCATTTCTCAAGTTCATTTCCTAATACATCACTGGGTAATTTTTTTAGCTTTGCTTATTTGGAGACACAATGAATAATTGAAGGTTCAATGGTGGTGGCACAAATTATGTAACGAGAGAGGCCTTTTGTTTCGCTAATGTTCTTCATTCATCTAGGAATGACCCCCTTGGATTTATTTAAGGACGGGTCTAAGAACTCTACTCTTCTCAGGTGACCAAATTCCCTGGAGATCCATCGACTAATGTTCAAAAATTCTTCTTGACTTGGGTAAATGCCAGAAGGCTAGAATCCTCCTTTAAGACCTTCTTGATCACTAAACGACGGGACGTAAAATTGATTTCATTGACTGAAGGTTCAAAGAACCTGTGTCTTTGGGCAACTCAACACTTGATGGGGAAGTGTTATATCAACGCCAGTGGTTAGGTTGGTACAACTGGTTTGTCATAAGGAAGAAATTCTTTCTTGAGGTTTGTCAAGTTTGTCTTTTTCTTTTTTTTTCTATGTGAAAAAAGAAATGGGAAGGGGACCATACCAATAATACTAGCAATGAATGACGAGCACGGCACGACAAAATTTTCAGTTTCCACGTGAATTTTCAATTATAGCTTTTTTGACAAATGATGCCTCATCTATGCTTGGACTCTGGAGTCTCCCCATCATTTCCGAGAAAGTATCGTCTGGCCTTTGCATCAGTAGATCAAAGTCATCCCCATCGTGGATCACATCAACCCTACAGTAAAATTCACTTAATTAATGATTGAGATAATATTTATCGATATTTTTCAGTCAAGTTATTGTTATATTATGCAAAATTATAAAAATTCTAAATGGATTTACATTTATTACCTAGCATTTACACAAATTGTGTTAGACACGTGTAAGCACACATGATATAATTAAGAGAGAAACATCACTACTTAAAAATTAAAATTGAAACCATGACTGAGAAAATCAGTGTTAAACGTTTTTTTTTTTTTTTTTTTTTGGTGGTAAGTGTAGGGAGGGGACATATGTACAAGTGAGTTTATCGGGGAACGTCCATCCAAGCAAAGATAAAAGTTAGAGAGACATGAGTCCACCATTGGGATTATAGATGGAGGTACGCACAGGCTATCCATATGGATGAACAAACAACTATGAACAACTTATGTACTTGAAATTTACCCTTGAAGTTATGAGTCAAATCAAACGACATGAACAATTACCTGGAAGATTGTCACCAATTTCCAATACGTCACTGAAAGAAAAGAATGGATACTTTTAATAAAGTATGAAATATAGATAAAAAAGAGAATGCCAAGCCCCTGCTGCTCTCGGGCCCTATATAATGAAAGAAATGTTCATGCGCCTAACATCATGCAGTCTTCAAACCCATACATAAGGCATACCTAAAATCAGTTTAAAGTATTGGGGTCCAGCACAACGAATGGCCAAATAGCAAGATAATTCCATTGCCAGAACCAATTAGAACATGAATTGTAGACAGAAGTTACCTCAAAATAAGAGAAATTATTTCACCCTCGGAAATTATGTGGACGCTTGCTTTTGAGTTTTGTCCGGTCAAAGAAGAACTTAATGTACTATTTTTACTGTGATTTCTTTCGCTGTCTAATGTCTCTTGATAATGGCTAATGAAAGCTTGAAGAATAGCAAGTTTTTACCCTCTTCGTAGCCCTCAGTTTAGTGTTGCAGTCTTGAATGAGGTGTGCGACTTAAGATTTTTCCATAAAATCAATGTCTTCATGTTGCCCCCTTATAGAGCCGTATCTGCTCTTTTTATAAATTTGAATCAAATAGAAAGGTTTACGAAATGAAAAAGATGAACAAAGATAACACTAATGCAGCATAAAAATAAAACTAAGCCAACCTTTTTGTAGAAAATTTAAATTAAAAAAATATGGATTATAGGTAGCAAAAATACATTAGATTGTTAAGAAATTTAATCATGGCTCATATATATTTTGTTCACATGCATGCACACGCACATAACTCTCTCTGTTTCTGTTCATTCGTGCACATGCGCACATATGACTTTTTTTTCTTTTCTTCTATGCCCTGCTTTTATCTAATAAAGGTGCAGTACCCACTTATTTCAAAGTCTTTATTTGATTATTCTGAGTGCACATCCATCTATGTCAATAATATAATTTCAACTTTCATCTTTTTATGTTATGATTGTGCTGATATTTTTTTCGATACTTTTATGTTAAATTGGGTGTTTCTCATTTCACACTTAAAACGGATGTATAGGTGAGTTTAAAATTAGAGAGATACATGAGCCCACCTATAAATGGCTTATTGATGGAAGTCTGCACAAGCAACCCATGTTGTTGAACAACCAACTATGAAGGGAGAATTACCAAAAAAGTCCTAAACCTATTGCAATTGTGCCAATTTAGTCCTAATTTTTTTTTTGACCAACTTAGTCCTAAACCTTTTACAATTGTGCCAATTTAGTCCATCCGACCAAAATTGGCCAGCCGACGCTGACGTGGACACCAGCCGGCCGGCAAACGATTTTTTAATAATTTTTAAAAAAAAAAATTTTCGATTTTTTTTTTAATTTTTTCCTTTTTTTTTTTTTTTTCTTCCTATCTTCTTCTTCCTCGGGCCGGCACTAGCCGGCCGGCCGAGGCGAGGGCTGGCGAGCTCAGCCTCTCTAGCCACTGGCGAGGCTCGCCCCTGCCGGCCACTGGCAAAGGCGAGCCTCGCCCAACGACGGCAAGACCGCTGTCGCCCAGCCAAGGCGAGGCTCGGCCTTGCCCAGCCATGGGGAGGTCGAGCCTCGCCAGATCTGGCGACGGCGGCCTCGCCGTCACTGGGCAAGCCTCGCCTTCGCCAGTGGCCGGCAAGGGCGAGCCTCGCCTAGCGACGACAAGGCTGCCGTCGCCTAGCCAAGGCGAGGCTCGGCCTCGCCCAGCCATGGCGAGGTCGAGCCTCATCAAATTTGGCGAGGCTGCCATCGTTGGGCGAGGCCACCGTCGCCAGATCTGGCGAGGCTCGACCTCGCCATGGCTAGGCGAGGCCGAGCCTCCTCTTGGCTGGGCGACGGCGGCCTCACCGTCACTAGGCGAGGCTCGCCGTCGCCAGTGGCCGGCAAGGGCAAGCCTCGCTAGTGGCCGGCGAGGTTGACCTCGCCGGCCCTCGCCTCTGGCCGGTCGGCCGGCGCCAGCCAAAATAAGAGGAAGATAAGGAAAAAAAAAGAAAAAAAATTTTAAAAAAGAAAAATTCGAAAAAAATTATTAAAAAATCGTTTGCCGGCCGGCCGGCGTCCACGCCCGCGCCGCCGGCCAATTTTGGCCGGATGGACTAAATTGGCACAATTGTAAAAGGTTTAAGACTAAATTGGCCAAAAAAAAGTTTAGGACTGAATTAGCACAATTGCAATAGGTTTAGGACTTTTTTGGTAATTCTCCCTAACTATGAACAACATCTGTACTTGAAAGTTAGCCATGAAGTTATGAGTCAAGTCAAACGACATGAACAATTTACATGGGAGCTTGTTGCCAATTTTCAATATGTCACCAAAAGAAACGGATGGATTCTATATTAAAAGTATGATAGAGAAATATGGATAAAAGGAGAATGCCAAGCCACTGCGCTTGTGCCCTATATAACAAAAGAAATGTTTATACGTCTAAGATCCTGCAGTTTTCAAACCCATACAGAAGGCATATGTAAATCATTTAAAGTTCTGAGGTCAAGCACTATGAATGGCCAAGTAGCAAGAAATTTCCATTGCTAGAACCAATTGTTGCTGCCTATAAAAACCTTCTACAATTCACTCTCCCTCGAAAACTCACTTCAGTAACCAAAATAACAGAAACAAAAGCAGAAAATATGGCAGCCTTATCATTATATTTGCTACTTACTTGGATATTCTTGCTGTCTCTCTTTCGTACTAGGTTTGCTGAGGTACTTTGTCATGCAGACGAGAGCTCGGCCTTGATGGAATTCAAGAGAAGTTTCAGAACCAACATGACAGATTGGCGATGCATTTATCCAAAAGTCCATTTCTGGTCACTGGATGGAGGTGGAGATTGTTGTTCATGGTACGGCGTCGAATGTGATGAAGTCACTGGCCGAGTGATTGCCCTCAACCTCAGTAGCAGTTGTCTCTCAGGCACCATGAGTCCTAACACCACTCTCTTTCGACTCATTCACATGGAGTCGCTCAATCTCGCTTTCAACAGCTTCAACTTCTCCTCAATTCCGTACGGCTTCGGCAATCTTTCAAAGTTACAATACCTTAATCTCTCCTCCTCTAACTTTTATGGTGAAATCCCTCGCGATATCTCGCAACTGCCCGAGTTAGTTTCTCTCGATTTGTCCTCTTCTTTGTCTAAAACACTTCATATGCCCAACATGGGTGGCTTCGTTCATAACTTGACCGGACTAAAAGAACTTGATCTTTCTTTGGTAAGCTTGTCATCACCTTTCCCACCTATGCTAGTGAATTTCTCTTCCTTGACATTGCTCAGGCTAGCATCTTGTGAATTGAGTGGAAACTTTCCGGTCAACATTTTCCAGCTGCCAAACTTGGAAGTCCTTTCCATTTTTGACAATTCCAACCTTTCTGGGTTTTTTCCCAAACTGCACTGGGGTTCTCCATTGAAATCCTTAGACCTTTCCTGGACCAACTTCTCGAGAGAAATACCCACTTTGATTGGAAATCTTAGTCTCTTGAATGAGTTAAGAGCCGAGAGTTGCTATTTCTCAGGATCGCTTCCCTCTTCAATGGGTAATCTTTCTCATCTCACTATACTGGACCTTTACAGAAATAACTTGCAAGGTCAAATCCCTATTTCCTTTGCTAATCTTACGCAGCTATCGAAGCTAGATCTCTCTTACAATAACTTCAGCGGTGATTCTTTGGAGTGGGTGGTCAACTTGACAAAACTCATCGTCTTGAGACTTTCAGGTAATAGTTTCTTTTTTGTTATATTAAGCGCAATTGTGACGTGACATCATCTATGCACTAGCCCACTCAATGGACGACAAGTGGCATTATTGGGGGGGGGGGGGGCACCATCATAAGTCTCTCTTTGCGGGTTCGGACGGATCTCTTTCCTCCTCCATCTACAACTCCATGGAACCCGATCTCTCGAGCTCCGTTGCTGCTTGCTCCCACCTTGACCATGACCAAAACCCCCGCTGTGACAGCCGCGAGCAAAACTACCATCACCGCCTCAAGAGCTTCAATTCCGACAAGGGCCTGAGCTGGAAGGCCTTCTAGCTCGACAGGTTCAGCCAAGTCGTGAACCACGAACATCTTCTTCATCAACTTCTTCTCCCTTAACTTTCTCAATTTTTTGAATGAAAGGAAAAAAAAAATACTTCCTTAATTAATCCCCCACGACGTCGTGATCTTGCTGGTCGGATTGATGTGCATCTCGTCCTCCCACAACCTCCTCAAATCCCTAATTTTCATATTGACGCTCCCACTGTACCCGAAGAACTCAGCCTACACGCTGATCGAACATGCGAGTGGTGGCCATCAATGAAGCTTGATTTCGCCAATTAGACGAACTACTTGATGACGTAGTATGTCCCCTCATTGCCATAGGCGATGGGGGAGAGGATCGGGTCCTGCCCATAGTCAAGGTGCAAGGCCCGAAAAGCGTTCACATCCTCAACAACTAGGCTTGCCGAAAGGCCTTTCAGCTCAGGTCGACACTGGACTCGAAGCTCTTAAGATGGTGATGCATGGTTAGGGTTTTGGGAAGGAGGGAGGAGGATAGGATGATCTTTGTGGCATACATGGAGATCTTGAGAGCATTGTCGAGGTAGGCCTCGAGGCGAAGGAGGAAATCCCTGTCTCTGGTTTTTCCTGTGGCCATTGCCACAGGGGTTTTGGCGGTGGTCTGGGAGGGAGCGAGCAGTAGTCGAGCGAGCGAGAGAGACTTTCCGATTTTTTTACGGTGGGCCCCCCCAATGCCTATTTGTCTAAGTGGGCTACTGCATAATGACTTCGACCTAATATTTTCAGGCGAGGAGATTGTTTAGTCAAAGAGAAAAAGGAAAATTGAAATTGATGGGGGTAACTAACGCTCCTTTGTCTTGTGTCTTTTTTTTTTTCTTTATGTTTGGTAGATAATCGGTTAAGCGGTGGATTTCCATCTTCATTTGAGAACCTGAAGCAGTTGACTCATCTTGGCCTTTCTCGCAACGACTTGCACGGTGATATTCTGGGTGCATTGCGGAATCTGAAGAATCTCAAAAAGCTTTCTCTAGAGTCGCTTAATCTCAATGGTGTTCTCGACGTGAATGATCTATTCACACTCAAGAACTTGAGATACTTATTTCTGTCCAACAATAGCATATCTTTCACCAAGTCATTCATCAATGCCACTACGTCAAAGCTTGTCTACTTAGCGCTGGATTCATGCAACTTGACTGAGTTCCCACGGTTTATAGGCTACTTAAGCGAATTGGAGAAGTTATCCCTACAACACAACAGATTTCGAGGGAATTGGTTAAGTAGTGGATTTCCATCTTCATTTAAGAACCTGAAGCAGTTGATTCATCTTGACCTTTCTAGCAACAACTTGCACAGTGATATTATGGGCGCATTGCAAAATCTGAAGAATCTCCAAGAGCTTTCTCTAGAGTCGCTTAATCTCAATGGCATTCTCGATGTGAATGGTCTATTCACACTCAAGAACTTGACATACTTAACTCTGTCCAACAATAACATATCTTTCACCAAGTCATTCATCAATGCCACGACATCGAAGTTGACCTACTTAGACTTGGATTCATGCAACTTGATCGAGTTCCCACGGTTTATAGGCTACTTGAGCGAATTGGAGGTGTTATTCCTACAACACAACAAAATTCAAGGGACCATTCCTAGATGGATGTGGAACAATGGCAAAGAATCTCTCAGGTATGTAGATCTTTCTCACAATCTTTTAACCGGCTTCGAAAATAACCAGACCAATCTTCCTTTGCCGAACTTGAAGTATCTTGACATTAGTTCTAACTCGCTAAAAACAACCCTCCCTGTCCCACCTCGCTCAGTCAAGGTATACAACATCTCCAACAATTTCCTATTTGGGGAAGTTCCAACATCCATATGTGAAGTGAGCTCTCTTGCCGTGCTCGATTTGTCCAACAATACTTTGAATAGCACACTTCCTCCTTGTTTGGGAAGTATTCATCCTTTGATTTTATTGAACCTTGCGAGAAATAAATTCGATGGCATGATTCCTCACGTTTACTTAGATGATTGTGCATTGAGGATGATTGACCTTAGAGAAAACCAACTAAGTGGTATTGTTCCGACATCTTTAGGAAATTGCAGTATGCTGGAGTATTTGAATCTTGGTGACAACCAAATTAATGATACGTTCCCATTTTGGCTATCGAAATTGACCTACCTAAAAGTAATTGGCTTGCAGTCCAATAATTTCCATGGTCCCGTAGAATCTAATCTAAGCCAGCTCAACTTCACTAGTTTACACATCCTAGACATTTCCAACAATGGCTTCAATGGCGAATTTCCTTCCACCTTGTTGAAGAGTTGCCACGCCATGAAGGTCATGGTTGGTCAAGATAAATTGGCATATTTGGATATTAAATCGCTTCCTAGTGCTTCATTCGGAGGAACGACTTATGGGATGAAACTGATGGATAAGGGCATGAAAAGGGAATATGCGAAGATTCCAGATTTCCTCATCGCAATTGACCTCTCCAACAACAAGTTTGAAGGGTTTATTCCTGAACTCATTGGAGATCTGGAATCACTTCGCATGCTCAACCTTTCAAACAACCTCCTCAATGGTAGCATCCCTCCTTCCTTGGCCAATCTGACAGTGCTCGAAGCACTGGATCTTTCCCAGAACAATCTTGTGGGAGAGATTCCTCAACAACTAGCCCGCCTCACATTTCTTTCGGTTTTCAATATCTCTCACAATCGTCTATCAGGACCAATACCACATGGAACGCAATTTGATACATTTGAGAGTAGTTCATTTGCGATGAATAATGGTTTGTGTGGAAGCCCCTTGCCAAATAAATGCACAAATGGTGAGGATGCTCCACCACCACCATCATCTTTCAAAGTGGATAATGAAGAAGAGTGTCTCTTCAACTTGGATTGGAGAATCATGGTGGTTGGCGCTGGAGTCGGGTTTTCAATTGGTATTGTGATAGAGAACTTGATCATTGACGAGAAGAGGATGTGGTTCTTGTGCTGCTCCAAGAAAATGGAAAAAGGATGGAAAAAGGTGAGGAAAGCTCTAGCAGACAAAAAATTATGCAGCTAGATATTTAATGCTCTGTCTTTAAGTAGATCATCGAGAAAAGTTATACATGCATATGTAAAGATTCTGATCTATGTTTATTTGCTATAGTAATATGGAGATGTTTTCTTGCTCATGAAAGTTATAATTCTTTTGAAGATTCTAACCTGTGTCTGTCCATATATGCATCAGCAATGAATGAATGTTCTATTGTAATATAGAGACGTAATTGAGATGAGTAGATACTTGAAAAGCCAATTAATATACATCGGGGACGGCGTTGTAAAACATTTCGTTGTCCATGGAAACCAAGAAGATTGGAATAAAGGTTCTCTTGGTTCACAGGTAGAAAAAGCCTTGCGTTTGTTCATTTGAATCGATGGAACTTTCATAACAGAGCATTAGCAATTTGTGTAGCGTCAAGATATTCATGTCAGTTATTTATGTCATTTTCTGTTGGTAGACCAATGTTACACTGTGATTGATTACAAATTGTTTCTTCTTTAAAATGAACGAAAACATGTCAATTTCGAGTGTAGTCGTATCAAGTTTGTGCTTTTCTTGGAAAATTTGTATTTGTGTTCGAATCACCAAGGAGATGCCACTTCCCATGCTCTTCCAGACATTAGCTTGCAATTTAAGTGAGTTACCAAGAGCTTTGAAACTATTTTTTCTTTAAACTAATATGGTATCCTACACGAAAGATAATTTCATAGAGATCATCTTAAGTTAAATGTAAAATTCTTTGCTTAAGGATCATATAATTTAAAAAGTGATTTAGTTTTATGAGTATAAACGTAAACACGAAATCTAAAAAATCAACAATTTTAACAGACTTTCTTGAATTGATCATAAAAATCCGTTTTATAGGATCCGAATGAGCAGGCGCTAGGGAAGTGCCATCTCTATACTCGTCCCACCCCTGCGAAGTGCAGGGCAAGGTTGGTTATTAGAACGATGAGAAAAAGGATTATATTTCTGCCGGCTCATTTAATAAGAAATGACGAAAAATATGGCAAAAGAGCAGAGATAAGTTTGTACTAAATTAACGACAATAGTGATAGATTGAAACTAACTCACAAACTTTATTTAGAAGTAGGACCTTTGTGTTTAATTTTTTTAAAATATAATTATTATTTAATGTTAATCAGTCTGAATGTTTAAAAACCTACACGTATGAACTCTTCTTACCATTGGGAGGCCTTGAGGCGGAAGAAGCCCTGTGTCTTCTGGCACGCTCTCGTATGGAACAATGCCATCATGCCTAGGTATCAGTTCAACCTTTGAATTATGGCAAAGGGTAGGCTTCCTACCCAGGCTCTTTTGCTGTCTTATGGTAGGATTGATAGTGGATCCTATCCTTTTTGCAATGAAGTGCCTAATTCTATGCACCATCTCTTTTTTGGGTGTCGTGTCACGGCCTACATTGCTTTCTTTTGGGCAGCCTGATGCAATCTTCCTTGGCGCAACAGGTCTTGGGCTGAAAATCTTCATTGGGCCACTACCTTGCTAACGGGCAAGGATTTTTATAAGAGCATTGCCTGTTTTTCTTTTGGGGCGTTTTGTCATATCATTTGGAAGAACATGAACAACATTCTCTTTAGAGATGAGCCCATTTCCGTCCCGGCCATGAAGAATCATCTTTTCAAAATTGTCAAAGACAAAGCTCTCACCATGATCTTTGTTTTTGTTACCAAATCTGGTTAATATAGGAAAAGGTTGGGCCTGACTGTGATTTATGTTTAGAGACAGTTTGGAAAAAGCTGTTTTTTGTCACCTTGGCATTAAAGATTCTACTACTAATGTAATTGCAGGATTTTGTTGAATATTGTACTTAGCATAAAAGAGAGAGATGTTCTTTCGGCAATGTAAAATGGGAGGGGCTAAAAGTTTGGTTTTTGTGGGGAATAGCATAATGTAGGTAGTGAAGGTGAAGTTAAAGCAAGAAGCAATTCAAAATGCAGCTGTTTATCTATTAATCATACTGAATTTGTAATGCAATATGTGTATCGAGTATATCTCTTATTGTCTTAGCTAAAATTGTTATGTAACTAGACGAGAGGAAAAGAACAACTTAGTTTAGAGTTCTTTCATTGCAGAATGTGTGGGGAGTAAAGATGCAATTTGATTTCTAATTACAGAGTGGGCTACCAGTAGAGTTAGTTTTTTATATAGTAAATAATTGACATTTCTAGTTATGGTGGAATTTTGTTATTTTTTAAGTTTTGGCAAGGTGGATATACAACTAATTTTCTCTAAAAGTCAATTCATTTTGTGATTGTTGATTTTATGGTATCTCTAGCTTTTTGAGGCTGCATTGTTCATGTCACATGTATATGGTAATTGTTATTTCCATACAATCAACACGACACTCTTTCAGCATACTTATGCCAATTAGAATTTGATTTGTTGATAAATTACCTCAAAATAAGAGAAATTATTTCACCTTCGAAATTAAGTGAGTGCTTGCTTTAAAGATTTGTCTGGTCAAAGAAAAAATTATGTTCTATTTTTACTATGATTTTCGTACCCCGTCTAATGTCCTCGTTGGCCCATTATAGAGCAATCAATATCTTTTCATTAGATCATCTACAATCATTGTTCCACACATCACATCAATCTCGGTCTCATCCCAGATTGACATCACTATAGCTTTGTCTTGAATCCACTCATTACTAATCTCGTCTTTTATGAAATTCCTACTCGAAGCTAGACATTTTCTTCACTAAAAGCATGTGCGCATTTTGGTACTTCACCTACTCGGTTAGCATTGCATGCATAGGTTAGATATTCACCATCAACTGGAAAATGAGGATTTCAAGGTTTGGCATTGCTCTACTTGGTTACTTGTAGATATCAATGGTTCTTGCCAATGTTCTGAAGAATGTTTAGCTTCACGAAGTTTATATTCCGAACACAATCTCTCACCAACTCAACTAGAAACCCTTCAAACAGAAGCGCTACTCCATGCAAAGCTTCGACTTTGCTCTTTGTTGGGCCTCCAATCTATCAACAACAAATGTATTTTGAACATTGATTTCCCTCTTTAAAGCAAAAGAGATCAAAATTGACACTATGTCTTTTCCTCTCCCAACCCCTTTCCTCCCTCCCTCCCTCCCTCAACCTTTCTTCATCTCTTCCACGGAAGGGAGGGATTTAACCTTGATCTATCCCTCCCCTCCTAGTTGCTTTTTTTTTTTTTTTCCTTTCCTTGCTCTCCCAAATTTAGTTCTAGATTTGAGAGCTTTGCTCTCCGATATTATGTCTGGGAGTTTTTTCTTCGATCTAATTATAGATTTTGGAGTTTTAATGAATAAGTACTCCGCCTCCACTTTCAATGGTGTTCGCAACCGTTTTGGTGTCAAATCTATGCTTATTTAAGTTATGGCGCTTTGCATTGGCTACAAAACTTGCTCTCACAAGTGTCAAATCTGATCTTCTTCAACGTGTTTTGTTTTTATATAGTGATGGTGTTGGGGATGACAAATTTAGGTGTACATCATCGAATCTAGGTGCACGCCGTTGAAAGGCAAAGTCGTGACCATAAATGGAGATCCTGGCATGTGCTTATTACTAATGACATTGTGTGATTTTGTGATTGACCACCAATCCTTTCGCTTGGATGCAGTAACAGACCATGAGCCTATGATTATTTGTGCCAACCATGCTCCAATGATATGCATTGATTTATGATTTTTGGTTTGTTTTGGAATTTTTTGGGCTTGTCTTGTTATTATGACTTTTGAGATCTTCTATTATGTATCGTTTTGATAATGAATGGAATTTAAAAAAAATAAAAAATAAAAGCACAAGGGATCCATGGTTCGAATCATAAAGTGAGGAAAAAGTAACTCGTATGAATATCACTGGCTCTTGTCCTGTTACTTCTTTTGAAAAACAAAAATCCATCTAGAAAAAATGTGGACTTAACAATAGAGTCCTCGATCTTGATAAACTCGTCCATAATCAAAGCCGACAGGTATGAACCCTAATGTCAAATCTTGATGCGCCCTTTTAGTAAATGTCGTTAATGATCAATCTATTGACTTCTTTCCTGAGAGAATTGGGGTGGGTCTCTGTCAAGTTTGATTTTCTTTATTCTGTGCAAAGACATGAAAAGAATATAATATGACCATTAAGCCTAGCGGCAGAATTCGAGCTCCGATTTCCACTCCATCTGCCCAATTTTTCTTTCAGCATATGCCCAAATATATTTTATTATTGCCTATATATAACTTTATAAAGTTTTTCCAACATATGTCCAAATTCCATCTATTTATCATCATGCTAGATTTGTTCAACAATAGTCTAAACGGCACGCTTCTTCATGTTTGACAAATACTAAGTGTTTGCCAGATTTGAATCCTGGGAAAAATAAGCTTGAGGGCATGATTTTTTTTCATAGTTATACAGATGGTTCGGCATTGAGAATGGTAGACCATAGGACGATTCGATTGCGAAGGGTCTGTTCCTAGATCTTTGGTCAATTAAAGAATGCTAGGGTAGTGAATCTTGGTAACTATCAAAATGGTGATCGCTTACCCTTTTTGGCTATTAGATTTGACTAAGCTATAATTACTGGCTTGCATTCCAGTAAGCTCCATGGTCTGATAGGAACTAATTGTCAGGCCAATTTAACTTCACGAATTTGCAAATCGCGGACCTTTCCAACAATGGTTTCAATGGCGAGCTACCATCCAAGTTGTTACAGATGAATTTATTGTTGATCAATATGAGTTCATGGATATTCTACAAAAACTTTCTTCCGTGGGTCGGGAGAGGGTGACATGTGGAATGAAACTTATGAACAATGGGACGGAAAGGGAATACTCGAAAATTCAATATGCCCTCGTTGAAATTGATCTATCCAACAAGAAGTTCGAGAAATGGATATCCGTATGCTTAGCCTTTCAAACAAAAATTTTCACCGGTCCGCAAAGCTGATGACTGCACTGGAATCTCTACACCTTTCTTAAAACATGCTCTCCGGAGAGATCCCTCAAGAACTAACCTAGCTTCCGTTTCTTTCTTTTTGGGTAAGTAACTTAGCTTACATTCCTCAAAACAAAGCAAAGTGGAAGAGCACATCCATTGCAAGCCACAGTACCAAATCAGAGAAAGAATGGCAGCAAAGCCTAGAATAAAACATACCACTAAGGCTTAACAAAGGGGGAAAAAAAATAAGACATCAGAGAACAAACATAAAGCAATAATAAACTACAAAGTTCAAGAATCATTTGTTATAATAAGGCTCGAATTTGAGCCCATAATTATAGGAAATTCCAAAAGTTGGATTTCGTGGACGTCCAGTTTTGTGCTTTGGAAATCAAGATTTCTTGTTCGGTGATATCAAATTGGAGTGACACAAGAAAGAGAAATACTACTTGCCTATTTTGACTTGGCGTAGAATTTTTTGACCAACTAGCGCAAGACTTCCTCAGCCAGTGGATATATATTTATATATCTATATATACATATATATTATAAAATTAATACCACGAAAAATTTCAAATTGATACACTTTGAACAAATTTATCCTAAACTAATTTTTTTATCATAAAAACCCTAAAACTAGTACATTTGTAACAAATTTATTCTCCATTAGTTCCCATTAAATTTAATTAATACCACGAAGATCACGTTACATATTAGGTTAACGATAGGGATGACATTGAAAAAATGAAAAATTCAAGGATCACATTATATATTAAGCTAAAGTTTATGGATCATTTGTCTCAATTTTGCCGGACTCGAATGTACCGGGCATCTTGCCAAAGCTTAGCTTTTAATATTTTTAGGGGGCGGGAGCGTAATGAGAATGTTCCCTAGAGATTCGCGTTTGAGAAGCAAAACTAACAAGGAGGATTTATCAGAACGAAGAATCTACCTGGAACATCATGTCGACATAGCATAGACATATAAATACTCACGTCGGAGAGTTCCTAAATTTCATTACATGCGGTGGTGCTGCATGTCGAAGACTCAGTGACTCACGTAGTCAGCTTGTCCAAGTTGACTCGGACGTCGCCGGAGCCGGCCCCGCCCTCCTCTCGCCGAGCTCGCGCTCGAACTCGTCACCTTTTCGTCCACCATGAACGTCGAGCTTGAAAACGCCGTCGCCCGGCGACGTCTCTGAAATTTTCCATCCTCTGCAGATTTTCATGAGAAACGAGCGGAGGCGCGCTCTGGGTCGGCTTCAAAATCCCTCCTTTTGCTGCGGCGGACACCTCGAAGCGGGGAGGCTCCATTGCGACGTGCTCTACGCAAGAAGACAGGAGTGAGCTGTGAGGGGGCGGGGAGGGAAAAGAATTTACAAAGAGAGGCCTCGTTGTGTCCGCTGGAAGGGATGAAGACCCTTTTGGATTATTACGTCAGTCGCTGCACAGTTGTTGCCATTGCGATGATATTGCTGCTGTCTCGCTTCTCGTCGCAGCGTCGGTTAGTACACTCCTGGACTCGTATTGGATTCCCATTTCCGCTGCTGCATCGGCGGCTCAGTGGCTCCGCGAGTCGCTAGTCGGTGATGGAGGACTGGGACCTCCGGTTGTCACCTCCCGAGGTACGGGGTCTACGTTGCTAATGTGAACTTTTCTGCTGAATTCTGCTAGTTTGCTGTTCTTTGTCATTCGCTGATGGTTTAATGTAGTAATCTTTACGCAGTATCTACAAAAATGGAACCAGTGTGTTGTGCTGTTGCATCTCACATTGGTTGTGACAATTTCTGTGTCTTTTTGTTTTTCTTTTGAAGTTGGTTATTTGAAGATTTTTCAGATTCGGTTTCCATTGCAAGCTGTGAATTTATATTAATCCTTTACTACCAGTGCGTGTTTTGTTTCTCGTCATGTGGCTTTGAGTTCGAGTGATTATTTTTCCCCTGAAAACACACATGTAATATAGCTTATCTGGCAGATGAAGTCTCAGTAATCTACGGTCTTCTGTGTTGCTTGTCCACTGACCGATTTTAATATTCTCTTTGGGGTCATTGAGCAATTCTAGTGTCGTACTTGTTCTATTAAAAGAGATCAACTAACCAGGAATTTTTATCCCCGTTGGTGGATGCTGAAACTTTTGGCCTGAAAGGTGCGCATACGATCAATGATTTTGTGAGATTTTGTGTTGTTGCACAGAGAATGCTGCGACACACGATCGACTCAGGACCATACAGGTTACTCTCTTGCTCAAGTAAAAATGACAAAGCAGGGGTGTTACAGGAGCTAGAGAAGGGCGTGGAAGCAAATTTTGCTGACTATGATAAGAGGACAGCTCTCCATTTGGCATCATGCGAAGGTTGCACTGAGGTGGTTGTGCTACTTCTTGAGAGAGGTGCTGATGTGAACTCCATTGACCGTTGGGGTCGAACTGTAAGTTTTTCTTTCTTTCATTTGGTACCTGAAAGAGAGCATTTTCTGTTACTAAGCTGCAGAAGATTTTTATTACGACAGAAATCATAAGTTACATATGAAGCTCTTAGTTGAGTTTGAAAATGTAGCAGGCTTTTGTAATCTCTTCAAGAATAGCATAATTGGATGTCAATTATTTTGCAACTAGCTAGAATGCTTCTCACCTCTTTCAATTATTTTAGCCTGTTCACATTTTCTGAAAGATGCTCCTCAATCTCATAGAGAACTCCCGTCCTATGAGGAGGACTGGAGTATGTTAACTGCCTTTTATCACCTAAACAAGCATGATACTTATCAACATTTTTTCTCGTGACGCTTATCCATAAATATTCATTTTCTCATTATAATTGGGTTTTCTAAGGAAGTGTTTGGAGAAATCAATAGTACTTTTTGGGAGAATATACTTCTCCAATTTGTTATTTTCCTTAGCAGAGCTTTTGCTGATGTCAGTAAGCTTGCAGCCATTGTCAGATGCCCGTAGCTTTGGTCACGAGGACATTTGTAAGATACTGATGGCTCGGGGAGGAATAGATCCGGTATGCTATCTTCCTGAGTGCTGGTATATAATGTGACATTTCTACACTATCAATTATTTCCATGCAAAAGGTCCACCTTTTTTGGTGTTGATATTAGTTAAGGCTGTTCGTGTGAGTTGTTGACTTCGATTTCGAGACTTCCATCATTTAGGGTTGAAGAATTCTTTCCCTGATAACTCTTCTTTGGGAGATTCTCCATATGATGCTTCTCCTACTTCCATTCATTACAAATATTTAAACTTGGTAAAGATCAGGACCTGGTATCTTCCTCGCTATAGGGTGAAGCCTTTCCTAAGGCATTCCATTCACAAGGGGATAAACTCAAGGAAAGAACTTTGCGTGTCTTCTGCACGAAAGTAAACTTCATAAAGGGAATAATTAAAGATGTTCTAAGATTGCCACTGTATGATCAAAGCTTAGGAACCTGCTGGCTTGTCAATTTGTAGAATATGTGTGTACTTCAGCCAACTCATTGTTCGACAGTCTGCGGATGCTTTGCATATATGGTTTTACATCCATCAGTAACCTAGGCCACATAAATTTGGCAGTCCAGCCACAATTTGGGCGGAGTGGATAGTTTACAATGTATATCTTTCATCTTATTGCTTGAAACAGGTTGGACTTGATGCACAAAATCCATGCTATGAGATTGACTGCAATGAGATTGACATGGAGGGGGCTATTCTAATTGGAGAAGTAAGAAATTGATCGATGTTTGTGGCCAACTTTTGTGAGTCCAATCCTAAAAGAGACTGTCACTGCCTTGTCTCGTCTCCTTGGTGAACTAGAGATTTCGTGAAAGTCTTTTAGAGTACTTCATGTAATCTATGTAATGCCTTGCATTGACTTTACTTTGTTGGATTCCAGGGAGCGTTTGGTGAAGTGTATATGGTGAAATGGCGTGGTACAGAAGTTGCAGCAAAAACAATACGTTCCTCCATTGCCTCAAATCCAAGAGTTAGGTTGGTTTACTCACGTGTTAAGTGAAATTTCATTCAAGATGTGCTTGTGTTCTTGTTCATTTCATAAAAAGTTTTCTCCAGGAAAAAAACCTCTCCCGTTCCTGAAAGTTGGTGACAGAATCTGAAAAATCTAGGATACAATAGTAATGTTTGATAGCCACACAGGTCTCTTCTGATTAATTAATGTGTTGTTAAACTTTGTGCTTTTTACCTTAATTGTGAACGGTGGAGTTGTATCACAAGAGTGACTTCATGAAGGAATTGGCTCTTTGGCAGAAGCTGCGCCACCCTAATATTGTGCAGTTCCTTGGTGTTCTAAAGCAATCTGATCGTTTAATCTTTCTCACTGAGTATCTCCGCAATGTGAGTCTTTACATTTTAATGGAGTTAACTGTAGTCTGGTTGTCTCGTTTTCCCACTACTGGTGTTGCTTCAGGGAAGCTTGTTTGATATACTGAGGAAGAGAGGAAGACTTGACCCACAGACTGCAGTTGCATATGCTTTGGATATTGCAAGGTATATATTGTCGGTCCTTCTATTCTGAATGATGATGGTGAAGTGATCTTTCTCCAATTTAGCTGTCATTTTGGAGGAAGTTTTTCTTTCAGCCAGCAAAATTCTTCAATGTTCTCCTTTTCTTATCATTTTTCAGCATTTTGATTTGAGTAGCCTTTCAATGGTATAATTATAGTTATTTTTCTTTTTTGCAATAGGTTTTACCTCGTGGATCTGGTTATGCTTGTGTTCAATCCAATCAACAGTTTCACTATTTGTTTCCAGTGTCTTCCTTAGGCTCTTGAATTGTGATGGACTTTTAGCATTTTCTTTTAATTTTGGTTAGGTAGAGATAGTTCCTCCCAATGAAGATAAAGTTAACGCCAGCTGATATTTTTGGCACCATTATCAAATATTAACATAACAATTGAACAAGAACTGCAGTGATGTTTGAAAATTGATATGGGGAATCATGCTTGAAATCGATGGCTTCTGCTATGAAAGCATGTATAGCTATTCGTGTCTGGCTGAATCTGTTAGTGGTTTACTATTCACATTATGTGATTCCAGTTCGGCTGGATTCTCGCGATTTATGCAGGAATATGAATTATCTCCATCAACATAAACCATATGCTATAATACACCGAGATTTGACGCCAAGGTATTTTACTTCGATTAAACTCTCTTTTGCAATATAATTTGAGCAGGGAAAAGAGAGGGAAGTGGGGGGGGGGGGGGGGGGTGGGGTTGTGTCTTACAAAATATGTTGCCACGGTGCACGGGTGAGGGTGGCAGTGGTCAAGGTCTTCCCTCTCATCAAATGTGGGTTAAGAAATGGGTTTAGTGAATCGTGCTTGACTTTCTGATTAGTGATATGGAGTAGCTGAAGTAGAGTCAAAGACGGAGTGAACTGTGAGTCGGTCAAAATATGTTGCCACGGTGCACGGGTGAGGGTGGCAGTGGTCAAGGTCTTCCCTCTCATCAAATGTGGGTTAAGAAATGGGTTTAGTGAATCGTGCTTGACTTTCTGATTAGTGATATGGAGTAGCTGAAGTAGAGTCAAAGACGGAGTGAACTGTGAGTCGGTCATCGAATGACGTGATATCATTGTATTCGGGTTTCTGTTCTTTTATTTTTTATTTTTTTGCCTGTGCTAATTATTGTAATTGTTAAGGAAGAGAGTGTGTCTTACTTATGCCCGGTGTTTTAAGAGTGCTTGCTGGTCCATGGACGTGCAGATAAAGGAGCCTATGTTGTTCCACGTGCCTGCAACCGTAGCGCGCACTCAACCGTTGTGCGCGTGGGATCCACGCGTGCGGCAGTTCAGGCGCGTGCTACGCGTTGAACCGCGTGCGTGCGGGCACGCGCCCGCGCGGATTCTGGCGCGTGCCAAGCACGCGCCTGTGCGCTGGACGCGCACGTGCTCGGCACGTGCCTGACATGGCCGCGGGACTGTTTTTACATTTTTGCCCCTACACAAATTCATAAATTTCCATTTTGCCATTTCAGAAATTTTACGATCTTTTCCTTGGCCGATGTATTTATTGTTCTGCCCTTTGATGTTTTTATTTACTATTTTGTCATTTCATGTATTTTATGAATATTTTGTGCATGAAATTAAATGTCCAATGGTCCATATATTTAATTAATTAGGGAGTGGCCACGTATCTTTAATTAATTAAATTATATATTAAAAGCCTCCGGATCATATTTAGAAATGGACATTGATTGTAATTAATTATATTAATATGATGAATTTTATCCCACAGGAATTTTCATTATATTAATATGATTAATTATGATGAAATATCATATTATTTTTCTTCATTTACCCACGGGGATTAAGAAAATGCATATAATATGATAGTTTCTTCATGATATAATTATGAATCTATTTAAATTAAAAACTTAGCCCACAGGTAGTTTTTATGTTATGTGATTCATATTGTGACATGTTTACATTGGTAAAACATGATTTATTTATATATGTCTCAAATTTTGTGACATAAGCATGATTATTTGATATGCGCCGCAACCGTGAATTTCTCTGAATTTAAGTTTGATGTTCCCATTGAATGGTGAGAACTATAAAGTTTGGAAGGAGTCAGTTCTTCTTCAATTGGGGTGGATGGACATTGACTATGCTATAAGGAAAGACGAACCACCTGCTCCTATTGATTTGAGCACTCCGGCTGAGATAGCTCTTTATAACCAATGGGAGCGGTCCAACCGCGTTTGTGCCATGTTTATAAGAGCTAAGATATCTCCTATTATTCGTGGTTCAGTTGCTCAGTATAACAATGCTAAGGCTTTATTGGAGGCCATAGATGCGCAGTTTGAAAGTTCTGAGAAGGCGCATGCCATGACCCTAATTATGAAGTTTTCATCATTGAAGCTCACTAGTGTTAGAGGTGTGCGTGAGTACATCATGCAAATGAGGAACATTGTAGCTCAGCTTAAGAACCTTGAGGTTGAGATATCTAAATCCTTCCTTGTGTATTATATTCTAAACACTCTCCCACAACAGTATGCACCTTTCAAGATCTCTTATAACACACATAAGAATAAATGGTCAATTAATGAACTCATGACCATGTGTGTTCAAGAGGAAGAAAGACTGATTATGGAATTGGGAGAAAGTGTTCATTTGGCAACACAAGAAAAGAATAAGGGCTATGGCAAGCATAAAGGAAAATGTAAAATACCTCCCCAAGCTGACATTAAGAAAGAATCCAAGTGTTTCTTCTGTAAACAGAAGGGGCATATAAGGATGGATTGTGTCAAATTTAAGGCTTGGCTCGAGAAAAAAGGTAATCCAATCTCTTGTATTTGTTATGAATTTAATATGACTGATGTAAGTCACAACACTTGGTGGATTGATTCTGGATCTACAATCCATATTTCGAATTCCTTGCAGGGTTTTCAAAACCACAGGAAGCCAGTCGGAAGTGAACAAAGCATCTATTCAGGAAACAAGATGCGTTCGCATATGAAAGCTATTGGGACATATAGACTAGTTCTCAATAGTGGTTTTGTTTTAGATTTGGAAAAGACTTTTTATGTTTCTAGTTTTTCTAGAAATTTAATTTCAGTTTCAAGACTTGTACCTTTGGGATACTCTTTTAACTTTTCAGATTCAAACTTCTGTTTATCATTTAAATCTGAAATTGTCGAGAATGGTACTTTGTCTGATGGTCTTTTTCGAATTAATTTACAAGACAATGCTTATTATGATGCGATGCATGTTCATGATAAAGCTGGTATGAAACAATGTGTTGTGAAAGAACATTCCTCTATGTTGTGGCACCGGAGATTGGGACATACCTCCATAGAAAGAATTAAGCGATTAGTAAATGATGGAGTACTCGGTACTTTAGATTTTACTGATTGTGATACTTGTGTGGACTGTATAAAAGGAAAACAGACTAACAAAACAAAGAAAGGTGCCAAGAGGAGTACAGAAATATTAGAAATCATACATACGGATATTTGTAGTCCGGATATGGACTCATGTGATCAGAAATACTTCATCTCATTTATAGATGATTATTCACGTTATATGTATCTCTACTTGATTCATAATAAATATGAAGCATTAGATGCCTTTAAGGTATTTAAGGCGGAAGTGGAGAAACAATGCAATAAGCAAATTAAGATCATAAGATCAGATAGAGGTGGAGAATTCTATGGTAGATACACTGAAGATGGACAAGCACCTGGTCCATTTGCAAGATTTCTTCAAGAGTATAGGATAATTGCCCAATATACTATGCATGGTTCTCCGGACCAAAATGGCGTAGCGGAAAGAAGAAATCGAACCTTATTAGACATGGTACGTAGTATGCTTAGCAGCTCCAAACTTCCTAAATTCTTGTGGACTGAAGCACTTAAGACGGCAGTGTACATATTAAATCGAGTTCCGACCAAGGCTATCCCAAAGACACCTTTTGAGTTATTTAAGGGTTGGAAACCAAGTTTACATCATGTGCGTGTTTGGGGATGCCCGTCTGAAGTGAGAATTTATAATCCACAAAAAAAGAAGTTGGACCCAAGGACCATAAGTGGGTATTTCATTGGATATGCTGAAAGGTCTAAAGGATACAGGTTTTATTGTCCATCTCATATGACTAGGATTATGGAATCAAGAAATGCTAAATTTCTTGAAAATGACTTGATCAGTGGGAGCGATCGACCGAGGGATCTTGTTCCTAAGGAAGATCATTCAGACACTCAATCTTCCACCTCAAGTTTAAGGTTGGTTGTTGCTCATAATGCCCTTTCAGTTTAGCCGGCTATTGAACAACCAATCGTTGAAGTTCCACAACCTGTTAATATTGATCTAGTGGATCCAATTGGTCAGCAATTACCAGAAACTGTTGAACAACCAGTTGAGCAACATGCTCCTCAAGAGAATGTTGATCCAACATTGAGAAGATCTATTAGAATAAGGAAATCGGCTATTCCTAGTGATTATATTGTGTATTTACAAGAGTCTGACTACAATATTGGAGCTAAGAATGATCCCGAAACGTTTTCACAAGCCATGGATAGTGATAAATCCAATTTGTGGTACAATGCCATGAAGGAAGAGATGAGTTCTATGGCATCTAACAAAGTCTGGGATTTGATTCAGTTACTTGATGGTGCGAAGGCCATTGGTTGTAAATGGGTCTTCAAAACTAAGAAGAATTCATTGGGTAACATTGAAAGATATAAAACTAGACTTGTTGCCAAAGGATTCACTCAAAAGGAAGGAATCGATTACATAGAGACTTTTTCTCATGTATCTAAGAAAGATTCTCTTCGTATTGTTTTGGCTTTGGTTGCCCATTTTGATATGGAATTACATCATATGGATGTGAAAACTGCGTTCCTCAATGAAGAACTAGAGAGGAGGTTTACATGAAACAACCTGAAGGATTCTCCTCTAGTAAATGTGAGCATTTGGTGTGCAAGCTTAAGAAATCTATATATAACTTGAAACAAGCATCCCGCCAATGGTACTTAAGGTTTCATGATGTCATCTCTTCATTTGGTTTTGTAGAGAATGTCATGGATCGATGTATATACCAAAAGGTTAGTGGGAGCAAAATTTGTTTCCTTATGCTGTATGTGGATGATATACTACTTGCAATCAATGATAAGGGGTTGCTACATGAGGTAAAACAATTCCTCTCTAAGAGTTTTGACATGAAGGATATGGGTGAGGCATCTTATGTCATTGGCATTAAGATCCATAGCAATAGACCTCAAGGAATTTTAGGACTATCTCAAGAAACCTATATCAATAAGGTCCTAGAAAGATTTCGGATGAAAGATTGTTCACCAAATATAGCACCCATTGTGAAGGGTGACAGGTTCAATTTGAACCAATACCCGAAGAATGATCTAGAAAGGAAACAAATGTACAACATTCCATATGCTTCTGCTGTTGGAAGCTTGATGTATGCTCAGGTTTGCACTCGACCTTACATCACTTTTGCTGTGGGAATGTTGGGAAGATATCAAAGTAATCCAGGTTTAGACCACTGGAGAGCTGCAAAGAAAGTGTTGAGATACCTTCAAGGTACCAAAGACAATATGCTTATGTATAGATGGACTGACAACTTGGAAGTGGTCGGTTATTCGGATGCGGACTTCGCGGGTTGCGTTGATTCACGAAAATCAACATCTGGATACATTTTCATGTTAGCTGGCGGAGCCGTGTCATGGAGAAGTGCCAAGCAGACTTTGACTGCTACTTCCACTATAGAGGTTGAGTTCGTTTCTTGTTTTGAGGCTACCTCGCATGGTATATGGTTGAAGAATTTCATTGCTGGGCTTAGAATTGTTGATTATATTTCTAGGCCATTAAGAATATATTGTGACAATTCAGCTGCAGTTTTTATGGCTAAAAATGCCAAAAGTGGCAGTCGAAGTAAGCATATCGACATTAAGTATTTAGCCATAAGGGAACGTGTTAAGGAGAATAAAGTGGTCATTGAACACGTTAGCACTGAATTGATGATAGCCGATCCTTTAACTAAAGGCATGCCACCAATGAAGTATAAGGATCATGTAACTAGTATGGGAATAGGTCTCATCATGTAATTTGTCATCATATGAACGATTTTTGATGTATGAAACTCTTATTCAGTTGTAATGTTGATTCTCAAATTTTTGTGTACACATTTTGTTGTTTATGAGAATAACATTTATCCTTGGTCCTGGAATAAACATGGGGTTTATTCATTAAGATTTGTTGTCACATATAGGCTGACATTAAAGAAATAAGGTGTATTGTGATACATGGAAGATATTACTCACTCTTAGAGGATATGTCGCCATGATCCATGTGTTTTGTTTCTTTTCTTTAAGCATAAAGTTTTTGTGGAATTAGTTCGATAATCCATATGATGAAAATGATGGGATCAAGTGGAAGAATGTTATTTATTTTTTGTGATCCCACATTTTAGACCCACATTTTCTCTTAAAGTTGTGACTGTTCAACATAAAGTTTTTCCACGCTTCATACCCTTTCGTGACAACCGCCCAATTGGTAACCGTTTTGATGGGAGACGGGATATAAAAAGGAACGTACGTTCATTTTTGACGGGTGATGACAAGGTATAACTCAAACTCTCTCATTCAGAATACACCATCAGTACGAGAGTGAATTGGGGGTAGTAGAGTGTCCCCAATTTTAGTTTGATTTCAGGTTTTTCTGACGAACGCGAATAAGAACAATGGCTGGAGGTTTGTCTTCAATTGATCCTGGCTTCCGCATATGAATTATTTTGTCTTACATAATACATATAATTATGACAATGACCAAATGGCTTGTCAAATGTGTTAGTTGCGGATCGGACATAAGAGTCTTTGACCATCAGAAGAACGACTGGTTTATACTAGATGATCTCTTTGCAATCTTTTGCAGATGTGTGGTGGCAGTCGCTTCGGATCTAATATTTCTGGGGAGTAGCTTGAATCCTCACCGTAGAAAGGGTCTGAAGACATATTCCGTTAGTCTCGACCACGCTTAAGTATCATGTTTCTATTAATCTTCAGTTGGGTCTCATGATGTTGGGTTGTTGCAAGGATTGCAACATTTCCTGAGCAGGGCATTTTCTCTCCTAATCATCATGGCTCTTATATTACTAATGCGAGCAAACTTTTATATATTTATCATTATGAAATTAACTGGGCTAAAGGTTGTCTCTAGACTTATGAAATCTACTTCCAAATTATATGATGTTGATTTCTCAAGTGAACCTGAGCATACAGTAATTTTAACTAATCTTAGAATACATTAACTGTCCCCTCCCTCTCCATTTTCTCAGGATGTGGTTGTTGGGATATAATATGAAAATGACAGGATCTTGCAATTTACGTCAACATGAAATCGCCAGAGAAATAAACGAGAAAATCAAGACACCAGAAATTTACGTGGTTCGATCCGAGTATCGGTACCTACGTCCACGGAGAGAGCCAGCAGCAAATAATCCACTAAAATTGGAGAATCAGAATTTACAATCACTCAATCGCTCAAGTGTTTCCCACACCTAGATTTAACCCAAAATCCTAAGTGTATAAATAACAACTCGTTTGGGTATAAACTCACGGCACAAAATTACCATGCGTTCAAGTCGCACGCCAAAAACAGAAAGAATCTTCAGCTTCCTCGTGCAGCTTCTCTCTCTCGCGGCGTGCGGCTTCTCGTGGATCCTTCGGCGGCTTCTTGCCAAGAGCTGAGAAAACTTGCAGTTTTCTTCTGCTTTTATACGTGTGCCCCAAAAGTCAAAGCTTGACTTTTGGGCCCCACGAGAATTCAATCTTCACGAGCAAAGGACTTCACGCACGCCGAATCTGGGCCCACCAACGCTTGCTTCACGTACAGATGTTTCTTCCGTGCCTCTCCTTCCTTGGTGTGAAATATGTGTGTGTGTGTGTGGGCCCAACAAGTCAAAGTCTTGACTCGGGCCCCCACGAAGATAATTCGGCTTCTTTCTTTCGTATGGTTGCAGTGGCGTCCTTCAGAAAGCAAAGAAGACTTCGGCGATTTCACGATTCCGCAGCTAAGAGGAAACTTTCCTCCAAATTTAAATATTATTTTATATTTCCTCTTTTGTAGCGAAAACTCGAGACATAATTTAACAATTCTCTACCTTGGCTTGATGTTTGAAGCCAAGTTATAGTGCTCATCATCCATGCTGCTCTCCCAACGCCCCGACGGGTGCTCACTCTCCACAGACGCCAATAGAGCTCGAGCAGAGCTGGAGCTTCGCCAAAGGAACAAACTCAGTCATCATGTCTGCCGGGTTATCTGCTGTAGCAATCTTTTTAATAATAACAATACCCTTAGCTAAGACATCTCGGATGAAGTGGTACCTGATGTTGATATGTTTCGTTTGCTCGTGATAAATTGGATTATAAGCCAAATATATTGCACCTTGGTTATCACAGTGTATATCCACACTTTTCTGCTCTAACCCAAAGTCCGAGAGCAAACTTTGTAACCATATCGCCTCTTTTGCTACAAAGGTTAGTGACATCGCCTTTTTCGCTATAAAGGTTAGTGCCATGTACTCTGCCTCAGTTGAAGACAAGGCAATGTGATCCTGTAAGGACGTTTTCCAACTAACTGCACCACCCGCTAGCGTAAACACATACCCTGCTAAAGATCTGCAATCATCCAAGTCATCGGCGTGATCCGAATCCACAAAACCAATGGTCTCACTGCCATTATTGTCCGTTCGGTATACTATACGCACGTCTGTTGTTCCCTTCAAATATCTGAGGATCCACTTCACAGCTTCCCAATGAGTTTTACCAGGACGCTTCAATCCGCCAACTTATTCGCTCAATCCGCTCAATCCGCCAACTTATTCACCAAACTCCAAAACAAGTAAATGAGTATGTCCAGTCCTCCAAATTCGACCAGCATCTCATTCCTGCTACTGAGAAAGAGTACTTTGTTACTCTCCAGATCCCTCCAGAATTTCCTAGACAATGGGTCTAATAGGGATATTCTCATGTCCATTATGGAGCTGTTCATCTTGCTCTCACCTTCCATGGTCGTAAAGGTTTGCCAGTTGTGGCAAGAATTACGTTGTTAGACACTAGGTTTTTACAATACCGACATGCTTGCATCGGTACTGTTCAAACTACCTTGAATGCTGGAACAGTCTTTGTAACTTTATATCCAAACTTCAACATCGCTCTATCAAACCCCCAGCTATTCTCTTTTCTTAAAGTTCAAGTTCAGCTTACTGGAGCCCCTCAAACTGCTGACTCTGTAACTGCAACACTACATTACCAGATGGTCTATCGAGTGCAGAACCATGCCCTCGACCTCAACTTCAACAATGGTAATGAAGATGCGTTGTTCATCTCTATGCAAAATGACCAAGCGTCCTGCATCCATGTCCCTAGACAAGTCCCCAAGGATACGTTGGCCAAGCTCCTTCCAGAAACTTGGATCTCCAACTATGAAAAGTTACACCAGCATAACAGGCCTTTCCAGTCTACGGACTCAGAATTCGTACAGAAAAAAGATGGAACTGTTTCCATCAAATTTGGCAAGGAAAAGGAATAAAGTCCTTCTATCTTCCAGACCCTCTTCATGATTGAACCATGTGTTCCTGAATCTATTTCCGAACCAGATCCAAAAAAGCATGTCCAACACTTCAATGGTGATGGACATCCTGTTCATTACTATAAAGACAATTATGGTCATTGTTTTTGGGATCCTTTTTGCCAATGTTCCTATTGTACAAATTCTCTTGACGAGGTAGACCCTTTTGCAAAATCTCCACCTCGACGAAAAAAGTCAAAGGACTAGGTGTATCAAAGGTACTTAGACGGAGATTCCTCCGTTAATACTCTTGGTGAGTGTGATAAATACCAGTTTATGGTTTCTTATGCACCACCTCCACCACCAGAGTCCAGTACTACATCCCAAGTCTTACTAGATCCACCAAAATCACCTCCACCTTCTCCTCCTCAGAAAAAGCAAGCTCTCTCTCCATTTTATAAGACAATCCTCAAATGGGCTAAGAAACATTCTTACCCGCTTGAAGTCCCAGCAGAATCACCACCCACTTCTTCTATTGCCATGTTCCAAGATACTGACTTTCCTCCTCTTGTTAAGGAAAGTTCTAAACTCTCGTTTCCTGCTTCAGAAGAGTTTATTGATCCACATGGCAGATATCGCCATGTTCCCAAAATTTCTACCCCCACTGATGTGAATGAACATGGGAGACAGAAAAAAAACCCTGCAGCTGAAGCTGTTCTAAACTGGCAATCAGAGACTCTGTTGGCACAAAACAATGCCTTCAAGGCTATTGATTCCAAGATTGGAAATGTGCAACAAGATCTCCGAAGGTATGATGAAAGTACCAAAAAGATACTTTCTGAGTTCCAGAAAAGGCTTCACGCCTTGGAATCAAGACAACATATTGGGTATCATTATCTTGAAAGCCCAAAGCCAGAAATAGAAAAGCTCAAAAAGCAAATCCAACTTCTTGAAGAAGGAAGATTCAGACCCTTTGATTCATTAGCACCTCCTGTTAGAACTGGGTATTTACCCCCACATCCACAGACGTCTATTTTTGCCACTATCCCAGAAGATCCCTATAGAAGAGAACCAGATATGGCAGAAATACGAAATCGCCTGAAGACCCTATAGAAGGAAAAAGGAAAAGAAAAAAGCTCACCTACAGAATCAAGTTCGATTGTTATAAGAGACAGGCCAGAACATATGATGTTATCAAATCCATTAGAATCCTTTCTAAAGGATTTGGGTACTCAGGAACCTGATCCTATTATCCAACAGCCTGAGCCTAATCCAGCCATCCCAGAAAAACAAATTTCGTTTCCAGCTGAACAAACTTCTCATCTTGCATCGGATTCAGCATCTCTTTCTTCTTCTTCATCCTTCTCAATTCCTATAGTTGATTCCCCCCCCCCCCCATTGCACCATTAACTTCACAAATATTCATGGCTGATCCTCCAGATCATGAAATGGAATCAAACTATTCTGATCCAGAGATTGGTCAGACAAGCAATCCTACTAGGAACAATCCTACTAGGCATGTGTCCATGGCATCAAAACAATTCTTCACCATCGACGATATCCCTTATCCAAAATGGCCAGAAAGACTTGAAGAATTTCATACTTAGTTGAATACACAGTCCATCACCAATCATGATATGAATGATGTCCTTTACAACTTTGTTACAAGGTTCACAGGAAGTCTTAAACTCTGGTGGCAATCAATTTTAGAACAAGATCAGATTTTGTTTCTGATGTCACCCAATTTCAGCCATGCCATTACTCTCTTATATAATGTTTTTGTGGGAAAACCCGGAGATCTCATAGAGATAAAAAGAAGATAATTTTTTTAGAGAAGATGCTGCTCCCTTCAGGAAAAGCATCTTGATAAGCATTATCGACTAATGCTTCAGCTCTTTTACCAAATTGGTGCATATCCAAATTTGAAGCATGTCTTCCTCACATCCATCCCTAAAGAGCTATCCCAGATGGTTGAAAGATCTTTATTTGGAAAACAAAGAAGAGTACAAGATATTCCCTTGGGAGAAATACAGCAGGAAATCCATCTATGCCTTGAAGAATTATGCTTAAAACGCCAGATGGTCCGTACCTACATCATAGATGACAAGCGCCTTGAATCAGCTTGTTCTCGCCAGAAGTTAAAGATTAAATGCTCCAAACAAGACTATGACGGTACTTGTGGCCAGTACTCCCGGAAGAAAAAACACTACAAGAAGTATTCGATAAAGAAATCCAAACATGGCTCCAAGCATTTCCGGAAAAAGAAGAAACGGCGATACTTACGCAAAAGAAAGGATCACACAGGGCATAAGAAATCAAACCGTTGCTACATTTGCAACAGGAAAGGACATTTTGCCAAAAATTGTCCTCAAGCGAAAAAAGGTCAGAATCATCTAATTCATCAAATTGAGAATGAAACAGGTATTTCTCTTGAACATGATGATATCGAATCATTATTCTCTGCTGATGAAGAACCATCTGAACAAACTCTTTGTGTCATTCCTTCTTACCAAACTTCCAGTGAGACTGAGTCAGACTTAGAATCTGAAGATATTTTTCACATATCCCCCACATCTTCAGAACCAAATCTTGACATATTTTCAAGTCAAACTCACTGTCCCCATTTCCCTGTAAAAATCCTCACCTCGAAGTTTGCCAAACCTATCAATATCATTGCTCTCATTGATACCGGAGCAAGTTGCTCCATTCTAGATACTAAAGTCCTGCCTAAAGAATATTGGACTCCCCATGTCCAATATTTCAACTCCGCCTCTAGAGATACTTTCTCCACAAATGTCAAAACCATTCCAGTTAATGTTCAGTTCTTTCCCCAGTGTTCCATAAATGCAAAAATCTTTGGATCAAACCTCCCCAATAAAGATTTGATAATTGGGTGGGACATCATGACTCAAATCCCTCAACTCCGCATCATTCCTGGAAAAGGTCTTAGATATAAAGATCAGTTCTCTGAGTTTGTCAATATTCAAAGACTCTTTTCCATTCAGATGAGCTTATTAGATCCAATCATGCAAAAGTTGCTAGAATCTTGTTTGGAATCCCATTCAGAATTCGCTCAAAAATGTTCTCATCCTTTATGGGAAAATCCAGAATTCTTTGTTCGCCTCCCCTTCAAAAAAAATGAAGACATCAACCCAACAAAGGCGAGTCATATGGGAGTGAAGCCAGAACACTTGGCTTTAGCTCAAAGGGAATGCTCAGAATTATTGCAACAAGGCCTTATTGAAATTTTTGATTCTCAATGGGCTTGTGAAGTCTTTTATGTCAATAAGCGCGCCGAGCAAAACCGAGGAAAAATGAGACTGGTAATCAACTATCAACCTTTCAATCTTTTTCTCCAAGATGATAAGTTTCCCTTACCATCCAGAGATTCTCTTTTTATTGGTCTAACCAAGGCCCATATCTATTCCAAATTCGACCTCAAAATCGGATTTTGGCAATTGGGCATCCATCCTAAAGACAGATCCAAAACAGGATTCTGTATCCCGAACCAGCACTTTCAGTGGAAAGTTCTTCCTTTCGGCCTAAAGGTAGCACCGTCCCTTTTCCAAAAGGCCATGTGTCGTATTTTCCAACCAATCTTGTCAAGTACAGCCGTATACATCGACGATATTCTGCTCTACAGTCCTGACGAGCAGTCCCACTGTCAACTTCTTGAGCAATTTGCAGAAATCGTGAAAAAGCATGGTATTATGCTTTCTCAAAGGAAAATGAATATTGCCCAGACAGAAATCAAATTTCTTGGTATGCACCTCAACAAAGGTACATACTATCCAGGGCCACATATCGCTCAAGAATTACTGAAGTTTCCTGAAGGTAACTTCACGACAAAACAAGTTCAGCAATTTCTTGGGATAATCAATTATCTCAGGGATTTTGTCCCAAACATTGCAAAGCTGCTGATTCCTTTGCCTTCCATGCTGAAAAAGAATTCCCCACCATGGGGAAAAATCCAGACTAAAGCAGTTGCTGAGCTTAAGGAGATTATGCAGAATCTCCCACCATTACAAATACCATCAACAGGAAAAAGAATTCTTCAAACTGACGCCAGTGATGAATATTGGGCGGCCATCCTGTTCGAAGAAATTGATGGTAAGAGACTCATTTGTGCTCACAAAAGTGGAAAATTCTCTCAGGCTGAAATGCATTACCATTCCACTTTCAAAGAAATCTTAGCAGTAAAAAATGGAATCAAAAAATTTGAGTTTCATCTCATCGGCCATCACTTCCTAGTAGAATTAGACATGACATCTTTCCCTCAGATGACCAAGTTTAAACAAAAACAAATTCTAAATTCTCAACTGCTTCGATGGGCTGAATGGTTCTCAAAATACTCTTTTGAAGCCAAACATATTCTTGGAAAAAAGAATGTGCTTGCTGATTTTTTGTCAAGACCCAAAGCACCAGCTGAAATCAACATGTACATCAAGTGGCCTGCTTTCCATATGCTCAATCATGTTTGTTGACACCTAATTTTTTGCCCAAATTATTATATATAGATTAATTAATTTAAAAAAAAAGAAAAAAAAGATTTAAAAAAAAGTTGTGGCCAATGATCTAAATGTGACTAGCCAAGCCCAGGAGGTCAGATTGGAATTAAAATGGCAAGTTGGGGCAAAAATGCAATTTCCAAAAGTTGAGGGACCAATTTGCAAATTTTGCAAAATTTCACCCGAGCCCTTAAATCATCATCTTAGCCCCCAATTAAGTTGAAATTGAACTTGGGTCAGGTCTAATTAATCGAATCGGGCAAAAAGGACCTAATTGCATTGAATTTGGCATTTTCGGGCAAGAAAATGGCCAACTTTGAGGGACTTTCTTGCAAAATTGGATGGAGATAATTGCGAAAAATGGTCAAGATCTTAAACTACTATACATGAGCTTTCTAATTGATCAAAAAACGCAGCCAAATTAGTGGATTAAAGCACTAAAATCAGCAGCCAAAACTCAGTCCACGAGTTGGTCTTAATTCGGAGTTGCTAAGTAAGCAATTTGGTGGCCCCACCATATCCTCCTCAGCTGCCCAACCAGTCCGATCTTTGCACGTGATGGAAGACCATATATAGCAGTGCAAGTGGACGGAAATTGGCCAAGGATAAGCTCCTGAAAGCACCGGAAAATCGCAGCAAAACCTGCACACTCAACAGCTGCAGAATTAAAAAATTTGGCTAAGTCAGGAGAGTGGGTGGACTAGCTCAGTTGGCAGGCTTGGTAGGAGGCCAAAAAGCTGACCAAAAATCCCTCAATTCATGGGATAAGATCACTGAAGCAAGGTCTTTCAAGGGATGAAAAGAAAGAGACGAGGGAGAGAGGGTAGAGCTCGGAATCGTACCCCAAACACACCTTCAGAAGCAACTCCAGAAGAGAGAAACCGATCTATGCTAACATGGAGTAACACATCACATGAATATCACAACAATTAAGCTCAAATCGACCACTTCGAGATTGGAGCTTGGTTTCAACATTTTATCGAATATTTGGCTTGCATAAATCACCCCAAAACGGCTTCTTCGGGTCATGTTCGTGGCCTTCAATCTCGACCCATAAGCAATCTCATGTAAATGTAAAGTATCAAGGATATACTACTACATGCAAAGAACGTGTTTGACTAGAAATTACAGCCTAGAACATGCAAAAACCGAACTGAAAACGGCCTCCAAGATGCGGGTTGGAGCTGTTTTGCAAAACTGGTGATGAACCCAAGTCAAACAGCCATGCTAAATGCTCAGATTGAAGCTCCGACAACCATCACATGCCATATTTATATGAAATATTACTCCATCTAGATGAAAATAGGTAACACTTACTTTCAAATGCAACAAACATCACCGAAAACGATCAACCGAACGCATTAAAATGAACTCTCCAAGAAGCATTCATGCATGGTCTATGCTGGCCAACCATGTCTCAATGTGGTTTTTGGCTCATGTTATAGATGGTTTCATGGTTCGCAAGGAGATTTAAACACTAAACCGGGTTGTCCTATGCATCATTTGTACTCCCATGTAATATTCATCAAAGTCACAACGACGAAAAAAACATGCAAATGGGAGTAACAAGTCAAGCATGTAGGGGCATTGAAGAGGTTTTAAACACTTAGAAAAATTTCAGCTTCAGAAAAGTTCTTCGGACTAATTTCCTTATCGATTTTCATGATCAAAACATGTTCAAACTCGAACAAAAATACATCTATGATGCTTACCTTGCTTCCTAGTTTCTTTTTCAAGTGACTCTTGGCCAAGGAAACCACGAAATTGTCCTCTGGAAGCACGTGGAAGTTGGTTCCTTCAAGCTGAAAGTAAGATCTGCAGAAGAAAAAGTGACAACGAAGCTTTTCGTTGACTTCCAAAATTAGACTTCCAAACCTTCTTTGTTGGCCAAGTTCAAATCAACCCAAACTATATGTATTATAGTTTGACTTGTAAGTCGTGGCTTTCCTCATTTGTCTCTCAAGTTTCTCAAAAGCACTCGCTTTTCCTCACTCGTGACCAATCGGGCTCAACACTTAGAAAAATTTTCGAACTTTCTGGGCCAGCCAGGAGGGCACTGTTTCGGGGGGCTTTAGGAGGCCTTCCCGATCTTCATTTGGGACATGTGACCTATGGTTGGAAAGATCTTGAAGTGAAGTTTCAATCTCTAGTTGAAGGTTTTGGCTAATTTTGACCGTAGATGTGTGAAAATCTCACTTTTCTCTCTAAAGGTTCATCTGGAATTTCTGGGTTTCTCTCTTCTGGAGTTGCTTCTGAAGGTGTGTTTGGGGTACGATTCCGAGCTCTACCCTCTCTCCCTCGTCTCTTTCTTTTCATCCCTTGAAAGACCTTGCTTCAGTGATCTTATCCCATGAATTGAGGGATTTTTGGTCAGCTTTTTGGCCTCCTACCAAGCCTGCCAACTGAGCTAGTCCACCCACTCTCTTGACTTAGCCAAATTTTTTTAATTCTGCAGCTGTTGAGTGTGCAGGTTTTGCTGCGATTTTCCGGTGCTTTCAGGAGCTTATCCTTGGCCAATTTCCGTCCACTTGTACTGCTATATATGGTCTTCCATCACGTGCAAAGATCGGACTGGTTGGGCAGCTGAGGAGGATATGGTGGGGCCACCAAATTGCTTACTTAGCAACTCCGAATTAAGACCAACTCGTGGACTGAGTTTTGGCTGCTGATTTTAGTGCTTTAATCCACTAATTTGGCTGCGTTTTTTGATCAATTAGAAAGCTCATGTATAGTAGTTTAAGATCTTGACCATTTTTCGCAATTATCTCCATCCAATTTTGCAAGAAAGTCCTCAAAGTTGGCCATTTTCTTGCCCGAAAATGCCAAATTCAATGCAATTAGGTCCTTTTTGCCCGATTCGATTAATTAGACCTGACCCAAGTTCAATTTCAACTTAATTGGGGGCTAAGATGATGATTTAAGGGCTCGGGTGAAATTTTGCAAAATTTGCAAATTGGTCCCTCAACTTTTGGAAATTGCATTTTTGCCCCAACTTGCCATTTTAATTCCAATCTGACCTCCTGGGCTTGGCTAGTCACATTTAGATCATTGGCCACAACTTTTTTTAAATCTTTTTTTTTTTTTTAAATTAATTAATCTATATATAATAATTTGGGCAAAAAAAAATTAGGTGTCGATTTCTTTTTTTTTCTTTTGAAAGGGGGGAGGTACAAAAGGGTTTCTTTCAAAGATAAGGTGACGCCTAATTCTTTTTTTTTTTTTAATTTTTTTTTTTTTTTTTTTTTTTTTTTTTTTTTTTTACGATAGTAAAATGAAAATGCAAATGAGCTTAATGTAAAGAGCATGGTTTAGGGCTATCTATGAATAATTTGAGAAGTGTGGTTTAAGGATATACCCATGAACCTTGTGGTTTAAGGCAGTCCCACTAACCGTGTGGTTTAAAGCAGACCCACTAACCTTGTGGTTTAAGGCAGTCCCACTAACCGTGTAGTTTAAGGCAGACCCACTAACCGTGTGGTTTAAGGCAGTCCCACTAACCATGTGGTTTTAAGGTAATGCCACTAACCTTGTGGTTTAAGACAGTCCATTAACCGTGTGATTTAAGGCAAATTCACTAACCTTATGGTTTAAGGTAGTCCCACTAACCATGTGGTTTTAAGGCAATCCCACCAACCTTGTGGTTTAAGGCAGTCCACTAACCGTGTGATTTAAGGCAAATTCACTAACCTTGTGGTTTAAGGTAGTCCCACTAACCATGTGGTTTTAAGGCAATCCCACTAACCTTGTGGTTTAAGGCAGTCCACTAACCGTGTGATTTAAAGCAAATTCACTAACCTTGTGGTTTAAGGTAGTCCCACTAACCATGTGGTTTTAAGGCAATCCCACTAACCTTGTGGTTTAAGGCAGTCCACTAACCGTGTGAATTGTATGGTTTGCGGATGACTAAGAATCTCTTGAAAATGCATGGTTTAAGGTTGACTCATGAACCCTTTGAAATTGCATGGTTTAAAGGTAACCAAGAACTCTTGAAAGTGCATGGTTTAAGGTTATCTCATGAACCCTTTGAAATTGCGTGGTTTCACTGGAGAAACTTGTCATTCAAGAATATTTTGAAATGGACACTGCACATCAAATAGAATTCATTATAAAAAGTATTCTAGTAGCGAAAGCATACTAGATAAGATCAATTTCAGCACATGTCATCAAAAACAATATCAAAAGTGTGTCAAGTAATGCGAAAGCAATGATTGCATAAACAAATCAAGCTAATTCCAACTACTTGACAAACTCGCAAAATTGTCATCATGCTCGGATGATATCATTAATCGTCAAATTCTCTTGGGAGAAAAGTCCTTGTTGAAATGACCTTGACTTATGAGAAAGGTTTGTTAAGTATGCCAAGCAAGGACCCCTAGTCGGAAAGGGCTTCTCGCATATTCTCAAGAAAATGGCTATTTGATCCCATCTACTCATATGGGAAATAAACTGATCGCTCAATCTCACTCTTCCAGTGTGCAAGGCTTTGAATCATTCGCAATAAGTACACATTGACCAATCTAAAAGGTCTTTTAGGAGGGCCGTAGTGCAGGTTTGGTCAGCAATGGATAGACATCATTGGCTATGAAATGAATTAATCACCGATCACATCTCCGCCGGGTTTACAAGTCAAGAAACCTTAAGATGAGAAAAGACAACCTTGTTCTCACTTCTTCGAGTGGCATCTTCTTTAGAAAATCCCAATTTCCACTCGAATTATCCCAATCTGAAGAGACTTCGAGAATAGGTTGTAATAATGGTTCGGTGAAAGGCTCAAAAGGCTCAACACTTTTTCAAAGAATAATTTGAGAGTTGGTGATTATCACGGCATCTTTTTTTTTTTTTTTAAAGCGCTAGGCTTTTAAAATTCAAATTGTCTCGAAAGTCCTTTGGCTTATCATCTTAACATAATGACTTTTGCATTTGCAATGATTTTCTTTTCAATGTAAGCATTTCTTTTCCCTGGGCATTGGCCTTGCTTTTACCAGGCACACTACTTTTTCATGCCCTTCAATTTTCATTTGACTTTTGCTCTTTTGGACTTTTTGAGCTCTTAAGACTTTCGAGATGCTTTTCATATTCTCATGTAAACACCAATTGCATTGGTAAATAATATGCCCTGCCCCCAATGTGGGGAGATAATCACCACTCGGGTTTTAGAAATGAACGATTAGGCTCAACTTGGTTTAAGCAAAGGGTATCGGTGTTTGGGTAGAGAAAAGAATGCTCTTCTTCACCTTGGGATGCTTCGAGCTTCCATAAGAATTCACCTGAAGTTACCACAAAATGATTTATGCAAGTGAGCGTAAGGAAGCCTTTCTCATCTTTCCTCTCCAAATAATGTCAACCCAAACCTCCATAATTGCCCCATCGTGGGGTGGTTCTTGACAGGGGTATTTTGTAGAAAATTCTTCACATTAAAAGGCTCAAATGGGCTGACTATTGTCACCTGTAGTGTGTATGATAGAAGAAAGAAATGCCTCCTATCATCTTGATCTATGTACCGCTTGCGAATGAGTTCATCGACCTTAAACGACACGGGTTTTCTTTCTCGCTTGAATCCCATAGTACTTAAAGGACATGTTTGGAAATTGGTTGCCTTTCTTCATCCTACGTGTTTCTCGCTTGGCATAAGTAACATCACCTTTCATTTTTGTTGAGATCATCTGGGTGGATTAATCTCCATAGAGAATTTTGATTCGAATGACGATCCGCCGAGTGGATGGACAAATTAAAGGTAAAGAAGATTTTCGCGAATTTTGTGGAAAACTTGTTTCCTCAATTTCCATTTTTTGTGCTTGGCTCTAGAAAAATATTAAGTGTTCTCTCTCTTTTTTCTTTTTTTCTTTTTTTTAAATGGAAATTCTCCATTTGTTTTCCATTTGATTTTGAGAAGAAGAGTACTTACCCGTGCCTTAGTAGTCAGGTGACCCCTTGATCAGTTTCACCATTTGGTAGCAAACAGCGGCATGAACCTATTGTTTTAAGGCTTGAAGAGATTCTCAGGTCTTTGGTCTCATTAGTTCGAGCGCTTTCCTCCTTTTGCAAAAGTAAAAGACGCAAAAAAATTTTATTTATTATTTTTTTTTACATTTTACGGCAAACTCATTGCCGCTTCCAGGGATCGAACCCTGGCCGTTCCCGGACCACTTCATTCCCCATACCACCAGGCCGAAGCGCTGGTAGTGTCCATGAGGCGCTTCTTTTTTATTTAATTGAACCGTCTCTAGAATAACACATCTTTTAAACCAAGTTAGGTGAATTGGATATGTGTTACCTCCACATACTTGCTTGGTCGATATGTATTCTGCTTAAATCAATTTCTTGACTTTATTCTTCGAGATCGCGTTCTGCCAAATAGGGAAACTATGTCAAAAAAAGAGGTTAGAGAGGGTATATCGGAAACGATACCAAATTACCCTTCTCCTAAGTTTGTATTCGACAGCTTCTGGGAATGTCTCGAATGTGGACCATTGCCTTTTGTTTTGTCATTTTAATTTTCTTCATTTTACAATCTTTCCACCAAAGCGACTAGATACACATAACACGAATACATATGCATGTATAGAATGTATGCATGAAATGCATGGTGCAAGTGCTAAGTGACTCGGGTTGTACAAGAAATGGCTATACAGCCTTGATTTCATTCATGGAAAGTATTTCTTGACCGCATCAGCGTTTACGAGCTTTGGCAGCTCGCGGCCGTCCATTTCCACCGAATTAAAGCCCCACCGGGTAGTATCTTCTTAATGACATAAGGGCCTTCATAATTTGGAGTGAATTTTCCGCGTGGGTCTGGTATGATAGGCAATACTTTCCTCAACACAAGTTCATCCATTTGGAAATGTCTCGGTCGAACTTTGCGATTAAAGGACTTTGCAACTCGCTTAACGGTAGCATTGACCATGGCATAGTGCACTAAGTCTCTTCTCATCAATCATATTCAGCTGTTCGTATCTCGCTGCATCCACTCGGCCTCCGAGAGTTTAATCTGTGAGAGAATCCTCAACGAGGGAATTTCCACCTCTACCGGTAAGACTGCCTCCATACCATATACAAGTGAGTAAGGCGTTGCCCCCGTCGAAGTACGTATTGAAGTTCGATATGCCAACAACGCATATGGCAATCGTTCATGCCAATCACGATAATTGTCTGCCGTCTTAGATAGGATCTTCTTTATGTTTTTGTTAGCTGCCTCCACCGCTCCATTCATTTGCGGGCGATAAGGTGACGAGTTCAAATGGCGAATTTGGAATTCATGAAGCAACTCGTCCACAATCTTGTTATTCAGATTCGAGCCGTTATCAGTAACAATGGCTTCTGGTACACCATAACGGGCAATGATGTCACGCCGAATGAATTTGGCTACATTTTTCGCGGTGACGTTGACATATGAACTCGCTTCAATCCATTTTGTGAAATAATCAATAGCTACCAAAATGAAGCGATGTCCATTAGAAGCTTTGGGGTTAATTGGCCCAATTATATCTATTCCCCACATGGAAAATGGCCACGGTTGAGACATCAAGTGCAGTTCGTTAGGTGGGGCATTGATGTTGTCTCCGTAAATCTGACACCGATGACAATAGCGAACATGTTTGATACAATCAGTTTCCATGCTTAACCAGAAATATCCGAGCCTCATGATCTTCTTTGCTAAAAGGTGGCCATTCATGTGTGGTCCGCACTCTCCCTCGTGTATTTCTTTCATTAGCTGGTTGGCTTCTCTAGCATCGACGCATTTCAATAGGACTGAATCAAATGATCTTTTGTAGAGCACACCGCCAGAAACAAAGAATTTTGACGCTAGCTTCTTGATATACTTCTTGTCAGCTACCTCACATCCTTGAGGAAATTCTCCCAATTGGAGGTAATTCAAGATGTCGTGGTACCATGGCTCTCCGTCTAGCTCGCCTTCAACTGACATACAGTAAGCTGGGTGCTTGAGAATCTCGATCTTTAATGGCTCAATATCCAATCCCTCCATCACATGCAACATTGATGACAATGTGGCCAATGCGTCAGCAAATTGATTTCGGGACCTTGGCAAATATTCAAAGGATATTTCCTCGAATTCCTTCGTTAATTCTTCAAGGAATTCATGATATGGGATGAGCTTATGATCGCGTGTCCGACAACGACCCTCTGTTTGTAGAATAATAAGTGCAGAATCGCCATATACCTGTAAATTCTTGACATTCATGTCAATGGCTAATTGCAAGCCGATGATGCACGCTTCGTATTCTACCGAGATATTATTAGTGCAAGGGAATGTCAATTTTGCAGCTACGGGATAATGTTGGCCATTTGGAGAGATCAAAACTGCCTTGGCCCCAGAGCCCCGGATAAATTTACGGCCCCGTCGAAGTACATGGTCCATTTATCATTTGCTACGCCAAAATACGTTCGTCTAGGAAGTCCGCTTTGTCGAAAAATTCTGCTTCTCTAGGATTTTCAGCCAACATATCGGCTATGGCTCTCCCTTTGACTGATTTCTGTGCTACGCTTTGTATATCAAATTCGGAAATTAGGACTTGCCATTTAGCCATCTTCCCAACTAAAGCAGGCTTCTCTAGCAAATACTTGATTGGGTCATTCTGTCACGAGCAAAATCCGATGGTGAAGAGTGTATTGGCGTAGCGGTGCAATACCCAAATCAATGCTACACATGTTTTTTCCACTTCGAGTAATTCATCTCGAAACAGTGAATTTCTTCCGAGATAATATATCGCGCATTCTTTTTGATCACTTGGCCTCTTCGGGCAAGCATGGCCCCTAGTGACTCCTTATGGATGGTTAAGTAGAGGACCGGTGGTATTCTTGGCCCCGGTGGTACCAAAGACCTTTGGTGGTGAAGAAGGTATTGCTTTATCTCTTCAAAGGCTTTACGGCATTCGGCGTCCCATTCAATCTTAGTATTCTTCCTCAGGAGTTTGAAGAATGGTTTGGCTGTCTCCAACAATTGAGAAATGAATCTTGCGATATAGTTCAATCTACCCAGGAGACTTCGAACTTCCTTGACAGTAGAGGGAGCTTTGAGGTCGCAAATGGCTTTAACTTTCGACGGATCGATTTCAATGCCTTGACTACTGACCATAAAACCTAATAGCTTCCCAGACTTTGCTCCAAATATGCATTTGGCAGGATTAAGTTTCAGCTTAAATTTCCTGAGCCGGTCAAATAACTTCTTTAGAACCCTAATATGGTCTTCTCCATGCTTTGATTTGGCAATCATATCATCGACATATACCTCTATTTCCTCATGCATCATGTCATGGAATAAGGTGACCATTGCTCTTTGATATGTGGCTCCCGCATTCTTTAGGCCAAACGGCATCACCCCGTAACAAAAGGTCCCCATGGTGTAATGAAGGATGTTTTACTCTTATCCTCCTCTTTCATCTTAATCTGGTTGTATCCAGAGAACCCATCCATGAAGGAAAATAGTTCAAATCCGCGGTGCTATCAACCAAAACATCAATGTGCGGTAGCGGGAAATCATCCTTTGGGCTTGCTCGGTTTAAATCCCGATAGTCTATGCAAACTCTCACCCGTCCATCCTTCTTCATGACCGGAACGATATTAGCAATCCAATCAGCATAATGGGATACTTCGATGAATTCCACTTTTAATAGCTTCATAACTTCTTCCTCAATCTTCTTAGAAAGCTCAGGTTTCGTTCTTCGAAGTTTTTGCTTTTTTGGTGGCATATTTGGGTCAGTTGGTAGAGTGTGCTCCACGATTTATGGGTCTAGTCCTGGCATATCCGCGTAGGACCATGCGAATATATCTTGATATTCCTTTAAGAATTCAACCATTCTTTTTGCCTCGATCTCTGAAAGGCCCGCCCCAATCTTGGTTTCCTTAACATTTTCTGTGTCACCAAGATTTACAATAATTGTTTGTTCGGTTGTCAAGGGTTTAGATTCTTCATGACGAATCCAATCTCTTTCGATGTCTTTCTGGATATTATTATCCTCGTCAGATTCGAAGAGACTTTCATCAGGCAATTCCGAGTCACATATATATGCATCATGATTATGCCGAATGACATGCCTGAAATGCAAATGAGGGGGTCGTAAAATCGCTTAACGAATGCCATGCATGATGCACATTCAAAAATTCTTTTTGAATAACAATTTGAAAAAATATGAATTTGGAGATTGTCCTCATATCCTCAGACATCTTTTCCCAAAACTTTGAAAACTAGGAGTCATGAGGAAGTCCAAGCCTCAAAGCATCATCATAGGACTGGCGGAATACTTCCTCACGCCCTTAATAAAACATGGATGCATTTGTATTAACATGATAAGGCCGTTTTACAAGGTTCAGATCTTGGACCACGGCTCACAGTCCAATACCTTGATTACAAACGAAACTAACAAAAGTAGCTAAACAACTCTTCCCATGTAAGGGAATACATAAAGAAAATGACATAAAACATACATAAAGGAAATGACATAAAACTAAACATGATAGGTAAGTAGCATCCCTACTCCGAAAGCTGGAAGAAGCCTGAAGGCTCCGCCTTGTCATCATCAAAGGTGACAAACACATAGTCGGTACCAAATAGGTCTACTATGTCTAAGATTGCTCCCTCCTCTTCTTGTAGTAGCTCAGGTGATTTGGTAAAGGTCTTCTCCAATGGTGGATAAAGATCCTTTAGTGATGGAAGGAGTAAGCCTTGCTGATTTTGTATTGCATTAGTGCAACTTCCATATTCAATTCGTCCCATATAACCTCCACACACATCTCGGCCCCAACGGTTACTTTGGCCCATGTGTCCCCCATGCATACTTCGGCCTCCACGTGCCTCGGCCCATACGGCCTCCATGGTAACCTCGGCCTCTACCCCTGCCATATACGCCTTGACCATCAAGCTCTTCATATTTCACCTGACTCTCCAGATATTTTTGGTTGCCTAAACCTACTCTTTTATGATTCTTGGGGGCTTCAATGGGCTTAGTAATACCTTGGGCATACACTCCCAATCCCAATCCGGGAGTGTGACCGTACTTCAATAGCACTCTACTTGACATGATAGACGGGCCAGACATTTCAGGACTCTTAAGAGCGGTCCCAATGGGTACATGGACCATTGAGACTAGCTCGAAGGTATGGTAGCTAGATTCCTCCTTCTCCTCAGGCTCCACATACGGGATGGCTGTGTCTTGAAAGATCTTAAAATCAGTTTCTGCACGAACGGTTACAATTTTCCCCTCCGAAATGAACTTAACCATCTGATGTAGAGAGGAAGGTATAGCTTCAGCGGCATGGATCCAGGGTCGACCCAATAAGAAATTAAAAGCGGCGGGGATATCCAACACTTGGAATTTTGTCGGGGAATGAGGTAGGGCCGATCAAAAGGTTGAGCTCAACTTCCCCGATTGTCTCTTTCTTTACACCATCAAAAGCTCGGACGGTATACTTGGATGGTTTAATTTGCTCTTTACCAACCCGAGATGACGAAGGGTGGCTAATGGACAAATATTCAGAGCGGACCCATTATCAATTAAGACTCGAGCTACTATCATATCACAACACTTGGCCGATATGAGTAAGGCCTTGTTATGATCGTGTCCCTCCTCCGGAAGATCTTCGTCTGAGAACGAGATTTGGTCTTTCAAGAGAATGGACCCAATGAACTCCTCCAATTGCTTGTCCCCAATGGTCTCCGGTACATGTATCTCATTTAGAACCTTCAATAGTGCATTTTTGTGTTTCTCGGAGGTCTTGAACAACTCCAAGAGTGAAATCTGGGCGGGCATCTTCCTTAGCTGCTCTACTACATCAAACTCACTAGATTTGATCATCGCCAAAAATTGCTTCGCTTCCTCATCAGTGACAGCTTTCTTTTCCATAGCTACGGGTGCATAACAGCGACCTGATCGGGTAACAGCATCGACTTCATTTGTCCCATAATCCCATGGGACTGCCTTAGGATTGAAACTAGTGACAGGGCTTTTTGGGATCTCATCTGGATCGCATGGTGGCAACTCAATTACCATCCGTTTGGATTCAGCCTCTCCTAGCTCTAAGTTTGCGAACTCCTCGGCCGCCAAATCAATAACCACGTGTTTAAACTCGCCCTCATTAGAGTCCCATTGCTCTTCTTCAATAGATAAATCGATGATTACTGGTGTCATCATGGCGACGGTTTCTTCCTTGAGCTCGGTTAAGTTGTCCATGCCTCCCCACCCATCAGGGACGGTTTCTTTAGGATCCATGAAAAAGCTTGGAGGAGGTGAGTATTTGACGAGATAGTCATACTTTCCACTTGGTTGGCCTAGTGTATCTACCACTTCGCCCTTTTCTAATGCCATCTTCAAAAATGCACGATCTCCGCGAACTCTTTTAGCTTTGAGCTCGGATTCAGCATCTAAGGCCTCTCCTTCATTTATGATTAACGGTTCGGTTTCCTTGGCTACGTCAACATCATTCGGTATTTTGACAGTGCTTACCTCCTCGACCGGCATCTCCACAACCATCCCAAATTCACAACAAGAATTCTTGGGAGAGAAGTCAATTACAGCTGTCATCGTCTCATTTGCTTGGCCTCCTCCTCCATTGCGGATTATGCCCATGTTGATCATCCTGGTAACACGCTCTAGTTTCTTCTCAGTTGGGACAACTTCATTGCTCTTTTTGTAATAGCCAGTTAAAATCAAATCTTCATACAGTTTGTGGACGTCAACCCTGGCCATTTGCACGTTCCTTTCCTCTCCTTCAGCAATCATATTGACATCCCCGACATGAACGGGTAAAGGGTTTTGCTTGACGTTGGGCTGCGTCTCCTTAAATGATAAGATATCTTTGTCCAATAAGCTCTGGACCTTGTTCTGGAGTATTCGGCAATTATCCACATCATGGCCTTTCTCACCCATATGGTACTCGCAAGACTTTGTAAGGTCAAACCCTAGGAATTTAGGAGGGTTGTCACGAGGAATCTCTTTAGCTACCAACCCTTTTTGCAGCAACATGGGTAACAGTTTGGACAAGGGCCTAGGCAAAGGTGTGAATTGCCTCGGCGTCCACTTCCTGGGCTCGTAATTATGGTACCTCCCTCGTGATGCAGAAGGATTTTGAGGATTCGAAAATTGTTTTGATTCGGCTCGGCCTTGCACGTAAGCTACTTCTACTTCTTTCTCCTTCTTATTGGTAAATTTCCTGCTTGTGCCTTTGGTTATCCGACCTTCATGCATGGCTTCTTCAATTCTCTCTCCAATGGCAACCAAACGGGTAAAGTTTCCACAATCAGAGCTAATCATTTTGTTGTAAAAGTCTGGAGGAAAGGTATTAAGGAAAAGCTCCACCATTTCAGCGTCGTCCAGTGGTGGTCTAACCTGAGCAGCTAAGGCGCGCCACCTTTGCGCGAATGACCTGAAGGACTCATTTCTCCTTTTCTCCGTGCGCATTAACACTTTGCGTGTCGGGGCAATCTCGGTATTGTATTTATATTGTAGCACAAATGCCTCCGCCAATTCTTCCCATTTTTCCATCTTTTCTGGTTCCAACAGATGTACCATTACAAGGCCGGGCCGGATAGACTCTCTGAAAAGTTTGAATCAATAATGGAGTGTTCTGCGCATAGCGCCCCATCCTATTCAAATAGTACTTCAGATGGACTTTTGGATCGCCGGTACCATCATACTTAGTGAAATCGGGAACTTTAAACTTCTCGGGAAAGTCCATTTTGGCGTATCGAGACAGATCCTCGATCATGTTAGTTTCATATCCCTGTATGGCTTTAAGCTTCTCCTCAAGCTTAGCAAATCTTTTGTTGTTCTCCTCCTCCATTCGAGCTGAGATGGCTTCCGTGATGGGATCCTGTTCCACCACTACGGGTGTTTGATGGGGAATCTCTTCAGCAACGTTCTCCCTAACGTTGGCATTGCTAGCCTCAGGAGTAGGCACGAGCGTGTCTCTATTGGGGGCTACAGCCACTAGACTAGCTCGAATGTCGTTCGCAAATTGGGCAAATTGGGTTGCCAAGTCGGTGATTCTATTATCCAAGGCGTTAAAACGGGCGTTTTGTTCTTCTGTATTCATCCTTGCAGCTACAGAACGGGTCCTGATGGGCGATCGTCTTAAAGCCGTGTTGTCGGTACCTTGTTAAATAAAACAAAAGAACAAACAAATCAGCATACAGAAGATGAGAAAGAGAATAAAATACAATAAAAACTTAAAACCCTTCAATTTTATATTTTCTTATAACAAAATAGAAATAAGAAACCCCTTGCATAAGCCGAATCTCACATAAGTGGCTTCTTATCAATATTTTGTCATAGGAAGTTATACAATTAAAGGGGTAACACATGATGATTGATCAAAATGCCCATCTCATATTCCATTAGAATCAAAGTAATTATAAGGGAGGGAAAAACATCACTAATTACACCAAAAATTGTGAAGGAAGATCCCTATACATCCACTAAAGTAGAGGAACTCCTAAACATTGCTACTAATATTTCATTTAAGGAAAACCTTATACAACTTTTCTAAAAACACAACTCTAATGGAATATGACTAATCCTTTAGTTTTCCCCTCAAAGCAACTTGCGGATGCGTTTGTTTGTTTCGGTCAAACGCTCCACCTTAGCTAAGGCTTCATCCCTTTCCCTTATAATCCGCCCCATTTGGATTTCCTTTGGAGTTGGCTTCATAGGAAACTTTGGAATGACGACGGCAACTTCGGGTTCAATACGGCGATCAATATATCCTCTTGATGCGTGGTGCTCCCTCATTTCTCCTTCCAACTCGGTGACCCACTCAATATCCTCGGTGGGCAATGATGAAGGATGTTAATGATGTTTTCCACTTCTTTTTTCATGTCTTCAATTTGGTTCCCCTTGACAACCTTATCGCGAAAGTCAAAACGAAACAACCCCGACTTTAAAGGAGGAGGGATTTCTTGAAGTACTCGATATTGACGAACTACTCTTAAAGGGTAATAAGATGTAGATCCTGTCAAACCTAAGAGTGGAATCGGGTCATCGTGACTACTCATAAGTCGTGCTTTAGGGAAGCGAATCCAAGGGGCTTGCCACAAGATTTGGTTTGGGGTGATATTTTCAAAAAGTTCTACCCATTTACGGAATGTCCAAGCATGGAGGAATTTTTCTATATCCTTAAGTTTGGTGAGAGGGTTTGTATCTTTATCGATGTTGATAATAGCCAAATTCCCTCCAAATACTTTTAAGTGAGAGAGAATCCAAACTTGAAGGATGCCTATAGGTGCTCTAAGGATTGAACCCTTGTCCTCTTTGAAACGATTGAGAGAGAGGAACATTTCGGCAAGAAGCATGTGTGTAAATCCCCTAAGGTGAAGGACTCTATAGACAACATGAGCAAGGCTAGGATCCATTGTCTTTTGGGTGAACGGGAAAAGAACGAATCCGAAGAATGCTAGAAGGAAAATTTTAGCATTTTGAGGATTGGGGCTTGGGAGAAGACTACGGAATCTTTGTTCGATGAAAGACAAAGGGAGGCCTTTTGAATTCCTATTAAGAAGTTCTTTAATTTCAAGAGGAGGAACTCCTAGGAATTGACTCAACAGTGGGATAGGATCTACTCCTAAAGGAGAGGTCAACAAGACCGAATGCAGGGACATTGCCAACAATGATTTCTAACTCCTCTAAAGTTGGGGTTAATTCATGATGACCAAACACGAATGTTGAAGTCTTGGGGTTCCAAAAATGAGCCATGGCCTTCACTAATGGCACGTGGGACTCTCGATATAAGAGAAAAATAAGTTAGCCAAGTTTCTTCTCTACAAAAGTCTTCTTGTCCACATCAAGTGCATCCCGCATGTCTAACAATGCTTCTTTGGGATAGGGATGATACGAAGCTCAGGGAAACCCATGGTATCTAAACCTAAATAGGCATTTTGATCAATCACCATATGTCACAAAATAAGCTAAACTTAATGATAAAACATTATATGCACAAAAAACATTATTTACATCAAGGAATAAAATACTAGTACCTTTGATAGAGAGAGAAAAAGAAAAAAAAAATGCGGCAACCACAAAGACACATCGCATGTTGACTCGTGAGGCTCACTAAAAGGTATGATTCTAAAGGCTAAAGGCTCCCATTTCAATTAGATCAAAAGAGTTTTCCCCACTCCGCACTTACGTCGGACAGTTCTCTTTATCATTAATCAAAATGAGCGGGACCAAAAGTGGATAACCATGGGTCATTCCTCGCACGGGTTCCATCTTTTGACACCTCCTATGGGCTTCCTAGTGCGATCGGGGTTTTAGATCGCGGGTTGTGTGTGTAAATGTGTAGTGCTAAGGTAAGTATAAAGGCATACACAACAATTGATATCCAAACAACACTTCGATTTAATCCATATAAACATACATTCCAACGCCTCCCTACAAAAGAAATGGGTTAACACACACTCCACCCCTTATTACTCCAAACCTACAAAAACATTTAACACATTGTTAGCGGCCTAACCTTATTTTCCACGCGACTTTGACACGCGCTATCGACACGCGCTATCAAATGAAGACCATGTTAGTGAACAACCAACCAAGTTATTACGGCCTAAGTCCTCTAAGGTTTGCAACCAAGTCCCCAGCGGAGTCGCCAAGCTGTCACGACCTCTTTTTTTCCATCCGAGGAAAAAAAAGAAAGGTTTAGGGGTATTTGCCTAAAGAGACGGACCAACGGCCCTAAATTAGGCGTGGGTTCTCCCAAGCCCATACCTTGCGCAACATTGGATTTTGAATTTTAATTCTTAACAACCTATGTACTTCTAGGAGTCGCCACTAGCCTATTAGGGTCGGCTAGAAACCAACCGAGACACGGGAGTGTTGCCTCGATTACTACGCAACTAGAGATTTCTAGGAAGGGGACTTGTTTACGCTAATGTTTCTATTAGCGCCCTTGCGTACCACTAACTTAGAAGGTTATTTATCTAAATGGTCACACAATCTTGATTACCAATTATAATCTTTATGAAACCACTAAGTGTCCATGCAAATGTTTTTGTAGGTTTTTTTTTATGTCTAGACTAATTCTAACCTAATTTAGAAGAGAAATTTACACTCAAATTAATGAAAAAAAACGATGCGGTAAGTATACATCCACGAAATTAAAATGACTTGAAAATAAATACGGAAAAGGAAAACCCGATACAAGTCGGGCAAATAATATTACATGGCCTTGTTATCACGCCCGGGACAGGACCCCCGTGCCGAAATGGGAATTTAAATACGCATGATATTACTCTAAATGCATGAAATTACTCTAGATAATTTTAATCTATGCAAAATGGATTATTTACAAAAATTGTTATAAAATACCAAAATAGCATTAAATTAGGAAAATGACATTTTAAAATTAGGAAAATTCCATATATGTCATTTCTATCCTAATTTGATGTTATCCAACATTTTTGATATTTTTTGAAATTTTCAGATTTTTCTCTTTTTTTCATTATTAATATTTTTTTTTTAAAAAAAAGAGAAAAATCTGAAAATTTCAAAAATATCAAAAATGTTGGATAACATCAAATTAGGATAGAAATGACATATATGGAATTTTCCTAATTTTAAAATGTCATTTTCTAATTTAATGCTATTTTGGTATTTTATAACAATTTTTGTAAATAATCCATTTTGCATAGATTAAAATTATCTAGAGTAATTTCATGCATTTAGAGTAATATCATGCGTATTTAAATTCCCATTTCGCTCACGGGGGTCCTGTCCGGCGTGATAACAAGGCCATGTAATATTATTTGCCCGACTTGTATCGGGTTTTCCTTTTCCGTATTTATTTTCAAGTCATTTTAATTTCGTGGATGTATACTTACCGCATCATTTTTTTCATTAATTTGAGTGTAAATTTCTCTTCTAAATTAGGTTAGAATTAGTCTAGACATAAAAAAAAACCTACAAAAACATTTGCATGGACACTTAGTGGTTTCATAAACATTATAATTGGTAATCAAGATTGTGTGACCATTTAGATAAATAACCTTCTAAGTTAGTGGTACCAAGGGCGCTAATAGAAACATTAGCGTAAACAAGTCCCCCGTTCCTAAATCTCTGGTTGCGTAGTAATCGGCGCAACACTCCCGTGTCTCGGTTGGTTTTTAAAGCCTAATAAGTACAGTGGCGACTCCAGAAGTACATAGGTTGTTAAGAATTAAAATTCAAAATCCAATGTTGCGCAAAAGGTATGGGCTTGGGAGAACCCACGCCTAATTTAGGGCCGTTGGTCCGTCTCTTTAGGCAAATACCCCTAAACCTTTCTTTTTGTTCCTCGGATGGAAAAAAAGAGGTCGTGACAATGGCGTAAAATACAAGATTGAGAAAATCAAAGATTTGCCAAGTTGGAAATATCCCCAAGAGATTATTCAGCAAATCCAGAACAATAGTCTTACTGAGAATCTAGAGAACCTCATGTGGCAATGCCACACAGACCTATTCAGATTCAATGGAGGTTCAATTCTTTATCCTTTCGGGTTAAATTTGAATTATCCTTTCATTCATCCTCTTATTTGGAAGGAAGATGATTTCCCTGACCAGCTCAAAACATTGTTATGGTACTTAACCAATAAGTACTTAATAGCCATTGAAATTCCCACCAGAAGATTCATTGCCAACCTCACAAGGATATTCATGCTCGGGAGAAACATCAAAAAAGAAAGTGATAAGAATCTCTTAGACTTTCTTAATTGGTTCTATCATCCTACATATTGGAAACAAGACTTAGAAAAAGAACTGAGAACCATGACACCGAATTCTGAAGTTCACACCATCCTGTTTTTCCGACATCCATGGAATTTTTGCAGAAATAATGGTAGTAATCTTGATGCACCACTCGAAATAGGAACCACATCCTATAAACCTCGCTTGAACAGCCGAGAAGCCCGGATTCACAAATCTTATCTAAGATCTGTTAGATTTTGTGAAAACGAGTACCAAGAACTCCAGAGAATCCTATGCCAAGAAAACAAAACCATTCCTGAAGATATTTGGAATAATGTACCCACTACGTGGGATCATTATGACCTAGCACCAGAAGCTAAGGAAGCACTCAGGCAATACAGACAAGCTGCATCGTCCCAAGAGCATGAAATGACAAGAAAAGATAACATTGTCCAGTCCACTCAAGACCCTTATGCACGCTTTGGAGGTCCTCTGTCCCAGAATCCCCACGGACAGGGACCTTCGTCCTCATTTCAAGACATGGACACATCTTACCATGCACAACCATCCAAATAGCCTCAGCCGAGCTTTCCTGCCAACACTATCAGCGAAAATACAAACTGGGCAAAAGAAGAAGCATCCCATTGGGCTCATGAACAAGCATCATCATCAAGAAGGCTGAATCAAATCCTCTCACCTGAAGATCTTGAAGCCCTTCAACAAAAGTACGAAGAACATCTCCTAGAAGACAGCTTGGATGACTCAGTATGCAACTACAATGCTCGTGACGGATGAGACCGTTGAGTCCGTACAATTTCACTGTAGCAAATCACTGTTCAATTTTACTGTAGCACTAGGCTAGGGAATGTCTTTGTTCACCGGTACGATTCTGTTCATAATGTGCGAATAATTCCCTCCTGGAAATTTTCGGTGCCTTTGTTTGTACCTGGACCCATGGGCCTGGTCCTTGTTTGTTGCTTTGTGACCTCATTTTGCCTATATAAGGCAAAGAAGGTGTAATGTGTTGGGCAGAGTCCCCTGAAGTAAAGTGTGTGCTTTGTGAAAAACTCTCCATGGCTTTCTAATTCCTCTTCTTCTCTAGCCTGGTAAGATCCTTTGAGAAATGCAGCTTGGGTAGATTAGAAACGCTTCCATCCTGGCATCTCTGAGTGTCTCTAGGCTCTGAACTAAAGGGAACCACACTCACAGCTTGTGAAATATCAGGCCTAGTGCACACCATAGCATACATAATACTACCCATGGCACTAGAATAAGGAACACGGGACATATGCTCTTCCTCCTCCTCAGTCTGCGGTGATAATTTTTCAGAAAGTTTAAAGTGTTTTCCTAAAGGTATACTTACAGATTTCGCCGACTGCATATTAAAACGTGCCACAATCTTCTCAATGTATTTCTTTTGAGACAAACGTAAAACTCTTGTAGTCCTGTCACGTAAAATCTCCATACCCAAAATTTTCTTTACAGCACCTAAATCTTTCATCTCAAATTTAGCATTCAACTGCCTCTTCAGCACATCAATATCGGACATATTCTTAGCTGCTATTAGCATATCATCAACATATAAGAGTAGATAAATCAAAGAACCATTTTCCAGTCTCCTAAAGTAAACGCAGCTGTCCATCTGACTTTTTGAATAGTCTTGACTAGCCATGAAAGCATCAAAACGTTTATACCACTACCTAGGAGACTATTTCAGCCTATACAAAGATTTATTTAACAAGCAAACATGATCTTCCTTACCCGGAATAGCAAATCCCTCTAGTTGCCTCATGTAAATCTACTCCTCCAACTCACCGTGAAGAAACGCAGTTTTCACATTTAGTTGCTCTAATTCGAGATCCTGCGAAGCAACTAAGGCAAGTAAAACACGAATAGAAGTATGTATTACCACAGGAGAGAACACCTTATTGTAGTCAATGCCCTCACGCTGTGTATATCCCTTCACCACAAGTCTCGCCTTATACCTCGCTGTCTCGACACCAGGAATGCCCTCTTTCCATTTAAAGACCCATTTACTTCCAACAATCTTTTGGCTCTTTGGTACTTTGACCAGCTCCCATGTCTGATTTCGATGGAGTGATTCCATCTCTTCACTCATAGCCCCTAGCCACTGCGATGACTCCGAACTAGCCATCGCCTCAGAGTAAGACAAAGGCTCATCTGTCTCCACCTCATCACCTACAGTCAATGCATAAGCAATATCTATATAACCATAACGTATCGGTGGTTTAATTTTTCTTCTCTCTTTATCTGCGGCTATAGTCTGATGCGGCTTTGCTAGTTGTTCACTATCACTGACTTCAGGAACTACGACTTCATTTGCAGTCTCAACCTCTGTTACCTTCGAGATCTCCAGAGTCTCCAGCTGAATCTCCACCTCACTTATGACATCATGATCTGTCTTCTCTGCTGGTTGTATCTCAGAACTCCTTTGTTGAAGCATTGCAGTCTCGTCGAAGATCACATCTCTACTGATTAGAAAACCGGGTGATCTGGGATCAGTGCACCACAGCCGGTAGCCTTTCACCCCATGTGCATAACCCAGAAATATGCACTTCTTTGCCCTCGACTCAAGCTTACCATCACTCGCATAAGCATACGCAGGACATCTGAATATACATAATTCGGAATAATCAACAAGTTTCCCCGACCATACTTCCTCAGGAGTCTTCCACTCGATAGCAGACGATGAAGATCCATTTACCAGGTAACATGACATATTCACTGCTTCAACCCAAAATTCCTTGCCAAGTCTTGCATGCGAAAGCATGCATCGAGCTCGCTCAAGCAAAGTTCTGTTCTTCCGTTCTGCCACGCCATTCTGCTGTGGTGTCTCAGTTACTGTGCGGTGTCTTACAATACCTTCTTTTTCGCAGAACTCGGTAAAATCTTTACCACAGAATTCCATGCCATTATCGGTTCTCAGGCACTTGATTTGCTTATCTGACTGCTTCTCAATCAATGCCTTAAATTTCTTAAACCGATCAAACACATCATATTTGTGCTTCAGAAAGTATAGCCATACCTTCCTCGAATAATCGTCGATAAATGTCAGCATATATCGGGCACTTCCTTTTGAAGGAACTGAAGACAGGCCCTAGACGTCTGAGTGAATATATTCAATTGGCCGTTTGGTCGAATGAATAGCTGTAGTAAACTTAACTCTGTGTTGCTTCCCATAGATGCAGTGCTCACATAAGTCCAGCTTTCCCGTTTTCTGACCACTCAACAACCCCCTTTCACTCAGCATCGTCATACCTGCCTCACTCATGTGCCCTAAACGCATATGCCATAATTAAGTTAAGTTTAGAGTCTGACTCATTTGATGAAACGGCAGCACTTCCAGTCACAGTCTCTCCCAGTAGATAATAGAGAGTATTCACTTTCTTCCCCTTCACCACCGTCATAACACCTCGAGAGATCTTCAGTACTCCACCTTCAGCGATGTACCTGCACCCGATGTCATCGAGTGTCCCCACAGAAATAAGGTTCTTCTTGAGCTCCAATACATGCCTCACATCTGTCAATGTGCGAACCACCCCCATCGTGCTTCCGGATCCGAATTGTCCCTATCCCCACAGCCTTACAGACTGCATTATTCCCCAAAAGAACCCTACCACCATCTGCAGCTTGGTAAGTAGTAAACCAGTTCTTATGAGGCGTCATGTGATAAGAACACCTCGAATCTAGCACCCATTCGTCTCCTGACGAAGTAGCAGTCACACATAAGACAGCTTATGCATCCCTATTGCTCCCTTCAGCAACGTTTGCCACACTGCTTATGGCATTCTGCTTATCAACTTTATTTCTCCGCTTTTAACAATCTCTCCTAATGTGCCTCTCATCGTGACACTCAAAGCACTTCACACGTCCCTTGGACTTTATACTGCGTGATTTTGATATGCTTTTACCTCTGCTGCTATTAGGCTCTCGATGTTGTTCTCTACCCCGAATCGTCAGCGCTTGCGCTGCTCCTTTCGCCATACCATCATCTCGCAACTTTCTTTGCCACTCCTTATAGAATAAGGCGGACTTTACCTCTTCTGAGGTAATTGTAGTACGCCCTTGCAACAGTGAATCAGTAAAGTGCTCCCATGACTCTGGTAAAGAGGCTAACAACATCATGCAAGTATCTTACCGACGTTCTTCAGATTCAACATGAGTTTATTAAATTCATCTAGGTGGGTTCTGATAGACGTACCTTCAGTATATCTAAGCGATTGTTCAAACCTTTCTTCACATAGAGTGCTTGAAGTTTTTCCCATAATGCTGCGGCATCCTCCTCCTTAATAACCTCTAGTAAGACCTCATCCGACAAATTTAACAGGATTATGCTCTTTGCTTTTTGCATAAGCTCTACCCTCTCTGAAGCTTTCATTATAATTCGGCAACTCATCTTCACCATCTAGTGCCTTGGCCAAACCTTGTGTTGTCAATAAAGCCCGTATCTTGATGCTCCATAACACAAAGTTATTTCTCCCATCAAACTTCTCAATCTCAGATTTCCTCTCAGACATAATTGCAATAACAGAATTTCTAGATAATAATTAGACAAGCCAAAGACCCAAATCACAATCAAGAAATCTAACCCCACGCTCTGATACCAATTGTTGGGATATAATATGGAAACAATAGGATCTTGCACCAGAGAAATAAACGAGAAAATCAAGACACCAGAAATTTACGTGGTTCAATCCGAGTATTGGTACCTACGTCCACGGGGAGAGCCAGCAGCAAATAATCCACTAAAATCGGAGAATCAAAATTTACAATCGCTCAATCGCTTAAGTGTTTCCCACACCTAAATTTAACCAAAAACCCTAAATGTATAAATAACAACTTACTTGGATATAAACTCACGGCACAAAATTATTATGCGTTCAAGTCGCACGCCAAAAACAGAAAGAAGCTTCAACTTCCTCGTGCAGCTTCTCTGTCTCGTGGCGTGCGGCTTCTCGTGGATCCTTCGGCGGCTTCTTGCCAAGAGCTGAGAAAACCTGCAGTTTTCTTCTGCTTTTATACGTGTGCCCCAAAAGTCAAAGCTTGACTTTTGGGCCCCACGAGAATTCAATCTTCACGAGCAAAGGACTTCACGCACGCCGAACCTGGGCCCACCAACGCTAGCTTCACGTACAGATGTTTCTTCCGTGCCTCTCCTTCCTTGGCGTGAAATATGTGTGTGTGTGTGTGTGTGTGTGTGGGCCCAACAAGTCAAAGTCTTGACTCGGGCCCCCACGAAGATAATTCGGCTTCTTTCTTTCGTATGGTTGCAGTGGCGTCCTTCAGAAAGCAAAGAAGACTTCGGCGATTTCACGATTCCGCAGCTAAGAGGAAACTTTCCTCCAAATTTAAATATTATTTTATATTTCATCTTTTGTAGCGAAAATTCGAGACATAATTTAACAGTGGTTCCACCGAGTTTTAAGAGCTGATGACTGGATTTTATTTGAGGTAAGATCACTGGAAAGGTTTGATTTGTTTAGATATGTGAAGAAGCTAATGGATATGAGATTTACAGATTTTGAGTCCCATCGCCCATAATGCCTGTGGCCTTTGTGTCTGGTCGAATGTTTAGTAGGAATGGGGAGGTAATCACCAGAATTGTTCTTTCGGCGGCTCTCCTCTTGCTGCTTATCCTTTTTATTATACTTCTCTGTCATTCTTCTTCTATCTGGACTCACAGAGTGTTTCTGATTATTCGTGATGGCAGCTACTCGTGACACTAACGCAGGAGGGCTTAATTAGGATGGCTAAACCATCGGCTTCACTTGCTGCATCGAAGCTCTGATGTCTGAGCAAGGCATTGCATAGATACCCGGTTCGTCTTGTTTAATTCTATAGGGTTTCAAATTTCGCTTTCTGTTCCGTAGTTGCCTTTCTTTGAAGCGTTGACAGAAATAGCGTTCTAGATGATGTACGAGGACTGCGCGTTGGGCCTTCCTACAAACCGCATTAAGGGTGGCGAACCTTTTCTTGTAACGGAAGTTACCGTCGGAGGCCACCGACCTCCAGGCATCACTCGAGTTTTGCTTAGTTTCAACTCTTGAATATATTAGACCTTGAATACGCCCGACCGAACTCAAAGGCCAAGCGCATATACTTGTGATTTAACGCTTTGCATTTGGCCAGAAGCGAATCTCATGAGGAAAAGGGAAAAGATACAATTTTAACAGGTTGGACTAAGTAGTTTCTTTCTTTAGCCGGCCTTGCCATCAAGGCCTGCTCAGGCCAAGGTGAGGACTTCAGGCTCGGTATCGAAATTGGCTTGCCCGGTAATCAGATCTGGCTTTGGGGACTTGTGTTGTCTGTGTCATCGCGGTATGCAGATTTATTTGTGGCCAGGATCGAGAGATGACTAGATCTGGAATTCGTGGCTGAAAAATGAGGAATTTCGTGGCCTAAATTGCTTGCTATCATCAATAAAATTGGCTCAATAAGAAGTTACAGGGCTTATAACGACAAAAATATTTAAATTGATGTTCATTGCGGATGGTATGGTTCACGTATGATTGTTACCGGGATAAGTTGTTTTTCCTATTGCTTGGAAATATACTTGATGAAAGCATGTTTCAAACTATTAGTACTTAATGAGTTCTCAGTCTCATTAGTAACTTTTGAAATGGAAAATTAACTACTAAATCTGCGGTTAGGGTAGTCCATCTAATCCATCATGGATCGGGTCGGCCATGATGTTTCATATAAAGAGGTTACTTAGTTTTTTCATATGACTAAATCCACTCTATTTTTACTGGACAAGCAAAATTGTTCTTGATGGTTTCCTTACTTGCACAATTCGTGTAATTTAGTTATTTTCCTTTTATCAGCTTCCTTCAAATCTGGATCAAGATTGATCTAATCACAACTTACTCATTTTTTGCATTTCTACCTCAAAGGCTCAATTTGCAATGAATTTGTTATTTGACTAGTCTAAGAATAATTCAAATCTCTTTATTTGTTAATTTTTTTTTCTGTTTTTCTGTCAAGACACCTCACATGGAGCATGTAATAAGTTATAAGAGTATCTGCATAAAAAAATAAAATAAAATAAAAAGAAAACAATGACATCAAAAAAGCTATGCAAATTGAGGCAAATTGATATAGTTTTCATAAACGCCCTATGAATGGTTTTAATATTTTCCAATTTAAATGAATGAAATGTAATGGTTATTTTGATTTTTATAGTTTATGTCATCTTTTACAAATTTTGCATTGGGGATTGCGATTGCCATTTTATCGTGCAAATCTTTAAAAAGATCACTTTGTTTTGTCCCGGTCATTCTATTATGTCTACATAAACACAATCAACAGCAAAGAGTTCGGCGGAAATATGCTTGAAAAGAAAAGTTTCTGAATATTTTATGTTTCAATTATACCATAAATTTGCTTAACAGCATGGAATAAGACTAGGTTTATTTAAAATATCTTTATTCAACAAAGCTAATACATACCGCAATAAGAATTAAAAATTAAAAAAAAAAAAAAAAAAAAAAGGTAATGCTTTCAATATGTATAGTAATATCTACGTAACTCTTTTTGAAAAAAAGAAAAGAAAAGAAAACACGTGTTATTCTTATTCGAGAAATTAGACACTACATAGAAACAGCAAAATTTAAATGATAGACATGACATGAGTGGGATTGATTGATAGACAGAAGAAGAGAAGGGGGAGGGGGCGGAAGACAAGGTGTTGCGCTAAGCTCAGGTGAGCTTCCAGACAGGTTGGAATTCTGCTGGAAACTCGACCCGCATTTTTCCCTTTTTACTAGAAAATATACGTCAGCACGAGCCACGAGCACGATGAGCAAGTGACGCCAAGACGAAGGTCGACGTGCTTTCTTGGGCGAGGGGAGGGGCTGGAATCCGGAGAGAAATGGGCCCGCTACGTAATGGGCCTTCAGCCCGCGATTGGCCACCTAATCGAATCCCAGGCCCGGTCTCGTGATGGGAAACTGGCATTTGTCCCTTTACATCTGTCGGCGGGGGTGCCCAAATGAAAAAAAAAAAAACTGGAATTGATCGATTTTATTTATTATAATGTGGCTAAAACTAAGTCAAGGAACGACTTGGAAGATAAAGGGTGTTCCGCGTTTATGAGCATGTGAAACAACAGTCACATATACTCGTAAATATATGGTGATGGACTGCCGTAGAAAGCATTTTTTTTTTTTTGTCAGAAAGGTAATATTATTATTACTACCGAAAAGTAGAATGAGCGTTATGCATAATATCGAAGGACAACATTTCACGCAAAAACAAAGGAGGATTAATGACCCAATCCGTAGAAAGCATTTGAGAGTTGAGATTGTTGTACTTTAGCTTTTTCCGAGATATTTGTTTAGTTGATTTACTCGTGTGTCAAATTATGGGTGGATATTCATTCAAAAAAAAAATTATGGGTGGATAAATTAATTATATTTACAACAAAAAAAAACAATAATCTAATAAATTTTATATTTGATGAGTAATCGGTTCTATAATGAGGAGTCAATGCCAACCAAGATAATTAGCAATGGAAGTAGGAAACGCAAGGAGGAAAGTGATCATAGTACAAAACAGGGAAAATAATGAGGGGCCCATATTTTTGTTTTGTTCTTACTGCTTTTTGGTAGATTTCGCTTTCAGTGGAGCTTTTGTAGGCAACGAAAAGCAATTCGAGCGTTGAAATTTCATTTTGCTTGGGCGATTTATGCGCTAGACATGTCTGAAAAGACACTGGCACTAAACTTTGTCTATAGACCCGTGCTTTGCACGGCCAAAGTCTTGAGATGTGGATTGATATTGAAATCATTATTCTAGAAGTAATACTTGACCTGTTGATATGACGGAATGGTGAAACTAAATCATTTGTGTTCACACAATGCTGTCCAAACCACGTTTAGATAATACAAGAATAACCCAACGTTCTCATGCCGTCTTGGGTGCAATCATGATTGCATAATTGGTCCATTAAAATGGCATCTCATTTATTTTGCCACAATTAGGCCAAAATCGAAAGACCCACAAAAAGACTTTTGCCACTTTGAATTGACAAACAAGGGTCATTCTATAGGTTTTTTTTTTTTTTTTAAAGTTAATGTTTTAACATATGATTGTATTGATCACGCACGATCCATAAAATTATTGAATACAATACGTATCTAATCTTTGTCTTATCTCTATTTAGTTGGTTCATATGGCCAGAAATTTTCTACTTTCCTTGTAGACCTGGGCTTAAACCTTATTGGGAGCACTCTGGAAATAAAATCCCAATTCCACCAAATCTTTATGATGTAATGCACCCTTAAGATCTCCCAACAAAATGAACTAATTGAAGTGCACGAAAGCGCCTCTGGATACCACTTCACTGCTAAATTACAAAAAAGGAAAGTTACGTAGGAGTGATCGTTATGGGTACTTTAATTTTTTTTTATTAACTTTTCTTTTTAACCAATAGATATACATAAACAAGTAGGGTACTGGCAATTTTATAAAATATTACATTGAGAAGATATGTGTGACGTTCAAATTGATGCGGCCGCCCCAAATTCTCAACTAGAGGAAGACTTGGAAGACGACTTTCGAGTCAAGGTGCGGTTGATGAATTACGCTGAACGCGAAGTCGATGAAATAAAAACATCGACTTCACCTACACGGCAAGGATTTTGATCATAGGCATGACAAGTGCCTCAAATTCTCCGTCATAATTCTATGAGTATCGCTCTAATTGCTTATGTTATCATTGACGGTTGGCAATACACCTCTTATTTTCTTAGCCTTTGTTAAGGGGGAGGATTTGATGCAACTGAAGAAGTCGAATCACATAATTTACGCATAGCATAAACAAATACCAAGTATCGAGGCATGACCCAAGAGTTTAACTCAATGGTTGAAGAATAACAATTGGAATACATAATTCCATTTTAGGGTCATCCACCTTGGTATTTGACTCAATTTGTCCGTACATGAGAATTTCTCGCATTTGCAATTCACGAGATAAGTACACTAATGGTGCCATAAGTTAAGTTGTGTACGGGCCACTTTGGTCTTAAAAGTTTCGTCGGATCACTTAAGTGCCAAATCGGAAGGAAAAACGCTAACTTTGGTGCCACCGGCGAAAGATTCCGGCCTCCGGCGAAAGATTCCGGCCAAAATGATTTTTTTAAAAAAAAAAATTGATAAGCCTTTAAATGACGTCGTTTCGGTCCTCCTTAAGAAAACGACGTCGTTTTTGCCGTCCTACGTGGATGGCTTCATGGAAACGACGCCGTTTAGCTCACATGGGGAAGAAATTAGGGTTTCGACGGGGTCGTCGAAGCCGTGGCCGTCGTCGGGGTTGGGGTCGGAGTCGGGGTCGAAGCTGCGGCCGCCGAGTGGCCATCATTGAGGTCGGGGTCGGGGTCGGGGTCGAAGCTACGGCCGTTGAGTGGCTATCGTCGGGGTCGGGGTCGGGGTTTGAGCCACGGCCGTCGAGTGGCCATCGTCACGGTCGGGGTCGAGGTCGGGGTCGGAGCTACGGCCGCCGAGTGGCCATTGTCGGGGTTGGGGTCGGGGTCGAGGTCGGAGCCGCTGCCGTTGAGTGGCCATCGTCAGGGTTGGGGTCGAGGTCGGGGTCGAAGCCGTGGCCGCCGAGCACAAGGGCCGTCGAGGACGGCGACGGTCGGAGATTAGGGTTTTGAATTGGGGGAGACACCAAACGGCGTCGTTTTGGTGTTTGGATGCTGACTCAACTCTCCGACGAGCCACGTCGGCGTCAAAAATTAATAAAAGAAAAGGCCACGTCAGATTTCCGGCCAGCTGGATCGGAGTTGGCACCAAAGTGAGCGTTTTTCAAATTTTTTGGCACTTAAGTGATCCGACGGAAACTTTTGGCACCAAAGTGAGCACCGTACACAACTTATGGCACCATTAGTGTACTTATCCCGCAATTCACCTATCTAAGATGGACTTCATTGTCGTGGAAAAAGAGAGTACCTCTAGTTCATTCATTTTGCTCTGTAAGAATAAATGACTTGGACTAAGACCAAATTGAAAGACTAACTACTCGTTCAAATCGTCTTAGTCCTCTTCGAATGGGCTTTTACTACTTAATAGGCACAAGTGTTGTCACGAGCCTGGTTGGGTGGTCACTTTGGCCCCACTTTTTTTTTTTTTGGTCGATTTTACTCTACTCCTACACTAACTCTCACTCTCAGACTTTTGCTTTGCCTCCTTGCACGACATGGGAGTCAAAACCTACAATTGAAACTAAATCGCTCTCACCCCAACCTTCCCTGAGAATGTGGGGATTCGAACCCCCCACCCCCCCTTTCCATTTTGGAAGGGTGGCCATTGGGCTTTGGCCCCACTTGGAATGAAACAATATTCCTATGTTCCAGATGTAACTTGATTTGTTTTGGTTAATGCAATTATGTTATTCTCCACCCCCATCCTCGTCCCACCTTGCAAAGTGCGGGGTAAGGTTGGCTATTAGAACGATGAGGAAAAGGATTATATTTTTGCCAATTCATTTAATAAGAACAACGAATAGATATGGCAAACGAGGAGAGATATGTTTGTAATTTACTAAGTTGGTACCAATAAATGACATAAGTGATAGATTGAAAATGATTCACAAACTTGTAATTAGAAGTAGGAATTACTAAGGAAAAGTCAATGATTTATAAGAATTTAGAAATGACCTTTGCGTTTTTTTTTTAAATATAACAATTATTTAATACTGTTTTTTAAAAAACCTACATATACAAAATTTTAACTTCATTTCAAATCACTGAAAAGTTTTTTTTATAGAATTTTGTGATGTGAAACACATTTTTACCAAATTATCAATTATGAGAAAAAAAGTCCATATGACTCAACATGTCACAAAGATATAGAATAATTTGTTATGTGCATGAAATGGAAAGTCCAAACACGACATGCTAAGTTGGTGTTATGAAAGGTTTGATGATTTCTTTGAAAAAAATTGTTATGCTATTGCATGTTGATTTTCAGTATAGAGCGGAATAAAATCTGCTCTTTCCTATTCATTTTTGAGTTTGATAAATGCATTGCTTATCAAGTAAGGGTGATCCTCCGTGACCTATTGATTCATAAAGAGCATGTCACGGGCTTCTCCATGCTTAATAAGGGGCATGTCTTAGAACACAAATTAATGACATTGTAAAGTTATAGGCTAGCCTGTCCACGTGAAACTTTAGCTAGGAAGTGTCGGATCCACGTTGTACCAGGGAAAAAAAAAAGAAAGGAAAAAGAAAAAAAAAATTGGATTTAAAAAACTTGCCTGGAATTCCAAGATGAGCGGTGTGAACATCCGTCCACTATCTCTTCAAGGGAAAATTTGACCCTTAATTTTTGTGCTTTCTTTGGTTAAGGTCTTTTCAACTTTCAATTTATCTAATCAAATCTAGCCCCTAGAACTGATTCTAATAAATTTGAATTGACGTGTCCGTCGACCATTTTAGAGTACGAAGTGGGAAAGACAAACTTGCTTTTGTGGACTAGCGTCAAAAAGCGCCTTGCTTTTGTGGATTAGTGTCAAAAAGTGTCTCCTCAAATGACTATATAGGTTGACTATAATAATTCAGTTCAAACCAAGCTTCTATGAAGTGCCAAAATGCGCATCCTTATTTTCAACCTTCAAAAGACACAAATTTTGATAAGTTTAAACATAGTATTTTTTTTTCTTTTACATAGTATTTTTTTTCTTTTACAGTCAAGTCCATGTTCATAGAATTTATCTAATCAAGTCTTTAAATTTGCATAATTTTTCTAATCAACCATGCCAATGTTCGAGCACACAAGTCAATGCCAAAATATGAGTCCTTAAAGAATATTAAGTTTGAGTGTAATTATTTAATCCACAGGCGAAACTACATCAAATACCAAAACGCGTTTCCTCCGCCTTGTTCAAAAGACACTTTAAAAAATCAAAAGAAAGTTTTGTCTAGGAAGCTTTTTCTTCTCCCGTCGTACAAGGGGTAAAAAGAGATGGATAAAAAAATAAAAAATAAACAACTTTTGACTAGAAAACTTGCTTGGACTTCCAGAATGAGCAGCGCACCGTTGTTTTGGTCCACCATGTGCGAGCGGTAAAGTTTTACTTTTCCTCCATTAATTTACACTTTTTTTCAATCGAGTTCTTGAACTTTTAATTCAATTAATCAATTCCTTAAACTTGCATAAATTTTTTAATTGAGTTTGATCTTTGGCACCAGTTCTGATAAGCTCGATCTAATGCGGCAATCAAATCATTTTAAAGTATGACGTGAAAAAAAATTAACCTCCACAAACAAACCACCATGGAAAATAATGTAAATGGTTTCCTTTATGGAAATGCCACAGTTAAATTGTTTGCCTCCACGTACAAGGCGTTGAGATAAAGAAAAGCTTCTTATTTTAAGTCATCCTCCGACCTTATCCGAGGGTTGCGTCAACGTGAATTGATTGCAATTGGTGTAATTTCCTGAAAAGATCATTCTCTTTGGGACATGAGGTCGCATACTAGTCTCTTGTGTTTTCCTTTTTGGTTTATTCCAGCAATACATTAGGGTAATCTCCTGGAACTATTATCTTTGGGGAAACCTAGGTTTCCTGAATAAGTTATTAGTCGGTAGATGTCATTTCTCAGGTTCATTTCCTAATACATCACTGGGTAATTTTTTCAGCTTTGCTTATTTGGAGACACAATGAATAATTGAAGGTTCAATGGCAGTGGCACAAATTATGTAATGAGAGAGGCCTTTTGTTTCGCTAATGTTCTTCATTCATCTAGGAATGACCCCCTTGGATTTATTGAAGGATAGGTCTAAGTACTCTACTCTTCTCAGGTGGCCAAATTTCCCTGGAGATCCATTGACTAATGTTCAAAAATTCTTCTTGACTTGGGTAAATGCCAGAAGGCTAGAATCCTCCTTTAAGACCTTCTTGATCACTAAGTGACGAGATGCAAAATTGATTTCGTTGACTGAAGGTTCAAAGAACCTAAAAAAGAACCTACGTCTTTGGGCAACTCAACACTTGATGGGGAAGTGTTATATCAAGTTATCAATGACAGTGGTTAGGTAGGTACAACTGGTTTGTCGTAAGGAAGAAAATTCTTTCTTGAGGTTTGTCAAGTTTGTCCTTTTCTTTTCTTTTCTATGTGAAAAAGAAATGGGAATGGGACCGTACCTATAATACTGGCAATGAATGACGAGCACGGCACGACAAAATTTCCAGTTTCCACGTGAATTTTCAATTATAGCTTTTTTGACAAATGATGCCTCGTCTATGCTTGGACTTTGGAGTCTCCCCGTCATTTTCGAGAAAGTATCCTCTGGTCTTTGCATCAGTAGATCAAAGTCATCCCCATCATGGATCACATCAGCCCTACAGTAAAATTCACTTAATTAATGACTGAGATAATATTTTTTGATATTTTTCGGTCAAGTTATTGTTATATTATGCAAAATTATAAAAATTCTAAATGGATTTACATTTATTACCTAGCATTTACACAAATTGTGTTAGACACGTGTAAGCACACATGATATAATTAAGAGAAAAACATCACTACTTAAAAATTAAAAATGAAACCGTGACTGAGAAAATCAATGTTAAACGTTCTTTTTTTTTTTTTTTTGTGGTAAGTGTGGGGAGGGGACATATGTACTAGTGAGTTTATCGGTGAATGTCCATCCAAGCAAAGATAAAAGTTAGAGAGACGTGAGTTCACAAATGGGCTTATAGATGGAGGTACGCACAGGCTATCCATACGGATGAACAAACAACTATGAACAACTTCTATACTTGAAACTTACCCTTGAAGTTATGAGTCAAATCAAAGGACATGAACAATTACCTGGAAGCTTGTCACCAATTTCCAATACGTTGCTGAAAGAAAAGAATGGATACTTTTAATAAAGTATGAAATATAGATTAAAAAAAAAAATGCCAAGCCCCTGCTGCTCTCGAGCCCTATATAATGAATGAAATGTTCATGCGCCTAACATCCTGCAGTCTTCAAACCCATACAGAAGGCATACCGAAAATCAGTTTAAAGTATTGGGGTCCAGCACTTTGAATTGCCAAGTAGCAAGATAATTCCATTGCCAGAACCAATTAGAACATGAATTGTAGATAGAAGTTACCTCAAAATAAGAGAAATTATTTTACCGTCGGAAATTATGTGGACGCTTGCTTTTGAGTTTTGTCCGGTCAAAGAAGAACTTAATGTACTGTTTTTACTGTGATCTCTTTCGCTGTCTAATGTCTCTTAATAATGGCTAATGAAAGCTTGAAGAATGAGGTGTGCGACTTAAGATTTTTCAATAAAATCAATGTCTTCATGTTGCCCCCTTATAGAGCCGTATCTGCTCTTTTTATAAATTTGAATCAAATAGAAAGGTTTACGAAATGAAAAGATGAACAAAGATAACACTAATGCAGCATAAAAATAAAACTAAGCCAACCTTTTTGTAGAAAAGTTAATTCAAAAACAATATGGACTATAGATAGCAAAAATACGTTAGATTGTTAAGAAATTTAATCATGGCTCATATATATTTTGTTCACATATATGCACACGCACATAACTCTCTCTGTTTCTGTTCATTTGTGCACATGCGCACATACTTCTTTTTTTCTTCTATGCCCTGCTTTTATCTAATAAAGGTGCAGTAGCCACTTATTTCAAAGTCTTTATTTGATTATTCTGAGTGCACATCCATCTATGTCAATAATATAATTTGATCTTTCATCTTTTTATGTTCTGATTGTGTTGATATTTTTTTCGATACTTTTATGTTAAATTGGGTGTTTCTCATTTCACACTTAAAACAGATGTATAGGTGAGTTTAAAATTAGAGAGACACATGAGCCCATATAAATGGCTTATTGATGGAAGTTTGCACAAGCAACCCATGTTGTTGAACAAACAACTATGAACAACATCTGTACTTGAAATTTAGCCATGAAGCTATGAGTTGAGTCAAACGACATGAACAATTTACATGGGAGCTTGTTGCCAATTTCCTATATGTCACCAAAAGAAACGGACAGATTCTATATTAAAAGTATGACAGAGAAATATGGATAAAAAGAGAATGCCAAGCCACTGTGCTTGTTCCCTATATAATAAAAGAAATGTTTATATGTCTAAGATCCTATAGTTTTCAAACCCATACAGAAAGCATACGTATATCATTTAAAGTTCTGAGGTCAAGCACTATGAATGGCCAAGTAGCAAGAAATTTCCATTGCTAGAACCAATTGTTGCTGCCTATAAAAACCTTCTACGTTGCACTCTCCCTCGAAAACTCACTTCAATAGCCAAAGTAACAGAAACAAAAGCAGAAAATATGGCAGTCTTATCATTATATCTGCTGCTTACTTGGATATTCTTGCTATCTCTCTTTCGTACTAGGTTTGCTGAGGTACTTTGTCATGCGGACGAGAGCTCTGCCTTGATGGAATTCAAGAGAAGTTTCAGAACCAACATGACAGATTGGCGATGCATTTATCCAAAAGTCCATTCCTGGTCACTGGATGGAAGTGGAGATTGTTGTTCATGGGATGGCGTCGAATGTGATGAAGTCACCGGCCGAGTGATCGCCCTCAACCTCAGTAGCAGTTGTCTCTCAGGCATCATGAGTCCTAACACCACTCTCTTTCGACTCGTTCACATGGAGTCGCTCAATCTCGCTTTTAACAACTTCAACTTCTCCTCAATTCCGTACGGCTTCGGCAATCTTTCAAAGTTAAAATACCTCAATCTCTCCTACTCCGAATTTTCCGGTGAAATTCCTCGCGATATCTCGCAACTCTCCAAGTTAGTTTCTCTCGATTTATCAACTTATTGGACTTGGACACTTTGTATGCCCAACATGGGCGGCTTCGTTCATAACTTGACTGGGCTAAAAGAACTTGATCTTTCTCAGGTGAGCTTGTTATCACCTTTGCCACCTATGCTAGCGAATATCTCTGCCTTGACATTGCTTAGGCTAGAATTTTGTAAATTGAGTGGAAACTTTCCAGTCAGCATTTTCCAACTGCCTAACTTAGAAGTCCTTTCCATTGCTGGCAATTTCAACCTTTATGGGTTTTTTCCCAAGCCACACTGGGGTTCTCCATTGAAATCCTTAGACCTTTACAATACCCACTTCTCGGGAGAAATACCCACTTCAATTGGAAATCTTAGTCTCTTGAATGAGTTAGAAGCCATGCATTGTTATTTATCAGGATCGCTTCCCTCTTCAATGGGTAATCTTTCTCATCTCACTTTACTGGACCTTCGCTTAAATTACTTGCAAGGTCAAATCCCTGTTTCCTTTGCTAATCTTACCCAACTATCAGAGCTACAGCTCTCTTACAATAACTTGAGTGGTGATTCTTTGGAGTGGGTGGTCAACTTGACAAAACTCACCGTGTTGCACATTTCAGGTAATAGTTTCTTTTTGGTTATATTAAATGCAATTGTGACATCATCTATGCACTAGCCCACTCAATGGACGACAAGTGGCATTATGGGGGCCCACCGTCATAAGTCTCTCTTTGCTGGTTCGAGCGGATCTCTTTCCTCCTCCATCTACAACTCCATAGAACCCGATCTCTCGAGCTCCAGCTGCTTGCTCCCACCCCGCCATAGGCGATGGGGGAGAGGATCGGGTCCTGCCCAGAGTCAAGGTGCGAGGCCCGGAAAGCGTTCACACCCTTGACAACTAGGCTAGCCGGAAGGCCTTTCGGCTCAGGCCGACGCTGGACTCGAAGCTCTTGAGACGGCGGTGGAGGGTTAGGGTTTTAGGAAGGAGGGAGGAGGATAGGATGATCTTTGTGGTATACCTAGAGATCTTGAGAGCATTGTCGAGGTAGGGCTCGAGGCGGAGGAGGAAGTCCCTGTCTCTGGTTTTTCCCGTGGCCGTTGTGCGTTGCGGCTGGGGTTTTGGCGGTGGTTCGGGAGGGAGCGAGCGGTAGTGGAGCGAGCAGCAGTGGAGGAGAGCAAGAGAGACTTTCCAATTTTTGACGATGGGCCCCTCCAATGCCTATTTGTCTAAGTGGGCTACTGCGTAATATTTTCAGGCGAGGAGATTATTTAGCCAAAGAGAAAAACGAAATTGAAATTGATGGGGTAACTAACGCTACTTTGTCTTGTGTCTTTTTTTTTTCTTTCTGTTTGGTAGAAAATCGATTAAGCGGTGGATTTCCATCTTCATTTGAGAACTTGAAGCAGTTAACTAGTCTTCACCTTTCTTGCAACAACTTGCACGGTGATATTTTGGGCGCAATGTGGAATCTAAAGGATCTCGAAGAGCTTTCTCTGCAGTCGCTTAATCTCAATGGCATTATCGATTCGAATGATCTATTCAAACTCAAGAACTTGAGATACTTATATCTGTCCAACAATAACATATCTTTCACCAAGTCATTCATCAATGCCACTACATCGAAGCTTATCGACTTAGAGCTGGATTCATGCAACTTGACCGAGTTCCCACGGTTTATAGGCTACTTGAGCGAATTGGAGGCGTTACTCCTACAACACAACAAAATTCAAGGGACCATTCCTAGATGGATGTGGAACAATAGCAAAGAATCTCTCTGGTATGTAGATCTTTCTCATAATCTTTTAACCAGCTTCGAAAATAACCAAACCAATCTTCCTTGGCCGAACTTGAACTATCTTTACATTAGTTCTAACTTGCTAAAAACAACCCTCCCTGTTCCACCTCCCTCGGTCATGATATACAACATCTCCAACAATTTCCTATTTGGGGAAGTTCCAACATCCATATGTGAAGTGAGCTCTCTTACCGTGCTCGATTTGTCCAACAATACTCTGAATGGCACACTTCCTCCTTGTTTGGGAAGTATTCATCCTTTGATTTTATTGAACCTTGCGAGAAATAAATTCGATGGCATGATTCCTCACGTTTACTTAGATGACTGTGCATTGAGGATGATTGACCTCAGAGAAAACCAACTAAGTGGTATTGTTCCGAGATCTTTAGGAAATTGCAGAATGCTGGTGTATTTGAATCTTGGTGACAACCAAATTAATGATACATTCCCATTTTGGCTATCGGAATTGACCTACCTAAAAGTAATTGGCTTGCAGTCCAATAATTTCCATGGTCCCATAGAATCTAATCTAAGCCAGCTCAACTTCACCAGTTTACACATCCTGGACATTTCCAACAACAGCTTCAATGGCGAATTTCCTTCCAACTTGTTGAAGAGTTGCCACGCCATGAAGGTCATAGTTGGTCAAGATAAATTGGCATATTTGGATATTCAATTGCTTCCTAATGATTTATCCTACTTAGCTTTAACTTTTGCGATGGAATTGATGAATAAGGGCACGAAAAGGGAATATGCGAGGATTCCAACTGTCCTCATCGCAATTGACCTCTCCAACAACAAGTTTGAAGGGTTTATTCATGAACTCATTGGAGATCTGGAATCACTTCGCATGCTCAACCTTTCAAACAACCTCCTCAATGGTAGCATCCCTCCTTCCTTGGCCAATCTGACAGTGCTCGAAGCCTTTGGATCTTTCCCAGAACAATCTTGTGGGAGAGATTCCTCAACAACTAGCCCGCCTCACATTTCTTTCGGTTTTCAATATCTCTCACAATCGTCTATCAGGACCAATACCACATGGAACGCAATTTGATACATTCGAGAGTAGTTCATTTGCGATGAATAATGGTCTGTGTGGAAGCCCCTTGCCAAATAAATGCACAAATGTTGAGGATGTTCCACCACCACCATCATCTTTCAAAGTGGATAATGAAGAAGAGTGTCTCTTCAACTTGGATTGGAGAATCGTGTTGGTTGGCACTGGAGTCGGGTTTTCGGTTGGTATTGTGATAGAGAACTTGATCATTGACGAGAAGAGGATGTGGTTCTTGTGCTGCTCCAAGAAAATGGCAAAAGGATGGAAAAAGGTGAGGAAAGCTCTGGCAGACAAGAAATTATGCAGCTAGATATTTAATGCTCTGTCTTTAAGTAGATCGTTGAGAAAAGTTATACATGCATATGTGAAGATTCTGATCTATGTTTATTTGCTATAGTAATATGGAGATGTTGTTTTCTTGCTCATGAAAGTTATAATTCTTTTGAAGATTCTAACCTGTGTCTGTCCATATATGCATCAGCAATTAATGAATGTTCTGTTGTAATTTAGAGACGTAATTGAGATGAGTGGATACTATTGAAAAGCCAATTAATATACATCGGGGACGGCGTTGTAAAACATTTCGTTGTCCATGGAAACCAAGAAGATTGGAATAAAGGTTCTCTTGGTTCACAGGTAGAAAAAGCCTTGCTTTTGTTCATTTGAATGTATATTCGATGGAACTTTCATAACAGAGCATTAGCAATCTGTGTAGTGTCAAGATATTCATGTCGGTTATTTATGTCATTTTCTGTTGGTACACCAATGTTACGCTGTGATTGATTACAAATTGTTTCTTCTTTAAAATGAACGAAAACATGTCAATTTCGAGTGTAGTCGTATCAAGTTTGTGTTTTTCTTGGAAAATTTGTATTTGTGTTCGAATCACCAAGGAGATGCCACTTCCCATGCTCTTCCAGACATTAGCTTGCAATTTAAGTGAGTTACCAAGAGCTTTGAAACTATTTTTTTCTTTAAACTAATATGGTATCCTACATGAAAGATAATTTCATAGAGATCATCTTAAGTTAAATGTAAAATTCTTCGCTTAAGGAGCATATAATTTAAAAAGTGATTTAGTTTTATGAGTATAAACGTAAGCACGAAATCTAACAAATCAACGATTTTAACAGACTTTCTTGAATTGATCATAAAAATCCAATTGATAGGATCCGAATGAGCAGGCGCCAGGGAAGTCCCATCTCTATACTCGTCCCACCCCTGCGAAGTGCGGGGCAATGTGGTTATTAGAACGATGAGAAAAAGGATTATATTTTTGCTGGTTCATTTAATAAGAAATGACGAAAAATATGGCAAAAGAGCATAGATAAGTTTGTACTAAATTAACGACAATAGTGATAGATTGAAACTGACTCACAAATTTTATTTAGAAGTAGGACCTTTGTGTTTAATTTTTTAAAAATATAACTATTATTTAATGCTGATCAGTCTGAATCTTTAAAAACCTACACATATGAACTCTTACCATTGGGAGGCCTTGAGGCAGAAGAAGCCCCGTGCCTTCTGGCACGCTCTCGTCTGGAACAGTGCCATCACGCCTAGGTATCAGTTCAACCTTTGGATTATGACAAAGGGTAGGCTTCCTACCCAGGCTCTTCTGCTGTCTAATGGTAGGATTGATAGTGGATCCTATCCTTTTTGCAATGAAGTGCCTGATTCTATGGACCATCTCTTTTTTGGGTGTTGTGTCACGGCCGGCATTGCTTTCTTTTGGGCGGCCAAATGCAATCTTCCTTGGCGCAATAGGTCTTGGGCTGAAAATCTTCGTTGGGCCACTATCTTGCTGACGGGCAAGGATTTTTATAAGAGCATTGCCCATTTTTCTTTTGGGGCGCTTTGTCATATCATTTGGAAAAACATGAACAACATTCTCTTTTGAGATGAGCCCCATTCTGTCCCGACCATGAAGAATCATCTTTTCAAAGTTGTCAAAGACAAAGCTCTCACCTTCAAGAATGTGGAGGATTCTACTCGGAACAGGAGGTTGCAACACAACTAGGGTTGTGACCCAATTATCTTCTCTTCTAGAGATCTTGATCCTCCTCCCTAAGGATTCCTTAGTGCCCAGTGCCTCTTCTCAGTTTTGCCTCTCCACTAGAGGTTGTTGTGGCCTCTGCAGGGGGTGTCTTTCCGTCATGCCTGCTCATTGTGTGCGTGTTGTATCTGGCTGTCAGTTGTTTATGTCGTGCCTGTGCTTCTAGTCTTTTAGGCATTTAGCTTTTGCCGATTGTCTCTGGCTGACGGTTGTCCTTGTCGTCTTTGCTCTTTCTTGCTTTCTCTTTTACATCTTGGCATCCTTCCACTCATAATGCTCTATCTCATCTTGAGTGTAAGTTTTTGGTGCCTTGATCTTTTGTAAAGTTTGGTCTTGCCCCAATATACTAATTATTCCTACCAAAAAAAAAAAAATCTTAACTTTATTTAAAATCATTGGAAAGGTTCTTTTTTTTTTTATAGAATTTTGTGATGTTGGAATATGTTTTTATTGAATCATCTTTTACAGAATTATGGGAAAATTCATGACTCTAATATGTCATAGCAATATAGGATAATCTATTACAAAAATGAATTGGAAAATTCAAATGTGACATGTCAAGTTAGTGTTATAAAAGGTTTGATGATTTAATGAAAAAAATATTATGCCATTTCATGTTATTTATCAATATAGGGAAAAATGATTCGAAAAGTCCTAAACTTATTACATTTTTTCCAATTCAGTCATAAATTTTTTAACTCATGCGAATTGAGCTCTAAATAATTTTCACATTTTGCCAATTAAATTCATTTTGTTAATTTTAGCAAGATATCGCTTATGTGGACGTCAGCTGTCCTATATGGCATAGCTAGTGTGGACGCGGACAAATTTTTCCTTGACCTATCAATTCATAAAGAGCATGTCACAGGCCTCTCCATGCTTAATGAAGGGCATGTCATAGAACATAAATTAATGAAAATTGTAAAGTAATGGGCTACTCCATCCACGCGAAACTTTGGCTAGTAAACGTTGGCTCCACGTTATACTAGGGAAAAAAGAAAGGAAAGGAAAAAAAAAATTGATTTGAAAACTTGCCTGGAATTCCGAGATGAGCGGTGTGAATCCACTATCTCTTCAACGGAAAATTCGACTTTTCGTCTCTTAATTTATGTGCTTTTTTGGGGTTAAGGTCTTGAACTTTCCATTAATCTAATCAAGTACAGCCCCTGCCACCAATCCTAATAAATTTGAGCTGACGTCTCCGTCAAACCGTTCGAGAGTACGAAGTGGGAAAAGAAGACTTGCTCTTGGGGACAAGTTAAAACCAAAATGTCTTTCCTCAATGAATATTTAGGTTGAATGTAATAATTCAGGCTACATGAAACTTATATAAATTACCAAAATGCGCATCTTTATTTTCCACCTTCAAAAGACACAAAGGTTCATGGAACCAATTGAAAGAACTAGTAGAAAGTTTTGTCTAGGAAGCTTTATCGCCTCCTTCTAAAGGGGGAAAAAGAGAGAGAGAAGAGAGAAGAAAGGTTGACTAGAAAACCTGCTCGCAATTTCAAAATAGCCAATGGACCCGTTAAAGGTGATTCTACTTCTCTTCCCTGAATATACATACTTTTTTAGTTGAGCGATTGAACTTTAACATATCTATTCAGATCCTTTAACTTTCATAATTTTTTTAGTCAAATTTAACCTTTGATACCAATTTTGATAATTTTGAACTGAAGTGGTTGCTGGATTACATCACAGCAAGATGTGGAAAAAAATTGCCTTTGCAGACAAGGCCACGCAAAATTGGGTCATTACAAGATGTTTAGTTGACGCGAGAATTTGTGCCAAAATGTCCCTCCTATATTTTCACCTTGGTCAAAAGACAGAAAGGAACTAATTGAAATAAGTGAAAATTCCAAAAGAACTCAAAGTGCCATCAATTTCTCAAATATGAGCCTAAAGTGAACCTTGTTTAGAGTTTGAAGTGCCATTATTTTCTCAAATAATAGCCTGAAGTGACAATATCGGTTTCAAAGAAAAACCTAACATTACCGACTATTCAAGGGCATTTTTCTCCTTTACGTTTTCTTATTTTCTTCCCTTTTTTTTCTTTTTTTTTTCTTTCCATAAAAACAACAAACTAAAAAAAGATTAAAACTTTAAAAAAAAAAAAAGAAGAAGAGAAAACAAATATTTGAAAAAAAAAAAAAAAAGGCAGCCCTCTTGCCTGTGGCTGCCACCCCGTTGTTGATGGGTCGTCGACCATGGCTAGCAAGGTCACCAGCACCTTGGCGAGGGGTGGCAAGCCTCGCCCAGACTAGGGGGAGGGCCGATGACCCTCACCCAAATTTGGGAGAGGGTTGTGGCTCCTTCATGGCAAGCCCTCACCTCTGGTTAGCAAGGGTTGCCAACCCTCAACAAGGCATCAGCGACCCTGCTACCCATGGCAGATGCTCCACGAGTGATGAGGTGGCGACCAAAGGTGAGGGAGGGCTGGCAACTCTACTACCTGTAATTTTTTTTCCCAATTTTAGCCTTTTGTCTTTTCTTTTCTTTTCTTTTTTTAGCTTTTTTGAAAAAAAGAAAACGGAAAAATGAAAGAAAATAAGAAAATGTAAATGATGAAAATGCCCTTGACCAACTAATGAAACCAGCTCCCCGGTGTTCAAAGTTATGGTACTAGAGAGTAGGGGTGTGCAACAAGAACAATCCAAATTGGGAACTGCCTGAATCGGACCAGATCGATCATCGATTTTGGGCGGTTCCCATGGGCAACGGTCCAGTTTGCAATTCCAAGGTTAGAATCGAACCGACCAGACCAATTGTAATTGGCATTGTAATGGAGATAGCAACTTCACATGTGTCCAAGAGGCCATCAAAACTTTTATTGTTCCTCTCAACTTAAAGAAGAAGCACACTTGTTAGTTTCTTCTTCTATTTGATGTGGGACTAAGACTCCAAGAGCCACACTCTCATTCCTTATGCTCACCCTCACACTCTCTCTCTCTCTCTCTCTCTCTCTCTCTCTCTCTCTCTCTCGCTCCCCTCACTTGCAAGAGACAAGGTACTCCAAGCCTCCAAAAGTCTCACATTGAGCAAATACTCAAAGATCATAAGAGAGATTGTCTATAAAACCAAAGCCAAGCATGACCTTTAGACATATCATTCAATGGCGTTTTTGATTAAGATTGAGCGTGAAATACATGAAATGCAATTGATGCTCACACAAGTGGAGTTTGAATTTTTTGCACGTGGGAACAAGTGTGATCAGTTCTATTGGACTACCAAGAGTCGAACTAGATCAATCAATTTGGAGCACGGTCACTCTTTAGTAAAAAAAAAAAGTGGAAGGCCAGTTGCCAATGCTAGGACCAAACGAGCCGGTCCCTCGTTCCCAATTTTGGGAACTAGTTCTCTCAATCTGGTTCCCGATTTCACCTTGGAACTAGACCAAACTAGGAACCGATCACTCTTACTAGAGAGCCAACTGCTCCTGAGGTCGAGGCCAATGATGCAATCGATTGTGTTGGTCCTGATATGCCTCTTGAGTAGCATCAAGAGTGAGCTCTCTCCAACATGGCATGCTGGCTTAGCAAAGCGAGTATGAAATTAGAACACCGCGATGAAAACAACCCAAGTAGAAAGCATGTGCGGTATTGAGGCTGACATGATTATGTTGTTCTCTTTGTACTTTTTTATTAGAGCGTGTATGTCAGAGAGCAAGAAGAGATTGCAATGTCACTGCTCTTATACTAGCCAATTTTTGTAAATAGGAATTTTGGCGCTCCTTAGCCACGCACGCATACATGGTAAAGGATCTTAGTATTAGGAGATGGGTTTATCAAGAATATTCCTATGTTACTCTTGGGCTATTCAGAAAATGCTCAGCATATTGCCTCTCACTGCCTTTCCTTTAAAAAATAAATAAATAAATAATGTCGATATGTATAAGCATATTGAGGCATCATCATCATTATTAATTTATTACTACAAAAAGAGAAAGAAATGGTCACACATCCACAAGGTGGAAATTTCAGGTTGAAGTCTCATGCCGTGATTGATGGTTCATGTGCAATCATGATTGCATGGTTGGTCCATTAAAATGGCATCTCATTTCCTTTTCCACAGATAGACCAAAATTGAGAGACCCGCACAAAGACTTTTACCACTTTTAGATTGATAAATAAAAGTCATTTTACATTTTTTTTTCAAAAAGCTAATAGTGTAACATATGATTGTCGTAATCACGCATTATCCTTATTCAATACAATACGTATTTGATCTTTGTCCTATTTTCGATCTAGTCGGTAAACTTGAAATTGCTACCCAAAACCACCAAGGTGTTGGAAAAATTTTGCCAGAAGTTTTCTCTTCTCCTTATGATCTTGAAGTCAAGTTTTATTGGGAGCACCCTAGGAGTAAAATTGCAATCGTACCAAATTGATATGAGGAAGTACATTCTCAAGATCGCCTAGAAAAATATGTACAGTACTTCACTACCAAATTACCAAAAAAAAATGTTACATAGAAATTGATTTTTTTTTGGGGTTTGTTGGTTGAACTCAAAAGTCAAGTTGCAATGCCGAAACTTAGATTAAGAAGCTAGGTACAAAAATATTATTATACCCCACCTTTTGTTTTAACCCTTAGATATACACGCACAAACAGGGTTCTAGCAAATCTTGTGTAGGATTACATTCACAAGATGTGCATGACTTGCAAGTTGAAGTGGCCGTCTCAGATTCTCAACTTAGTGGAAGACTTGGGGGACGACTTTCGAGTCAAAGTAAGGTTGACATCTTACGCTGAACGCGGACTCAATGATGAAATGCAATGTCGACTTCACTTACGCGGCACACATTCTAATTAATAGGTACAGCAAGTGCCTCAAATTTTCCAAAGTATTTCTATGATTATTCCATTCATTGCTTTTAATATCATTAATCATTGCGATACACCTTTTATTTTCCTAACCTTTAATGGTTTCTTCTGAGGAAGGGATTGATTTGCAATCAAAGAAGTGGAATCACCCAATTTACATATAGCATAAACAAATACCAAGTATCGGGGCATGATCCAATGAGATTAACTCGACAGTTAAAGAATGAACATACGGTATAAACAATTTCCATCTTCGGGTTATCCACCTTAGTGTTGAATCATTTTATTACTTAGTCCATACATACGAGTTCCATGCATCTGCGAGTTAATTATCTATGACTTACATCATTGTCATGAAAAGGGAGTACTAAGGCAATGCTAGTTCATTCATTTTGCTTTATAAGAATGAGTGTGTCACGCCCCGATCCTCCGAGTGCGCGAACATCCCACTCTGGTCGATACAAATGCGACTTCCCATGACACGTCGCCGACCCATTCATTTTTATTACGCATGCGGAAGCGAAACAAATCTCCTGACAATATTTAACTTGGGATAGAAAAGTAGGAAATCAATCACAACCAAACAAGCTTTCTTATAAACACATAGGTTTATATACAACACTGGATTGTCTACAAAATAGACCGGCTCAACAAAAAGGGAACTATCCTATAACCAACTTGTCAGACACGTTCACCAATTCTTCAGCCTCCACCTTCCGAACTCCAGGACTTCCAGTCCTCCACAACCGTCATCTAGGGACCTGAAATATTATCCCACAACCGGGATGAGACAATGTCTCAGCGAGTCCTACCTTCTAAGACTCAATTAGGAAGAAAATACGCGTCAGGGTGCTCTAGCCACACAAATAGGATAGAGGATTTACCTCACCTCAGTCTCTTTCCTGCACGTCAGTACAATTCATATTCAAACAATGCTCGTACAAGCTAAAACTACCGACACTTACATCGGTCTATCAATTCAATCAATCCAATCATTCGCAATGATTCAATTCCGTCATACTATATATCTTTCCATTTCAATCCGTACTATCTATCAACCATTACTATCAATCATTCAATACCGTCTATCAAACCAGTCGTTAATACGACACATGCTTTCCGAAGCTGTAATATGTAGACGGTAGCTTGCTCAAGCTGTATAGATAGATAGTCTAATAGCTCGCCAAAGCTGTAGCTGATAGATAATATAATAGCTTGCCAAAGCTGTAGCCGATAGATAATATAATAGCTCGCCAAAGCTGTAGCTGATATAATAGCTCTCAAAAGCTGTAGCTCATATAATAGCTCACTGAAGCTGTAGCATATATGTATATAATATTTGCTCGACCAAGCTGATACATACATAAACAACTGCTCGCCAAAGCTATCAATTCAACAATAACCCAAACCAATCCTCCATCAAATCAATCAATAGATTCAAACTGGTCCTACCAACCAATTACGGTGCTAAAAACCAACACCGGGTATTTTCAAATTAAATACCACAACTTCATCAATATCACTCAATTCTACACTTTTGGAATAATTAACTATAATCATCAATTACTCAATTTCTCAATTTAAACATACAATTAACACAAACCGACTACTACCTCTACGATCAGTGTGAAATTCTAATAATGACCGCCATCCCGGCAAAATTTTCGAAATTATTAAATAATTAAATTTAATTCCGAAAATTAAATAATTAAATAATATATTATAATAATATAATATAATAAAACAATATTTATAAATTCGAAATAATTAATTAGGGATTAAACAATATTACACTAATTTAATCATACAATTAGCCCTAATTAAACATCCATTAAACTAGTCATACAACTAATCTAATTTACATTAAAAATAATCTAATCTAACCATCTAAACCTAATTAGACTAATCTAAACACCCCTTAAGCATCATTAACTCACTAAGCAAGAATTAGAGGATAAACTCACCGGTTTTGCGTGCCGTTGAGTTCACGGCAACCACGACACCAAGGCGGTCGATAAACCCCAAAGCGGCGACACCAACGGAGGCCAGGAAGACACTGAAAACGGGCCTCGAAGTCTGGAACTTCTTGCTGTCTTCTGCTTCTGATCTGGGCTGAACTACAGAGAAGAAACCAGCAACTTCAACGGCGAAAACGAGCCGATCAGAGCTCCGGCGAGCGGGTGGTTGGAAACCGACGGCTCCCGGGGGTCAAAGGGATCTTGCTGGTGGTTGGTATGGGTGGAGGTAGGGTAGAAATGGGGAGAAAATGGCTGAAAACCGTGAAACGGGCGAAACAGGCGGAACCAGGCAAGTCCAGACGGTCCGGCGAGCGGCGGCTTCGCGCGGCCGTACGGGACGGCTGGAGAATCGTTTCGGCAAGCGGCGAGGTGCTCCGGAACGGTCTGGATGTCCTCTTCGCGGCGATGGGTGGCTCGTTCGCTGATTCAACCGGGAAGTTAACTTTTTACTCGGATCTTTGGTGAAAGGTCGGCTGGAGCAGAAACTGGAACAAGGGGAAAACAAGGGAGGAAAACGGCCGACGATGGCCTTCCGGGCATGCGACGATGGAGGGGCTGGTGAGCTCGGTTTCCTCTGGTTCTCTTGAGCTTTTCCTAAGCCTCAACCATGGAGAAAGCCATGAATGAAGGAAGAAGATGGTCTGCTGAAGAGAGGGCCTCCTTGGTGGCTCACTAGAGCTCAACACTTGTCTAAACCTCATTTGCTTTGCCCCCACCATGACATCACATGACATCATCCAGTCTCTCTCCTCAATCTTCCTCCACAAACTTGCCAATAGGTGCAAAATGTCCTTAGCCCCATGGCATACGAATTTTAGATATTTGTGCATCAAATTCAATCAATTCTCACTCAATTCCATCTCAATTCCATCCAATTGAAGCTCAATTAAATCAACCCATGCGTCCTCAACCTTCTTATGACTTTTCCCCATCAAGTGATCCAACTTGCATCCCAAAAATTCGATTAAAAATGGCCATCTGACAATCTCGAACAAAAACGGCCTTACTTTGCTTTTCTGCCAAAATCTCGGTTTGTAGAAAAATCTTCTGAGGATGAGTCAACGTTCTTAAAATGAATTGTGACTTGACAGAACTTCCAATTTCTGTAATCGGGTTCAATTTCATGGTTAATTTCAATTTGGCGCGACTTTAGCGCATCCTAATCTACCATGTGGTTTTTAGGAATTTTCTGTGCAATTAACCTGTGGTTGATTAATTTCAAGCCACAAAGTACATCTTCGACACATTGGCGACTCTCGGTTGTTGTAGGAATCTCGAGGTTTCGATTACGGACACAGGGTACCCAAAACGACAGAAGAATCGATCTAGTGCCGGTCGACAAGGATATTGCGATCAGGTGGAATCACCCACACTCTAATCACATATCTCAGTCGAATTGACCTATTACTGATCTCTGTTCGATTCTGACAGTGTCGTAATGATCATTGCCTTCACCTGATAGACTAGTTATCTCGTGAGTGGCCAACTCAGAGAAGAGAGCTATAGGCGCAAAGATGAAATGCCCGTCTTATTTAATTGAAACCAGAATTGGAAAATTGGGATGTCATAGAGTGAGTTGGGTCGAGACCAAATTGAAAGACTAACAACTTGTTCAAATCGTTTTAGTCCTCTTCAAATGGGCTTTATAGCTTAATGGGTGCAAGTAATCTCACAAGCTTGGTTGGTCGGTCGCTTTAGACCTATTTGGAATGGAACAACATTTGCAATTTGTTATTTATCCTATGTTCCAGATGTTGTTTAAGGGGTTGGAGCACACTTATATCAGACAATGTAACTTGATTTGTTTCGTTTAATGTCATTCTGGTTTTCCCCAAAAGAAAGGGAGAAGAAAAGCTTCACCTCCTATGTTTACGCATTCATCATTCTTTTTCTTTTTTGTTTTTCCTTTTTTTCTTTTTTAGATTATTATCACTTCAAATGTTAATTTTGACGTGAGAATATTTCATTCTCGTTTTGCACTCCTATTGTATAACAACACTAGCATTTTATCTCATGCAATGCCGTGATACTTGAAATAACATCTTGAAGAAGTCATGAATATTTACACATTTTAAGCATGGAAGTTTGAAAAGTAGTGTCCTATTGTAATGGCATTGTGGTACTCTACGCCATCCCATGAGCAGCAATCTCCATGTGACCCCAATAAACCTTCGCATAAACACATTGAAAATCTGTTTTGTAGGTTCTGAAACTTAGTCGAATTCCATCAAGGCAAAGCTCTCATCCGGATGGCATGGTGGCTTGGCAAGTGAAGTGTGAATCGAAATAAGAAGGATGAATGAGTAAGAAGTGCATAGAGTAAAGACACCATGATCTCTGTTTTTGTTACCGAAGCCGGTTAATATAGGAAAAGGTTGAGCCTGACTGTGATTTATGTTTAGAGACAGTTTGGAAAAAGCTGTTTTTTGTCACCTTGGCATTAAAGATTCTACCACTAATGTAATTGCAGGATTTTGTTAAATATTGTACTTAGCATAAAAGAGAGAGACGTTATTTCGGCAATGTAAAATGGGAGGGGCTAAAAGTTTGGTTTTTGTGGGAAATAGCGTAATGTAGGTAGTGAAGGCGAAGTTAAAGCAAGAAGCAATTCAAAATGTAGCTGTTTATCTATTAATCATACTGAATTTGTGATGCAATATGTGTATTGAGTATATCTCTTATTGTCTTAGCTAAAATTGTTATGTAACTAGACGAGAGGAAAAGAAGAACTTAGTTTAGAGTTCTTTCATTGCAGAATGTGTGGGGAGTAAAGTTGCAATTTGATTTCTAATTACAAAGTGGGCTACCGGTAAAGTTAGTTTTTTACATAGTAAATAGTTGACATTTCTAGTTATGGTGGAATTCTATTATTTTTTAAGTTTTGGCAAGGTGGATATACAACTAATATTCTCTAAAACTCAATTCATTTTGTGATTGTTGATTTTATGGTATCTCTAGCTTTTTGAGGCTGCATTATTCATGTCACATGTATATGGTAATTTTCTTTTCCATACAATCAACACGACACTCTTTCAGCATACTTATGCCAATTAGAAGTTGATTTGTTGATAACTTACCTCAAAATAAGAGAAATTATTTCACCTTCTAAATTAAGTGAGTGCTTGCTTTAGAGATTTGTCTAGTCAAAGAATTTTTTTTTTTTTTTTTGGTAAAAGTCATAGAAAAATTTATGTTCTATTTTTGCTATGATTTTTGTACTCTGTCTAATGTCTCTCAACAATGGCAAATGAAAGGTCTGAAGAATAACAATTTTTTACCCTCTTCTAGTATGGAGTCTGGAAAAGATCTACAAACTCAACATTTGTCATAAAATCTGTGTCCACCTCTTCCATTTTACTCCACTTTTCCTCGTTGGCCCATTATAGAGCAGTTAGTATCTTTTCATTAGATCATCTACAATCATTGTTCCACACATCACATCAGTCTCGGCCTTATCCCAAATTGACATTACTATAGCTTTGTCTTGAATCCACTCATTACTAATCTCGTCTTTTTTGAAATTCCTACTTGAAGCTAGACATTTTCTTCACTAATAGCATGTGCGCATTTTGGTACTTCACCTACCCGGTTAGCATTACATACATAGGTGAGATATTCGCCATCAACTAGAAAATGAGGATTTCAAGGTTTGGCATTGCTCTACTTGATTACTTGTAGATATCAGTGGTTCTTGCCAATGTTCTAAAGAATGTTTAGCTTTATGAAGTTTATATTCCGAACACAATCTCTCGCCAACTCAACTAGAAACCCTTCAAACAAAAGCGCTACTCAATGCAAAGCTTCAACTTTGCTCTTTGTTGGGCCTCCAATCTATCAACAACATATATATTTTGAACATCGATTTTCCCTCTTTAAAGCAAAAGAGATCAAAATTGACACTATGTCTTTTCCTGTCCCAAAACCCTCCCCTCCCTCCCTCCCTCAACCTTTCTTCATCTCTTCCACGGAAGGGAGGGATTTAACCTTGAATTCTCCCTCCCCTCCTGGTTGCTTTTTTTTGTCCTTTCCTTGCTCTCCCAAATTTAGTTTTAGATTTGAGAGCTTTGCTCTCCTGATATTATATCTAGGAGTTTTTTTTCTTCAATCTAATTATAGATTTGGATTTTTAATGAATAAGTACTCCGCCTCCACTTTCAATGGTGTTCACAACCGTTTTGGTGTCAAATCTATGCTTATTTAAGTTATGGCGCTTCGCATTGGCTACAAAACTTGCTCTCACAAGTGTCAGATCTGATCGTCTTCAATGTGTTTTGTTTTTATACAATGATGGTGTTGGGGATGACGAATCTAGGTGTATACATCATCGAATCTAGGTGTATACATAATCAAATCTAGGTGCACACCGTCGAAAGGCAAAGTCGTAACCATAAATGGAGATCCTAACATGTGCTTATTACTAATGACATTGTGTGATTTTGTGATTGACCACCGATTCTTTCGCTTGGATGCAGTAACAGACCATGAGCCTATGATTATTTGTGCCAACCATGCTCCAATGATATGCATTGATTTCTGATTTTTGGTTTGTTTTGGAATTTTTTGGGCTTGTCTTGTTATTATGACTTTTGAGATCTTCTATTATGTATCATTTTGATAATGAATGGAATTTAAGAAAAAAAAAGCACAAGGGATCCATGGTTCGAATAATAAAGTGAGGAAAAAGTAACTCGTATGAATATCACTAGCCCTTATCCTGTTACTTCTTTTGAAAAACACAAATCCATCTAGAAAAAATGTGGACTTGACAACAGGGTCCTCGATCTTGATAAACTCGTCCATAATCAAAGCCGACAGGTATGAACCCTAATGTCAAATCTTGATGCGCCCTTTTAGTAAATGTCGTTAATGATCAATCTATTGACTTCTTTCATGAGAGAATTGGGGGTGGGTCTCTCTCAAGTTTGATTTTCTTTATTCTGTGCAAAGATGTGAAAAGAATATAATATGACCATTAAACCTAGCAGCAGAATTCGAGCTCCGATTTTCACTCTATCTGCCCAATTTTTCTTTCAACATATGCCCAAATATATTTTTATTGTTGCCTATATATAACTTTATAAAGTTTTTCCAACATATGTCCAAATTCCATCTATTTATCACCATGCTAGATTTGTTCAACAATAGTCTAAATGGCACGCTTCTTCATGTTTGACAAATACTGAGTGTTTGCCAGATTTGAATCCTGGGAAAAATAAGCTTGAGGGCATGATATTTTTTCATAGTTATGCAGATGGTTCGGCATTGAGAATGGTAGACCATAGGACGAATCGATTGCAAAGGGTCTGTTCCTAGATCTTTGGTCAGTTAAAGAATGCTAGGGTAGTGAATCTTGGTAACAATCAAAATGGTGATCGCTTACCCTTTTGGCTATTAGATTTGATTAAGCTATCATTATCGGCTTGCATTGCAGTAAGCTCCATGATCTGATAGGAACTAATTGTCAGGCCAATTTAACTTCACGAATTTGCAAATCGCGGACCTTTCAACAATGGTTTCAATGGCGAGCTACCATCCAAGTTGTTACAGATGAATTTATTGTTGATCAATATGAGTTCATGGATATTCTACAAAAACTTTCTTCCGTGGGTTGGGAGAAGGTGACACGTGGAATGAAACTTATGAACAATGGGACGGAAAGGGAATACTCGAAAATTCAATATGCCCTCGTGGAAATTGATCTATCCAACAAGAAGTTCGAGAAATGGATATCCGCACAAATTTGGGATTTGAAGCCACTTCCTTCGCATGCTTAGCCTTTCAAACAAAAATTTTCACTGGTCCGCAAAGCTGATGACTGCGCTGGAATCTCTACACCTTTCTTAAAACATGCTCTCTAGAGAGATCCCTCAAGAACTAACCTAGCTTCCGTTTCTTTCTTTTTGGGTAAGTAACTTAGCTTGCATTCCTCAAAACAAAGCAAAGTGGAAGAGCACATCCATGGCAAGCCACAGTACCAAATCAGAGAAAGAATGGCAGCAAAGCCTAGAAGAAAACATACCACCAGGGCTTAACAAAGGGAAAAAAAAAATAAGACATCAGAGAACAAACAGAAAGCAATAATAAACTACAAAGTTCAAGAATCATTTGTTATAATAAGTCTCGAATTTGAGCCCATAATTATAGGAAATTCTAAAAGTTAGATTTCGTGGACGTCCAGTTTTGCGTTTCGGAAATCAAGATTTCTTATTCGGTGATATCAAATTGGAGTGGCACAAGAAAGAGAAATACTACTCGCCTATTTTGACTTGGCGTAGAATTTTTTGACCAACTAGCACAAGACTTCCTCAGCCAGTGGATATATTTTTATATATCTATATATACATATATATATATATATATATATATATATATATTATAAAATTAATACCACGAAAAATCTCAAATTGATACACTTCAAAATCATAAAAAATCCTAAAACTAGTACATTTGTAATAAATTTATTCTCCATTAGTTCTCATTAAATTTAATTAATACCACGAGGATCACATTACATATTAGGTTAAAGATAGGGATGACATTGAAAAAATGAAAAATTTAAGGATCACATTATATATTAAAATAAAGTTTATGGATCATTTGTTTCAACTTCGCTGGACTCGAATATATCGGGCATCTTGCCAAAGCTTAGCTTTTAATATTTTTAGGGGTGGGAGCGTAATGAGAATATTCCCTAGAGATTCGCGTTGGAGAAGCAAAACTCACAAGGAGGATTTATCAGAACGAAGAATCTACCTGGAACATCATGTCGACATAGCATAGACACATAAATACTCACGTCGGAGAGTTCCTAAATTTCATTACATGCGGTGGTGCTGCATGTCGAAGACTCAGTGACTCACGCAGTCAGCTTGTCCGAGTTGACTCAGACGTCGCCGGAGCCGGCCCCGCCCTCCTCTCGCCGAGCTCGCGCTCGAACTCGTCACCTTTTCGTCCGCCATTAACGTCGAGCTCGAGAACGCCGTCGCCCGGCGACGTCTCTGAAATTTTCCATCCTCTGCAGATTTTCACGAGAAACGAGCGAAGGCGCATTCTGGGTCGGCTTCAAAATCCCTCCTTTCGCTGCGGCGGACACCTCGAAGCGGGGAGGCTCCATTGCGACGTGCTCTACGCAAGAAGACAGGAGTGAGCTGTGAGGGGGCGGGGAGGGAAAAGAATTTACAAAGAAAGGCCTCGTTGTGTCCGCTGGAAGGGATGGAGACCCTTTTGGATTATTACGTCAGTCGCTGCACAGTTGTTGCCATTGCGATGATATTGCTGCGGTCTCGCTTCTCGTCGCAGCGTCGGTTAGTACACTCCTGGACTCGTATTGGATTCCCATTTCCGCCGCTGCATTGGCGGCTCAGTGGCTCCGCGAGTCGCTAGTCGGTGATGGAGGATTGGGACCTCCGGTTGTCACCTCCCAAGGTACGGGGTCTACGTTGCTAATGTGAACTTTTCTGCTGAATTCTGCTAGTTTGCTGTTCTTTGTCATTTGCTGATGGTTTAATGTAGTAATCTTTACCCAGTATCTACAAAAATGGAACGAGTGTGTTGTGCTGTTGCATCTCACATTGGTTGTGACAATTTCTGTGTCTTTTTGTTTTTCTTTTGAAGTTGGTTATTTGAAGATTTTTCAGATTCGGTTTCCATTGCAAGCTGTGAACTTATATTAATCCTTTACTATCAGTGCGTGTTTTGTTTCTCGTCATGTGGCTTTGAGTTCGAGTGATTATTTTTCCCCTGAAATCACGCAAGTAATATAGCTTATCTGGCAGATGAAGTCTCAGTAATCTACGGTCTTCTGTGTTGCTTGTCCACTGACCAATTTTAATATTCTCTTTGTGGTCATTGAGCAATTCTAGTGTCGTACTTGTTCTATTAAAAGAGATCAACTAACCAGGAACTTTTATCCCTGTTGGTGGATGCTGAAACTTTTGGCCTGAAAGGTGCGCGTACGATCAATGATTTTGTGAGATTTTGTGTTTTTGCACAGAGAATGCTGCGACACACGATCCACTCAGGACCGTACAGGTTACTCTCTTGCTCAAGTAAAAACGACAAAGCAGGGGTGTTACAGGAGCTAGAGAAGGGTGCGGAAGCAAATTTTGCTGACTATGATAAGAGGACAGCTCTCCATTTGGCATCATGCGAAGGTTGCACTGAGGTGGTTGTGCTACTTCTTGAGAGAGGAGCTGATGTGAACTCCATTGACCGTTGGGGTCGAACTGTAAGTTTTTCTTTCTTTCATTTGGTACCTGAAAGAGTGCATTTTCTGTTACTTAGCTGCAGAAGATTTTTATTACGACAGAAATCATAAGTTACATATGAAGCTCTTAGTTGAGTTTGAAAATGTAGCAGGCTTTTGTAATCTCTTCAAGAATAGCATAGTTGGATGTCAATTATTTTGCAACTAGCTGGAATGCTTCTCACCTCTTTCAATTATTTTAGCCTGTTCACATTTTCTGAAAGATGCTCCTCAATCTCATAGAGAACTCCCGTCCTATGAGGAGGACTGGAGTATGTCAACTGCCTTTTATCACCTAAACAAGCATGATACTTATCAACATTTTTTCTCGTGACGCTTATCCATAAATATTCATTTTCTCATTATAATTGGGTTTTCTAAGGAAGTGTTTGGAGCAATCAATAGTACTTTTTGGGAGAATATACTTCTCCAATTTGTTATTTTCCTTAGCAGAGCTTTTGCTGATGTCTGTAAGCTTGCAGCCATTGTCAGATGCCCGTAGCTTTGGTCACGAGGACATTTGTAAGATACTGATGGCTCGGGGAGGAATAGATCCGGTATGCTATCTTCCTGAGTGCTGGTATATAATGTGACATTTCTACACTATCAATTATTTCCATGCAAAAAGTCCACCTTTTTTGGTGTTGATATTAGTTTAGGCTGTTCGTATGAGTTGTTGACTTTGATTTCGAGACTTCCATCATTTAGGGTTCAAGAATTCTTTCCCTGATAACTCTTCTTTGGGAGATTCTCCATATGATGCTTCTCCTACTTCCATTCATTACAAATATTTAAACTTGGTACAGATCAGGACCTGCTATCTTCCTCGCCATAGGGTGAAGCCTTTACTAAGGCATTCCATTCACAAGGGGATAAACTCAAGGAAAGAACTTTGCGTATCTTCCGCACGAAAGTAAACTTCATAAAGGGAATAATTAGAGATGTTCTAAGATTGCCACTGTATGATCAAAATTTAGGAACCTGGTGGCTCGTAAATTTGTAGAATATGTGTGTACTTCAGCCAACTCATTGTTCGACAGTCTGCAGATGCTTTGCATATATGGTTTTACATCCATCAGTAACCTAGGGCACATAAATTTGGCAGTCCAGCCACAACTTAGGAACCTGCTGGCTCGTCAATTTGTAGAATATGTGTGTACTTCAGCCAACTCATTGTTCGACAGTCTGCAGATGCTTTGCATATATGGTTTTACATCCATCAGTAACCTAGGGCACATAAATTTGGCAGTCCAGCCACAACTTAGGAACCTGCTGGCTCGTCAATTTGTAGAATATGTGTGTACTTCAGCCAAGTCATTGTTCGACAGTCTGCAGATGCTTTGCATATATGGTTTTACATCCATCAGTAACCTAGGGCACATAAATTTGGCAGTCCAGCCACAATTTGGGTGGAGTGGATAGTTTACAATATATTCCTTTCATCTTATTGCTTGAAACAGGTCGGACTTGATGCACAAAATCCATGCTATGAGATTGACTGCAATGAGATTGACATGGAGGGGGCTATTCTAATTGGAGAAGTAAGAAATCGATCGATGTTTGTGGCCAACTTTTGTGAGTCCAATCCTAAAAGAGACTGTCACTGCCTTGTCACCTTGGTGAACTAGAGATTTCGTGAAAGTCTTTTAGAGTACTTCATGTAATCTATGTAATGCCTTGCATTGACTTTACTTTGTTGGATTCCAGGGAGCGTTTGGTGAAGTGTATATGGTGAAATGGCGTGGTACAGAAGTTGCAGCAAAAACAATACGTTCCTCCATTGCCTCAAATCCAAGAGTTAGGTTGGTTTACTCACGTGTTAAGTGAAATTTCATTCAAGATGTGCTTGTGTTCTTGTTCATTTCATAAAAAGTTTTCTCTGGGAAAAAAAATCTCCCATTACTGAAAGTTGATGACAGAATCTGAAAAATCTAGGATACGATAGTAATGTCTGATAGCCACACAGGTCTCTTCTGATTAATTAATGTGTTGTTTAACTTTGTGCTTTTTACCTTAATTGTGAATGGTGGAGTTGTATCACAGGAGTGACTTCATGAAGGAATTGGCTCTTTGGCAGAAGCTGCGCCACCCTAATATTGTGCAGTTCCTTGGCGTTCTAAAGCAATCTGATCGTTTAATATTTCTCACTGAGTATCTCCGCAATGTGAGTCTTTACATTTTAATGGAGTTAACTGTTGTTTGGTTGTCTCATTTTCCCATTATTGGTGTTGCTTCAGGGAAGCTTGTTTGATATACTGAGGAAGAGAGGAAGACTTGACCCACGGACTGCAGTTGCATATGCTTTGGATATTGCAAGGTATATATTGTCGGTCCTTCTATTCTGAATGATGATGGTGAAGTGATCTTCCTCCAATTTACCTGTCATTTTGCAGGAAGTTTTTCTTTCAGCCAGCAAAATTCTTCAACGTTCTCGTTTACTTATCATTTTTCAGCGTTTTGATTTGAGTAGCCTTTCAATGGTATAATTATAGTTGTTTTTCTTTTTGCAATTGGTTTTCCTCGTGGACCTGCTTATGCTTGGGTTCAATCCAATCAACAGTTTCACTATTTGTTTCCAGTGTCTTCCTTAGGTTCTTGAATTGTGATGGAATTTTAGCATGTTCTTTTAATTTTGGTTAGGTAGAGATAGTTCCTCCCAATGAAGATAAAGTTAAGGCCAGCTGATTTTTGGCAACATTATCAAATGCTAACTTAACAATTGAGCAAGAACTGCAGTGATGTTTGAAAATTGATATGGGGAATCATGCTTGAAATCCATGGCTTCTGCTATGAAAGCATGTATAGCTATTCGTGTCTGGCTGAATCTGTTAGTGGTTTACTACTCACATTATGCGATTCCAGTTCGGCTGAATTCTCGCGATTTATGCAGGGGTATGAATTATCTCCATCAACATAAACCGCATGCTATAATACACCGAGATTTGACGCCAAGGTATTTTACTTTGATTAAACTCTCGTTTGCGATATAATTTGAGCAAGGAAAAGAGAAGGGGGGGTGGGTGGGTGTCTTACAAAATATGTTGCCTCAGTGCATGGGTGAGGGTGGCAGTGGTCAAGGTCTTCCCTCTCATTTTTTAACTCATAGGAATAGTGCTTGCAACCATTCTGTGCTTAGAGAGCCATGGTTCACTGAGGTTTTTGTTATGAAGGAAGGTCATCTTTGGTCAATCTGAGGTCTCTTCTCCCAACATAACCTACCCACAGAATAGTAACATCAATTTGTTGGTAGTTGGTATTGCATACCTGAATACAGAAGCAACTCTACTATCTATGTATATTAAAGTTTGATTCAGCTTAGGTTTTGAGCTCAGGAGACCATTCTGTAAGAAAAGCACATGTTTGCAAGACTAGCTTTTCAATCAGCTTGATTGATGTGGGTTAGATTTATTCTAGACAGAAGCTCAGCCCCTCTTGCCATAAATAAAATCTGGTGAGTTTCTGCTAGGATGATTAGCCTTTTGCTTCTAAGTTTCTAGAGGAGGCATTGTCAATGGCGCTGATAAAAGCTTGGCATCTAGTGGTGCAGTTTTTGCATTTAAATGCAAAAACTAATGATTTTCTCACTTTGGAGTTCTTGCAGGAATGTGTTGCAAGATGAATCCGGCCATCTTAAGGTGACAGACTTTGGCTTGAGCAAGATTGCACTGGCTAAAGATGCAGAGGGTTACAAAATGACTGGTTGCACTGGCTCATGTGAGATCAACTGTTCATGAACTTTTGATTAGTTACTGATTTTTTATCCATATAGGTAAATAAACTATATGCTGTTGATCCAGATCGTTACATGGCTCCAGAAGTTTATCGTCGAGAATCATATGGGAAGAGTGTTGATGTCTTTTCATTTGCCATGATCATCTATGAGGTACACAAGACTGTGGGTGCATCCTCTCCTCATGATTAGTCGAAGGACTATTCTCTTCTATACTTGAAAGACTTCGCACCTTAGTTAAATTTCATTATTTGCATGGATCATCAACTGCTTGGATATTTCAAAAGCTCATTCAACTTATCGAGACACATTAATCATGACTGCATTCCTCATAAGAGAAGAAAAATTGTCTCCAGATGTTTTTCGGGGGACCATCTCATAGGGCACTAACCCCAGAACAAGTGGCTGATAGAAGAGCATATGAGGATCATCGTCCACCACTCTCTTCATACGTACACCCTGAATCAGTTAGAGCGTAAGTTGTTCCTTCTGAACCATTTCCTTTCACAAAAAGCTGTATATGGTCAGACAAGATATACCGCATGTGTTATGTACTGTGTAAACTGTTAAGCATCCTTCAACATTCAAAAGGAACAACTTAAGAGACTGGAAACCCATGGATGTCATTCATGCAAGTGGTTTCTATCAATGATTTTCATGATTCGAGCTACTTGTTCTAAGTGACAAATTTGTGTAAATGCTCACTTTCATTAGGCTCCTTCGAGAATGTTGGCATAAGAATCCAGATTGCAGGCCTACGTTTGAAGAGATAATCTTACAGCTAGAGCAAATCCAAGAGAGCATCCAATATGACAAGAAAAAGCGGGTTTGCTGTTCTTGTGCTATCTTATGACACGAGTCGCAGCCTGCAGCATATATGGAATATGCATCTCTTTCTTTCATTCAAACCTCTCAATGAGAGATATGGTTAAGAACGAGGACACCAGCTGCTCGGCAACCCTATATGACACTTCCTCTCTCTGCAACCTTGTATTATATTCCTGTCATATCTGGGTGGGTGTATCATCTTTCTTTTTTTCTTTATATATATATATATATATTGGGGAAGAATAATGAAGAAAAATGCTTGAGCGTGGTTTTGTAAACCTAGACTCACAAAAACTGGTTTCAGTTCACTGTTGATTTCTGAAATGACGTGGCAAATTCAAGCAGTTATTTCAACAAATGGACTCCGTCCAAGCGTTCTGCTGCGTTTTGTAAATGTCGACTGTGTAGACTAGCCATTGAACCTCCAGCATTATTCATCTAGATTATAAACATCACTGGTATTGCCATCGTAGTCGGTTCACCATGACGTAATTTCGTTTAGCAGCTTGCAACATGTGTTCAGGGTTCCGGGTACGAGTAGGTCAAACTCCAACAGATAACACCTCGTGTAATATTTCGTAAGTTATCTCTCACTCAAGGCGAGTTTGGGGCATGTTACCGCCGTCCCTTTTGCATATACCAACATTCCTCACCATATCCTGGCAATGTTAAGGCCATGGCACGGACCGGAGCGCTCCTACCACCATCTCAAGCCACTGCTTCACCAGATCAGAGTGGGTGCTTGCTACAAGGTCTCCACAGCACGAGCATCTGTATGATAACATTTGCAACGGGTCGGCTTGAAATGCGGGGGACGAGTCCAATTGGACCAAGACATTCAACATTTTGGGCACGCCTTCTCGCACGTATCCTTCTACAAACTCTCTCAAAACTCGCAGCATCAGAAATTTGTAGCGCCTTAAGTCTCAAATAAAAAATTTCGACAACTTATTTAAATGGGTTTGTGAGGGCCGAAGTAGAATGTTGAAGTCGAAGGGCTTGCAAAATGGACAGGTCACTACTCTGGGTTGGCTTTACCTTTTCATATAAGGGCATGTATGCGAAGGTCAATGTTGAATACTGGAGGTGAGAACAAAGAGAAGCAATGCCGAGGAAAGCTTGAAGCAGAGAAGTCAAAAATCATTTTCTCATTGAGTTTGCTCTGGAATTTATCCAAGTTGAGTGAAGACTTAAGAGTGAGAGAGAGAGAGAGGTTAGAGGATCATGTCAAACACGAGTCGTTCCTTGGAACTTCTCGAGCTAAACTGCAAGAACTGGACGGATAAGAACTTATTAGTGTCTGCAATAATCGTGTCGAAATCGACCATGTTATTCATTTCGAACCTTCGATGTATTTCCGAATTACTCTAGCCAATTGAAAGGATCTTCTGATCAATCCAGAGTTCATTTCGGTTCCACTAGTATCATTCAAAGACTTTTGGAAGGGGACATTGCTGCCACGAAGGTCTGGGTGGTGTAGTCGGTTATCACGCTAGTCTCACACACTAGAGGTCCCCGGTTCGAACCCGGGCTCAGACATTTATTTTTCTTCTCTTATGCTGTATATTTTCATTCTTTCCTTGTCCTATTCTCAGGACAACTCTTCTTCTTTATTTTTTAATTCCATAATCATATCTTTCTGCGAGATTGCAACTTATATTCCTGCTCAAAATCAGTTTTTTGGGCCACTGCATGATCTTATTGTCAAGCATGAGTTGAATTTTAACCAAGCTGGGATGACCAGGAATCTATTAGCACAAAAGCCACCAATAACAATATTGATCACATTTCATTGCCGAATAATTTAGCGAAAGCGAATCTCTACTACCGTCCCTCAAGAGAAGCTCAACAGGAGCAAGTTTTCACAGGCTAAAGTAGAATTTTGCTTCTGATTTCCAAGTCTAAGTACAATATCTCCAGACACGACGACAATGTTCTTCAGGTACTACTTAATGCTAAGGGAATAGAAAGATCCTTTGCTGTGTCTCGTGCCGAATTCCTTTTGTCGCAGAAACTTGTTAATTAGTGATCCTTGACTTGATGCTGGTGACTTGGACGCCGTTCACGCGGAGAATCAATGGCGTGTTAATGTGCGGTCATGTAGAACATGATCCCCCATCAGTGAGTGAACAGCATATATACGACATGGCGCCAAGACGGGCGACTGCTGAAGTACCCTAGATTCCATCATAACAGCTTTATGTCTTCCTTCACAACGAAAGTATAAGTGCATATCTGGATACCGGAATCATGCTGATTGTTTATATGCCAGTGGCAAGGTAATGGCAACTTTGACGAACTCTACGTTCTCTAAAATGTCATGACCTGTTTCTCCTTTCAGTTTTGTGCTTTGGCCTACCATTAGGTGATTGCTCATGTATGGGGCTCTTCCTCTTTGCAAGAAGATGCTTGCCAATAACTTTCTCGGTACAGATCGCTTCCTGAATGTTTTGGCAGACTAGATTGCAGAGCTCATCAAGCGCTAACATTGGAAATGGCTCTTCAATAAGAACACCAACCTACAGATGTCAAGGTGGAAGTCATGTCATGTCAATATGAAAGGGATTGGTGAGATTGCAAGGTGATTCCCACCGTGTCGGGATTAGACTGTTCTTTCTATTTTCTTTGCACTATACATAACAACCTTCAGTTTGGATTTTACAATTGAATATAATCCTAGCAAAGGCTGAAAAGCAGAAACCAGCGCTGAGTCAAACTCATGCTTTCGAGAGGGTTGAGGGTTTTGTCTATGCATTTAACAGTTTGCCAAGGCATTAATAAGCAGTAACCAGGAAATGTCAAATGCGTGAGAGGGTGAAACTTTTAATACAATTTGAGAACAGCTGAAAATAGTCCGAGACAAGAAATAGCAATAAATTTCCCTGAAGGAGTGCATTCTATAGTCTGAGAACAGAAAAGTCCTTTGTATATTAGCTTTTCGGTAAAAAAGATGTTCATATCTAACCAATCAAGAGACCCTGAGTTCCCCTAACTTATGTTTGTGGACTACCATTGCCCGCCTGACTCATCAGCAGCACATGTTCTTTCGCCATATAATAAAAATTGTATCATCAAGTAATTCACTAGGAAACTTAATTACGGTGGAGGCAGAATCGTTGAGCGAGGTAATAGAAAGAAATAGTAATCATACTTCTTCGATGCAGAACAAGGAAGCAGCGCTGATGAAAGTGGCCGGAACCACAATCCAGTGGCAGTCATCCCAAAGAATGACAGGAAGAGTCAGATGCCAAAGGACCAGAAACCTTGAGGTCAAACGGGTGTAGGAGAGAGGGATTGGAATGCCAATTAGTTGCTCGCAGGTGCTGATTCCTTCATGGAAGCAAGATAAATTTGACTCCTGCATGATTAAGATCCGAAATTAAAGTGAATGCAGGGGTATTAAGTTCACTCCGCTCTCTGCATAAAACAAATGGTCACCATTCGGTATTAGTAAAATAAAGAATCTGCAAATGCAAGGCCCTCGTGCTTAGTCTCACTCAGAAACTTAAATCTGTCAGTTGAGCAATGAATTACCAGGACATGTCTCTTCGACTCCTCCAAATTCAACAATCTGAGGCTTTGGGAAATGAACTCAATAATGCACCGTGGCCGGTGCTTTGACTTGAGAATCATAGCTAGATCATCCCCCTCAATTCGGTTTCTTAGGTCTTGACCAATATCCGAGCCATAAGTCACATGACACTGCATATGTAAAGTCCATTATCTCCGAGCATCAAAAGCAGGGACGAGCATATAAATCGATAATAGTCACAGCAATTTATATAAGTCATAGATAATCTCGGCTCTGGCTTCTAAACTTAGCAAATTTTCTGTGCAATAATTCAACAGAGAAGTCAATGCCAACAGACCTTAAGTGCAACGGGAAACGCCATGATATACTCCAGAAGCAACTTCTTCAGCGCCGAATCTTCGTTGCTCTCCACCGTACTGATCACCTGCCTCGCAAAATCATCAACCCCTGCAATCACCTTCACCCAAATCTGCCTCCCTTCCTGGAACCTTGAATACGAAGCCTCCGTCCTAAACACCAGCAGGAGTGCCAGCGCTGGTGCTGTCAGCTGGTACGGCAACGACGACGTCCTCAGCACCGGGAAAAACTCCGGCAACCACTCCATCAGCACAGCGGTATTATAACTCGCGATCATAACCGCTACCAGAGTGAAAGCTGTCACCGGAGGTATCAGTGAGAGGATCACTCGCGAGGACAAACTCGAGAGCAAGTGCCGGACGTGGCGCTGCGAGCTCCGGTGTTGGAGCCAGTCCTCGTGGTTGTAGAGAGTTCGTTTGCGCTGCATCCCTTGCTCTTTCAAGGCATCGGCCCAGTCGGGTATCATGCGGAGGATCGAGATGATTGCAGGGGGCGTTTGGGGGCTTGAATCTCCAGCCTGAGAAGAGAGAACCTTGAACGAGATGGTGTTGCTGCGAACAGAGTGAAGAGTTGAGGCCAATTTGGGGATGAACTTCGGTGTGAACTGGGAATGCATGGTGTGAGATTTGAGGCTGATGGACTGTGCCATTGAGAGGAATTGGAATTAGGGTTTTGGAGAGAGGTGAGGACATGTTAAGAGAGTAGCAGAGAGAATGTCAAGGAGTGATGAAGGGCTGAGGAAGAGAGATGAGTGGAAGGTTAGTTAATGACAGTTATTTTTTGTGAAGGAGGTTTTTTTACGGGTTGAAATAAAATATGTTGGTGATAAGCTGGTGCTAGAGTCACCAGTTACCTTCATACTCTCAGGTGACAGCCAACCAAAAACATGAAGAATCTCGTACAATCATTTTATACTTTCTTCAGATTTAAAAAACCTTTATTCTAGTAAGTTGCATCAAACAGGCGTTTTTACGCATTGATTTTATTTAGCGGCTAGGTTTTCGCAAAATTAGTAACTCTATATAGAAAAGGTAATAAGGAAGACTAACTTCTTTCACCAAAATTAGTAACATTCATATCGGATAAGTATGTATATGCCCAAATAAGTACTATACCCTCTGCATAGAATTAAAAGAATTCACATTAGGAAGGATGGTTTTCAATCAAATCATGGTTTTCAAAATCAACCTATCTATAGTTAGTATCATTTAAAATCGACAGTAACTTTCGGATATAAAAAGTGGGTTTTGAATACTTTAATCACTAATAATATGAAAGTGACAATTTCACTATGATGGGTAGCTTTCACCATGATGGGTAGCTTAGTCATGTGATTAATAAAAATTGGCAATATTTTAGTCATGTGTTTTGAACACTATCTGTAGTTAGTATCATTTAAAATTGATAGTAACTTTCGGATATAAAAGTAGGTATTTGTGTCACGGTTGGCGAGTTTAGGTTTTTGGTTATAAAAAAAAAGTTTGGGGTATTTGTGATAAAAAAAAAAAAAATTATGATACTCATGTCATGGTGAGTTTAATTTAAGGTGTCTGTGAGATCTTCCCTTACAAAAATATGCGCAACCTCTCAAATTTCTTTTTTCAAGTTACTTAATGGGCCCTCAATTTTACTCATTCTTGAGCCCATCGTACGAGGGAGTCACTTTTTGTTTAGGTTAACAAATATGGCATCTTTGTTCAAAAAAAAAAAAAACAAATATGGCATAAAAAGTCTCAAACTATGCTTACTATAACACAAATATCCAGTAATTTTTTTTTTTTTTTGGTAATTTGAGAACGTCTGTACAGTAGGCGGTGAAGCTGAAAAAGCGATCTTAGCGTAGGATCCACCACCACGACACCGCACTTAAAACCACTAAAGAACGCTTTGGAATTCAACTCTTCCCATTTCGTGAGAGGAGGGGGTCAATCTGCCGACACCAACACATGGGGTGGTAATATCTAGTATTTTTTTTTAGTCACTAAAAATTTTAAACTTACCCATCATGACACATATCCCAAACTTATATCAATGTGACAATTGAAATAGAAGGCATATGTGACATGTATAAATTTTGAGTTTTTTCGTGACACCAAAAAGCTGAAGGCATTTATCTTACAAGTATAGGGCTTTCGGCCCAAAAAAACATAAAATTCGGAATTTTATTTTGTGGTATTTATCCTTTGTTTAAGTCAAAGGATGTAACCACTCATTTGAAAAGGCGACAACTCGAGTTGCTCTTTCTGCCTTCGCCTGTAAGGGGTCACCATCCAGAAGCTTTAGGAACGATGGTTTTCAATCCAATCGTGGTTTTCAAAATCAACCTATCTATAGTTAGCATCATTTAAAACAGGTAGTAACTTTCGGATATAAAAAGTGGGTTTTGAATACTTTAATCACTAATAATATAGAAGTGACAATTTCACTATGATGGGTAGCTTTCACTATGATGGGTAGCTTAGTCATGTGATTAATAAAAATTGGCAGTATTTTAGTCATGTGTTTTGAATACTATCTATAGTTAGTATCATTTAAAATTGGTAGTAACTTTCAGATATAAAAAGTAGGTTTTAAATACTTTAGTCACTAATTATACGAAAGTGACAATTTCACTATGATGGGTAGCTTAGTCAAGTGATTAATAGGATTTCATATTAGTTATTTGCATATTTAAATTTACTCAGCAATATTCATGCACGATTAAAAAAATGGTTAATACCACAAAATACCCTAAACTATGTCTATCATGACCTAAATGTCTAAACTTTCTTTGTATTACTAAAAATCAAGAACTTATACCGTTGTAATAAATATAGTTTAGATTGAACTAAAATAGGTTTTTTCGTCACCTAAAAAAGGTCAAGATATTTGTGTCACAATTGGCAAGTTTAAGTTTTTGGTTATAAAAAAAAAAAAAAAAAAAAAAACATTCGGAGCATCTATGATAAAAAAAAAATTAGGGTACTCATGTCACACAATAAGTTTAATTTAAGGTTTTTGCCGGATCTTCCCATAAAAAAATACGTGCAACCTCTCAAATTTCTTTTTTCAAGTCACTCAATGGGCCCTCAATTTTACTCATTCTTGAGCCCATTGAACAAGGGAATCACTTTTTGTTTAGGTTAACAAATATGGCATAAAAAGTGTCAAACTATACTTACCATAACACAAATATCCCGGACTTTTTTTGAGTCACTAAAAATTTTAAACTTACTCATCATGACACATATCCCAAACTTATATCAGTGCGACAATTGAAATAGAAGGCATATGCGACATGTATAAATTTTGAGTTTTTTCATAATACCAAAAAGCAGAAGGCATTTATCTTACAAATATAGGGTTTTTGGCCCAAAAAAACATAAAATTCGGATTTTTTTTTTTTTTTTTTTTTGTGTGGTATTTATCCTTTGTTTAAGTCAAAGGATGTAATCACTCATTTGAAAAGGCGACAACTCGAGTTGTTCTTTCTGCCTTCGCCTCTAAGGGGTCACCATCCAGAAGCTTTCCCCGACATGAACCCATCGAAACCCGCGCAAGAACCGCCACCGCTACCGCCCCGGGCGGCTCCGCCGCAACCGCCGCCACGGCCGCCGCAGCCTCAGCCCCAGAAGAGCAGCAAGAGACGAGCCCTCGACCCCAATGTTCGGATTCAAGCCTCTCCTTACTACAAGATGCGTTCTTTGCTCAACGACCTTCGTCCTTCTTTCATCGAGGTTCGCTTTCCATATCCGCTCCTGGCGTTGTTACATGTCGGGATGCCTCCTTTTCTCTTCAAGAAATGTTGGGTTCGTGATTTTCTTGCTGTATATTTCGCGTGGTTCTCTTGGATACTCTTTCTTTCCTTTTCTTTGGGGGGGGGGAAATTTTCCCGCTCCCCGGTGAAACAGTAGACGAAAACGATGCTTGGCTTGGCCGGCGATTGTATGCTCTTAAGTATCTGCCGTGAATATGGCTGGAAATCATATCTTTTTGGTTCGCTTGTTTTTCGGAGTTCGGCAACAAGTTGTTCTTGGCATCAAGTTTTCGTGATGCTTAAGAAACGTGGCTCGAGTTGATGATTGGGAAATTACAAAGCAGACCCTTACATGGGGTTCTGAATCAGAGTTTCAAGGGAATGTCACGGGGAAAGTCTAAAAATTTCTGGACATAAACGGGTATGCTTGGTGTGGTATTGGCATGTGAAGAATGTTGAAGGTCTCTCTGTTTCAATACAGGATTGGAGCATGCATGTTTGTATCTAACTTTGCGGAATAGGTAGATGATGACTGTACGAGAAAATTGAGCTCTTCACTGTATTGCACATGTTTGATTCTGTTGCTGCATAAGCTAGCAAAGCCTAATGCCTCTCTGGGTTTATCCATTTGAAGGTGCTTGCAACCCCTGACTTTCGGAATTGCAGTGCGGCTCAAGAAATCAAAGAAAGTAAGCTCCAAAATGTTCGACTTGCAGTGCTTTTATATGATTCGGAAAGTTCTCATACTTTTCCTTGAATTTGTTGGTGAATCATATGCTCAGACTCCTTTGTCTAGTAAATTGTAATCAACGTGTAGTGTGTAGTGCAACACATCTTCTGGCCTCTGCGTATTTCATGGTTTCATGTCACAGTGAAGTGTGTCAGTATCGTCTCTCTATAAGAAAGTGACTTTTTTCGAGGGGTGAAATAATTTTTGTGCGCCTAATGTTTTGTGCTTCGTACTGTCTCTTATTACAGAGTTGAAGCTGTTTATGGAACTATACGGACAGATGACTGCAAGTGCAGAAACAATCTCTTCTACGAAACGTAACACTGTGAAAGAAGGGAAGCGCGTGAAAGGAGAGAACCAGTACACTGAAAAGCGGCAAGCCGAAGTGCACGAGGCTCGGGGAACATACATTGTTGGTGGATCAGCTTTCGGCTGGAACTTTATTACCTTTCCTGGCCATAAACCGGAGTACTACGGCCCGACAAAAGAGTTGTTTCGAGCTTCACGAGTGGAGTTACAAGAAAAGAGAATTGCTTCTGTTCTCCGTACTGGTTGAGAGATCGTGACCGATCACACTGGTTGGCGCAGAAATACGAATCACTGTGGATTTTCTTTCTTTTTCCTTTTTGGCTGGCTAAGCAAATCGCCGTGGAATTGTATATCGAGTCTTGGAAGCAATATCGTCAGTTTTTTAGGGATGTAACCAGTCTTAGCTTCACAAACCAGTTTAGTTACCCAGTGATTCTCTTGTAATGTGACCTCACGTTTTGGTTTTTCCTATGCTCCAACCTTCCGTTTCTGTTCAAGGAAAAAGGAGGTGTTTTTATGACCTGTGTAGCCAATTCTTCTTGGGATATTGCTGCCCTGCTGATCGACTGAACTCTTGTTGCCATCTTGAATTTGTTTTGATTTGCATATGTTATTCGTTCGATGTGCATAGTGTGAGGATGCTGTTTCTGCCTCATTTTGCGGTGAATTAGTTTGGGTCATCTTGAGAATTTCAATTAGACGCAACTCCATGTGCCCTTTTGTTCTTTTTGGCCTAATTTCCAAATGATCATATCACTTTCCTCGTTTCATAGCAGGAGCTATGGAATGTATAGATTTGCGAATTTACCTGTCATGTTAATTATCAAGCTCATGCCTTTTTATCAAAAAGACTTGCAAGCATTAACTTGTGATAATAATGTAGATGCTTTTAAAACTCGAATACCTTCTGGTCGCAATCGATGTGTTTCCAATTGACACGCTTTAAGGACATGCCCAGGTCCAAAAGGGGGTCAATATTGAACTAATTCAAAAGGTGGCAGGTTCGGTGGGGCATTAATTGTAAAATAACTATATATGATTATATATATTTAAGTTGCGCTTAATTACAATGCGGGGGTCCATAGCTCAGTGGTAGAGCATTTGACTGCAGATCAAGAGGTCACCGGTTCGAACCCGGTTGGGCCCTTTTTTCACCCCCTTTTATAATTTTTTTATTTTTTTATCTCTTTCTATCACGTTTGAAATTCATCTTGCCAGCTCCTTTTCTTCTGCATTACTTCTCTCAAACCCAGTTGCGTCCGCAGTTCGAGATGGGTCAACACGGTTGCGTCTTGCCGCTACATTTCTTTGTCTCGAAAGCTCATAGGAATGACCGACACACTCGAGTTTATGCATTGCTCTGATATATGGAGAGCACTAGACAGATGAATTCTCTCAGTTCTTGAGAGGGATACCGGGATGTGAATGCCTGGAGGTTTGGGAAGCCGGAAGCATGAAACAATAGCTCCACCTAAGCGATTGTTCGCGAAAGGTTTAGAACATGTAATCCATGACAAGCACATAAATTTGCAGGAAGCAGACCTCGTGAATAAAATTTGGATTTAAGGTTGAGAGAACTTAAACGAGCCATTGAAGAACAGTTTGATTCTCATACGATCATCACGAGTCTTGCTGTTCAAGTCAACCCTGGAAAGGGAAGGAGAGCTCATCGGTGAAGGTGGCAACTGACCAGAAAAATTTATTTGATCTGGCAGAGAAGTGGTCGAGCTTTGGAAGGCCCCTGAAAACATCTTGAAGTGCTCTGGAAAACCGATGATAAGACAAAATGTGTGTCGGCTATGTTAGAGAGGTTACTGATTCTTTTTCCGAGTCGTCCTGAAAAGCTGTCATCCTGATTATAAGATGGACATCACCCTCCAGACCATGCTAAACCCTGGGAAAGAAAAAATTGACAGAAACAGAAAGGAGACCTCTCTGTCCCTCTCAGGTTCAACTTGAATTTCCAAATCAGGACAGAAACTGTCTCTATACAGAGATATAAGTTTGCAAACCTTTCCTCCAAATAAATAGCATTCTATCTCGTCCTAATTGACAAAAAAGAAATACAAAAGGACACTGGGAAACAAAAGAACACTGATGTAGCCTATACAAATGTGCGAGTAGATCGGACCAAATAGTTGACTAACTCATTTCTCTGCACAGGAAGAACAGACAAATCAGAGCATCATGATGAGAACATTGAGAATGCTTTTCTCATTGCGTACTCCGGTAATAAAATCGTTCATCTGGGCAGACAGCAGTGTCCAATTTGTATTGTAGAGTCCTAGTTCATTTTTGGCCGGTGTTTGTACTCCGCTTAACTTCCAGAGCCGCACCTTCCTTAAGTGCGACCTGCGCTTCGGCCTCCATCCCTAGCATTATGAGGGCTGCAGCCTGAAGGTATGATGCGATGTGCCACACCGGGGAAACGACTTGGGCCTGCATTGCATCGTTCAGAGCTTCCTGAGCCATGTCACTCATTAGGTAAGACAGACTACGGCGAGCAAAAACTGTTGGAGAAACCATGGTTCCCGCGTCGACGAACTGCATGTTGAAGGCAAAAGCTGATTCAGATCTTATTTATTGAGTAAGCAACGAATTAATGAAATGGTAAGGATTTTCAGACAGTCATCGTAAATTTCATGAACTCTTTTTTCCTTGAAATTAGATGAGAGGAAATTCAAAGGGCATTCATGCCCAGATGATAGCTAGGACTTCCAGATCCCAGTTGCATCATAATGATCGAAATGAAGAGAAGATTGAGAACAACAATTTTTGTTCAAGGGTTGGATATTCATGAAGACAGGAAATACAAACCTGTGTGTAGTTATCAACTGCTGCTGCGAAATCTTTCTGCCGGAAAGCAAGATCGCCCTTTTTCTTCAAGTTCAATGTTTCCTGCATTTGGTCTGTCCACATCTGAAAAGAGAGCTGCAGCATATCGAACGGAACAAAATGTTAACATTCTTCACATCCGACAAGGATTACACAAATTTAGATAAAATGCATGACTAAGCTAATGAAGAGGCGCTCCTATAGGGTTTAAATGTCTGAATGCTTGAACATGAAAGCGAGGCAAATATTAGACTTCAATAATGGATGCTTCTACATGCTCTAAACAAAAAGAATGAGCAAACCTCATTTGTTAATCCTTCATCGTCTTTATATCCGAGATTGTCCAAAATTTCGTGTATTGCAGTCAAATCCTTTCTCGAGCAAGCCTCCCCAAAAGGCGATAGAGGAGATAAAGAAGCTCTGTGGGGGATTCCCATAAGTATGTGAGAAGCAACCTGAAAACCACAGAGAGAAATCTCAGCAAGCAAATTTCTTCAAGTTGGCACACAGACCCTTTCTTTCTCGAAATAAAAGAAAAGCATACCTCAACCTCCTTCTGCAATGGAGTTAATGCAGCAACTAAGGACTTTGGATTTGGACGTTCTCGCGGTTCATATTGTAAACATCGGGAAGCCAAGCGTACCAACTCAGTCCCATCATTGTCAGAAAACTGTCCTTCCAAGCAAGAATCTATCAACGTCTGCAGATGCCGATCCCTTATTAAGTCGAGGGCCTGATATAGATCAGTGGAGATTCAGGGTCAAAGGGGTAAAGCTTAAAAGATACATAAAGGGAATAAAGGCAATACTTATTCCATGGAGCATATGAAAAAAAGGTTTGATGCAGTGTCCTCATTTATCAAAGAGAAAATCAAATTTTCATTCCAGTTAATGCTTGAATTTAGAAACTCACATGACTTGGGGGTATATGTTTTCCACTTAGAAGGTCAAGCAGAAGAGTACCAAAGCTATATATAACGCTTTCTGGCGTTACGCTACCTGTGAAACAGAAAAACAATATATGGCGCATAAGCACTTGTACAACCAGGAGAAACAGATAAGTCGATAAGTGCTTGTTGCATTGGATTCTGTACCCGTTCTCAGGTACTCTGGAGGTGTAAATGCCGAATTAGTGCTATAATTCTTGCCATCCCGACTATTTTTCATGAGGCCAAAAGTCGAAAGTCTAGGATTACCATCCTGAAAAGATCTGATCATGAACATAACAAATAAAACATGAAGGAGAATGATTTTGCCGACGGGATTAACCAGACTTTTACCTCATCAAACAGTATCCTATATGCATTAAGATCATGATAAAGCGCGCGCCCTTTGCTTGTGCAATAATCCAGTGCTTGTGCAATATGAAGGACGACCCTCATTCTCATAGGCCATTTCATGGGTTGTAAATCCCCTGATTCAAAATATCAAATCTGATTTGAGAGTAGAGCGCCTTGAACTTGTTTATGGGTTAGCAAAGCCATTTACGACATACTTTCATTGAGAAAGTTAGCACTTAACCAGATTACGAGAACACATGTTGAAACAAATTGTACACAGAATGTTGTGCTTTTCATAAAAGGACCTACAATGAAATAAGTGCTTTGCGAGCGTTTCGTTGGGCATATATTCTGCAACAAGCAACCTCTCCTCATCTTGGGAGCAACAACCCAGCAAATTTGCCAATCTGTTACTTCGCAGCTGACCAACTGACTTTGCCTCCTCCTGCACCCACAAAAGAATGTATCAAATTGATGTGCTGGTACAGAGAAAAAATGCACACGCATTGCCCTTTCCTCATGATTAACATTTGCTTGTGGAAATTGAGAGTGAATATTGTCCCTTTCACAAAGAATTATATATGCAATGGGAAAAAGAAACCAAAGGAAAAGATAAAACACGGTGTTTTTCATGAGGAAGAGGAGAGAAAAACATATAACAGAATGACTTAATACCAAGAATTGCCGGGAATCAGGCCAAGCATTTCTATTGAATCTCTTGACAGCAATTCGCTTCTGGTCCTCTAGCTTTCCTTTGTAGACGACATTGGGAGCCTTCTCTCCATGCTCCGACACAATATTCTCCACCGCAAAACCTGATGTCGCCTTCTTAAGCTGCTCGAACGTGAACTCTCGGAATGCAGGCAAGGACTTAGGTTCGGCAAACTCATCTTTCTCTGGAAATGCTAATGATGTAAAAACACGAGTCATGATATGCTCAAGTTTCTACAAGGAATAAGTGCTACCAGTGATTCACGCACCAACATCAGCAACTTCAAGGACAGATCCCTTGAATTGCGACTCCCAGCAACATGGTGGCAATTTGGAGAACTGACACCCCATCTCCACGTCAAAAATCAATATGCGGATCTTCAATACCCCCTTCGACGAAGCGGCTATCTCAGCAAATTTTACATCTAGCACACAACAAGGAGAATTCAGCAGTAGAAACATCAGGGGAACTGAAAAAATGAGAAAATTAAAACAAGTGTTCTTCTCAGAACTCCTTGCTTCTTTTTATCCACAAGCAACTAACTCAGAAATGAAAGGAGAAAGTGTTGACGTAATTAGACTATACAATCCCAGGCACAACTTAAAAGGAGCAACCATCCTCGATCTGTTCACACTTAGAAACTGATTTGGCTAATACGGACAACATTTCTTTTCCTTGACCACAAAACAACGTTCTAATTTACCAACTAACTCTCTCTCTCTCTCTCTCTCTCTCTCTCTCTCTCTCTCTCTCTCTCTCTCTCTTTCTCTCTCTCTCTCTCTCTCTCTCTATGTTGTGTATCGTCATCCAAAACTGCTCTGGACTATACCCATGTTCAGTATCTCTAGCAAAGCATTCAAGATCAACCAGTTGCTCATTTCTATACCTCTTCAAGCAAAACATGAGAGAGAGAGAGAGAGAGAGAGAGAGAGAGAGCAACCAGGTTAGTATCATTACCAGCTGAGAAGCTTCAAGCTTCAGAGTCAACTCAGGGTCAGTGAAGCAGAAACCAATGAAACGACAAAAACCCAGCTTCCAATACCTTAAACTCAGTATTCATCTGCCATTGATCAGCTATTTAAACCACGAACATTGGAAAAAGGAGAGAATTTTCTTTTTTTTGATTTCCAATGAACGAAATCACTAAAAAACCAACTCGTGAAGTCGCTTTGAACCTTGAGCCAATCACTACGTAAAAAATCTTCACTTTCTCGGTCCAACCAACAATTCTCCAAACAAGATCCAAACTTTCGCTACAGTGAAAACACTCGGAACCGAATCGAAGCGCCTGCTTCTCAATTTCCCATGAATCTCCACCGCCTCGAACAACAAAAGGTCGATTAATTTTATGTGCAGACTCCGAAAAAACGTGGTTATTTTATAGCTCTGACGAGGAGAGATCTGGTCAAGCGGATGCGGGGGGGAAGAAAAGGAAATAATTCCGAATGGACTGAGAATGTTTAGCGCTGTAGCTGGATCAGCTCAGATGGGATCAAAAGTCAAAACCACGTAAAAGAAAATGGAACAGTATACAGACTATATATACCCAATAAAATACATTGAACGTACGAGGCTGGCTGGTTGCGGATGATAAACTAAAGAGAGATTAAATAATTCCTCCGACATGCCACCAACTTCTGTTGAAAGCCGCAGAATCTTCACGTTATTTTAACAAGTGGGTATCGTCGTTGTTGGTGTTGCTGGTAGCGAAATAATTCAAGAAACTTTGTCAATCAATGTACACTATCGTTTTCCCCCTCCCCTCCCTTTGACTCTCTCTCTCTCTACTGGTTAGATCAGTCCCGCCCTCGAAGGATGCTTGGACTGTAACGTTTCAAGAAGAGACGAGATAGAGAGAGAGAGAGAGAGAGAGAGAGAGAGAGAAACTTTCGAGGGTCGAGGAGGAAGTCTCATGGCGTGACAGTTGGAGAGGAGGGACCAGCGGCCCAAAAGCTCTTCAAAGTTCCGAACTTTTGCTCTGTCTTTCCATCTCTTTCGAGCTGCTATTCGCCTCCATCACTCCCGCCGTAATCATTTCAGTTTTCGTGCGGTACCCGAAACGGCGACGTCTCTCTCTCTCTCTCTCACTCTCTAGTCTCTACTTGACCTCCTTTTTCTTTTTGATTTAACAAGGGGGAGCTGGATCACACTCCTCTCCTGTACTTTCTCTGTCAAATGTCAAGCAAGCGGCAATCTTTTTTCACTTATTTCCTGTTCCTTCCGCTTAGATCATCTGTCAAATCGTGCAACTTAATAATCTTCATCTGAGTTTCTCCAATGGAGCAGTTTCCGCTCTCTGCATCCTCATTTATTGAGAATCTTGAGCTAGTTAACTATTATGTCAGTAAACCCGTTGACTATATCAGATACTATATTTGTCCACAGTTGACCTTTCCAAATTGTAACCCAGATAAAAAATAAAATTACTTTGAATATGTGCCAAGTTATGGACCAGGCAAGGGCAGGTCCTAGGTGGTCCTTGCCTGATGTATTGACCTACTAGACAATCCACGCGAAGTCCAACTAAGAAAGAGTTTTGAGATGATATAATTAACCCGGGAACTTCAGTTGTTTAACTCTTTTCAGCACTTCTTTTGATGATACTATCGATGTCAACTGGAATCCCAGCTTGGAAGTACTATTACTTCAATAATAATTTTTTTATATATTATATTACAGACGGGAATTTACAAAGCCACGTATTTACATATTAATTGCATAAGCATCACCAAGCACCAAGCATTTGTTTTTCAGATTACCTTGACAAAAAAAGTTGGTAAACGACTCAAATGAAAGTTAATAATCTAAAATTAGTTGGTAACTTAATCAAAGAATAGTTGGCTATTCACTTGAATAAAGTTTGGTACTTTCATTTAATAATTTGTAAACTTAAATCATCAGCATTAGAAAGCAAAAAAAAAAGGGGGTAGATAGAAATCTGTCAAAGATAATAGAAGACATTATTGATCATGCTGAGTGCTGACCTTGTATAGCTTGAATAACACTAAGTGGCGTCTAGTTCAATATGCAAAACGGTATTGTCATTCTCAGTGGCCAGCCTAATTCCATCCTATCAATGCCCATAATTCAGCTGCAAAAACATTAGCTTACTGCCCAAAAAGGGTACCGGTTTCAGCATTATGCTTCATGGGCTGAAACTCTACAAACTAGAAGCATTTTCGCATGCAGCAGCAGATTGGGCACAGATACTGGACAGGCCTCTCGTCACTTCTCTCGTTTTCGTTGCATATCTTTTTCTTTAATCAGTTATCATCACAGGTGAGCTCATCCTAAATATCAAGGCTGAAATATAATGGAAAATTTCCAGGTGACCGATTGTAAGATGACTCAACATTCTGCACGGAGAAGCTGTGCTCACAGCCGTAGTCCGTATTGCTTATGATCCATAAAAGGAAGTATCTTTATATTCAGTACAGGTTATTTCTTACATGTACATCGTTTGATAGATTATGCATAAGTACTGTGACAAGCATAGCATGAAGAACTAGGCATCGGACCATGTAATGTCGAGCCAGCCCCAATTGTCCTTAGGCACCCCCAGGGCCTCCCACACAGCTCTGGATGCATCGACGATGTCGTTATTGCATGGAGGTTGGTAATCATGCTCTTCATCGCATCCCATAGTCGAGTCGCATTCGTCCACCACCATGGCCTGGGCGCTCCTCCCGTTGCCGTAGATCGTTATGTTCCTGAGACACCTGCTCATGTTATCGAACCACCCCGTGGATAGTGCCACGACAGGCGTGTCATCAGAATGGTAGTGGTTGTCACACTCGGATGGTCCACCTCCATCTCCGCCCTTCGCGAAGCTGTTCAGGGTGAGGTGGGCCCTGGTGTGGCCCAACACCGGCGGCGAACACTTGTAAATCGGGTACATCTGGCCGTTTTTGCAACAGTCCGAATCGTCCCCGGTGTTGCATTGTCCAGGAGGGGGATTCTTCCCTCTGATTCTGCCACTCGGTCTGCAGGACTGACCTTGAACTTCCATACAGCTCATAGCCAGAAGAGCAAGAAGCAATAAGCCCAAGCATTTCAAGCTAAAGCTACTCATTTTCTCTATCTTTGTAAGATGTTCTTGCTTTTTAGCTCTCGATGCTAGAAAAAGGAGTCATGTAGAGCTATATATAAGATAATCAAAGCTGGTACTCATAAGACAGCAGCACAATCTGGCATTATAGTCTTCAAAGGTAGTGGAAAGCTGCATAATACAGAAGGGGCTAACGATGATTACTTCCCATCAACATAAGCGGTACGGCGTTGTGGAGAAGCAAAACAGTTAGACTACTATCTCATATATACTTTAGTCTATCCCCTAACGGATGAGTGAACATGGATTCGTCATTGACCGAGACTATGGCCGATTCTCATCTGAATCACAGAGACATGATTAAAAATTCGATTAGCTTGGAATCGTCTTCTAATTGCCAACGAATAAGGCTCCATTCCCGTCACGGAACTCACTTGCTGCCTCAAGATCCTAAAAGACACCCATTAAGGCCTTAAACTTGAACCAACAAAAGACGTGACCAAACGTCTCCGTGACACTGACGTCTTTTCCTCTGTTTTTAGCAGAATCTCAAAGAGTAAAACAAACCATCAGTCTGCTTTGCTTGCTAGTTGCTACATACAACTACAATTAAAATCGATGATGGAGTCCTGCAAATGCCCAAATTCCAATTTTGATGATTTACATGCCATGAAAGTAAAAAGTGAAAGAATGAAAAAGAGCTACGCTGTCGGATTTTGACGACAGCATTGATTCACTTGCAAGTAGGACAATCATATGGCGGCCTTTTCTTTTTCCATGGTAGTAGACAGATCATTAAAAAATCAAGAAAAAAGAAAAAGGAAATTCCGTTGCCGGGACTTGAACCCGGGTCTCTCGGGTGAGAGCCGAGTATCCTAACCAACTAGACTACAACGGATGTTGGTATGCACTGGCAAAATAGAATATATAATTACTAAAATAGTTCTCTCGCTCTCGACTTCCATGCATGACTAAGATAGTTGATCGTGATAAATGTGCTTTAAGATTGAAAGGCAAAGCAAGCTAAAAAAAAAAGAACCATGTTAACACACAAAATTCAAAGGATAATGCAAATTACATATAAAGAACAGAATGCTTAGCTATGTGCCTCTATATTAATTCTTAATTTTCCATATCATTGTTAGCAAGTTAAAAGTCTGAATTTATGCGTATCTTCGATCTATTTGTTTAGTTAAGTTTTTCATTTTTTTTATTCCTTTTTTCTTGATAGTTCCTTCACTTAAGAAATGGGGTTTTGAAATCTTCCACAATTGAAATTCCAGCCTAGTTCTTTTGCAATTTCTTTCTAGGCTCAAAACAAAAGTGGTTATTTGGAAGGGCCTTCGTAAGGACCAACCCATTGGACCTTACCTTTCCCAGTTTGCCCTTTCTGGACAGGAACAAACAAACTGGCGAAGTACACGGAGAACCGACCTTTGGTAAGCTGAATTAGATGGAGTAAAAACATGGTCAAAACTCAAAAGCCCATCGCTGTGTTTAATGCCTAATTGCTAAATTGGACAAAAGCTCATGCAGATGATCACTGTCAGGAACCAAGAAATGAATACTAAAATTAACCCCCGATTTTCCCCTTAAAAACACTCTCCCAGTCACCTCCCCCCTCTTTCCCTCACACTTTGACCTCCACAATACATCATATTTATATATCTGGGGGTCTCTTTGTTCATTGTTTTTCAGTCTCTCCATCTTTCACTTTTCTGCTTCTCACTTCTCATCAGGATCATCTCTCACTGGCAAGCATCAACACGGTACTGCTTTACCCCTATCCTCCTCCTAGTAAAGCCCTTTCATTTTCCTCCATTATGCACGTTTTAGTGTTTTTCAAGGCTTAAACAAGATCAGTCTACATAAATAATGATGCGCATTTTGTTGTAAACTAGAATCATCTTTGATGCAATGCACCAGATCAATACGCATTTGCAAATCATCTGGCTTGGAGATCGCAGATTATATTGACTTAAAAGGAAATAGAACCCAGGTTGGTCATTTGCTATCTTATATAAGATTTGACAATGTTGATATAATTCTCATGTTGAGCAATTGTCTAACGACCATTTAAACTGCTTCTGCCATTCCAAATAAGCTGCGTGAACATGAACTCTCGGAATGTGGACAAGGACTTTGGTTCGGCCATCTCATTGTTCTCTGGAAAAATATGAAAAGAATGTCAGAACATGAGTCATGATATGCTCAAGTTCCTACATGGAAGAAGTGCTACTAGTGATTTAAGCACCGAAATCAGCAACTTCGAGGACCGATCCCTTAAATTGCGACTCTCAGCAACATGGTGCCAATTTGGAGAACTGGCACCCCATCTCCAAATATGCGGATCTTCAATACCCTCTTCAACAAAGCGGCTATCTCAGCAAATTTTACATCTCTCTCTCTGTTTTATGTCATGCTTGAAGAGGTAAAGAAATGATCAACTTGTGGTTTTTGAATGCTTTGCTAGAGATACTGAACATGGGTGTAGTCCAGAGCAGTTTTGGATGATGATACACAAGAGAGAGAGAGAGAGAGAGAGAGAGAGAGAGAGAGAGAGAGAGTTGGTGAATTGGAACGTTGTTTTATGGTCAAGGAAAATAAATGAGAGGGAGGGAGTTGGTGAATTGGAACCTTGTTTATGGTCAAGGAAAAGAAATGTTGTGTATCATCATCCAAAATTGCTCTGGACTACACTCATGTTCAGTATCTCTAGCAAAACATTCAAAATCCACAAGTTGACATTTCTTTACCTCTTCAAGCATGACATAAAACAGAGAGAGAGAGAGAAAGAGAGAGAGAGAGAGAGAGAGAGAGCAATTGGGGAGTATCATTACCAGCTAAGAAGCTTCAACCTTCAGAGTCAACTCAGGGTCAGTGAAGCAGAAATCAATGAAACGACAAAAACCCAGCTTCCAATACCTTAAACCCAGTATTTATCTGCCATTGATCAGCTCCCAGTATTTTTTTTTTCCAGTTTCCAATGAGCGAAACCACTGAAAAACGAACTCGTGAAGTCGCTTTGAACCTTGAGCCAATCACAACGCAAAAAATCTTCACTTTCTCGGTCCAACCAACAATTCTCCAAACAAGATCCAAACTTTCGCTACAGTGAAAACACTCGGAACCGAATCGAAGCACTGCTTCTCAATTTCCCATGAATCTCCACCTCCTCGAACAACCAAAAGTCGATTAAATTATGATCAGTCTTCGAAAAATCGTGGAAAGAGAGATCTGGTCAAGCCGATGCGGGGGCCAAGAAAAAGAAAGAATTCCGAATGGACTGAGAATGCTTAACGTTGTGGCTGGATCATCTCAGATGGGATCAAAACCATGGAAAGCAAAACGAAACAGTATACAGAATATACCCAAAAAAATACATTGAGCGTACGAGGCTGGTTCGTTGCGGATGACAAACTAAACAAGGAACAAATAATTTCTCCGACATGCTACCAACTTCTGTTGAAAGTCGCAGAATCTTCACGTTATTTTAACAAGTGGGTATCGTCGTTGTTGGTGTTGCTGGTAGTGAAATAATTCAAGAAACTTTGTTAATCAATGAACGCTATCGTTTCCCTCCTCCCCTCCCTCCCTCCCTCCCTCCCTCTCTACTGGTTAGATTAGTCCCGTCCTCGAATCATACTTGGAGAGAGAGAGACTTGAGAGGGTCGAGGAGGAAGTCGCATGGCGTAACGTTTGGAGAGGAGGGACTAGGCGGCCCAAAAGCTCTTCAAAGTTCCGAACTTTTTCTCTGTCTACCCATCTCTTTCGAGCTGCCGTTCGCCTCCATCACTCCCGCCGTAATCATTTTTCAGTTTTCGTGCGGAACCCGAAACAGCCACGTCTCTCTCTCTCCCTCTCTACACTCGACCTCCTTTTTCTACTGGATTTAACAGGGGGGAGCTAAATCACACTCTCCTGTACTTTCTCTGTCAAATGTCAAGCAAGCAACAGTCTTTCTTCACTTATTTCCTGCTCCTTTGGCTTAGATCATCTGTCAAATCATACAACTTGATGATCTTCATATTAGTTTCTCCAATGGAGTAGTTTCCACTCTCTGCATCCTCATTTATTGAGAATCTTGAGCTAGTTAAGTATTATGTCAGAAGCTTGTTGACTATATCAGATGCTATATTTATCCACAGTTGACCTTTCCAAATTATAACCCAAATAAAAAAAAGTTTTACTTTGAATATGTGCCAAGTTATAGACCAGGCAGGACCTAGGTGGTCATTGCCTGGTGTATTGACCTGCTCAGATAATGCACCGCAAGTCCAACTAAGAAAGAGCTTTGAGATGACATAATTAACCTAAGAACTTTCAATTTTTTAACCCCTCTTCAGCGCTTCTTTAGATGATACTATTGATGTAATCCCAGCTTGGAAGTACTTTCACTTGGATAATAAAAGTTCTATATATTTTATTACAGATATAAATTTGCAACGTCACGTAATCATATACTAATTGCACAAGTTAAAGAAAGCAGAAGAATCGCCAAGCATTTTTTTTAAGATTACCTCAACAAAAAAAGTTGATAAACGACTCAAATGAAAATTAGTAATCCAAAATTAGTTGGTCACTTAATCAAAGAATAGTTGGTTAGTCACTTGAATAAAGTTTTGTACTTTCATTTAATAATTTGTGAACTTAAATTGTTAGCATACAAAACAAGGTAGATAGAAATCTGTCAAAGATAAGAGAAGACATTTTTTATCATGCTGAGTGCTGATCTTTGCATAGCTTGAATAACACTAGGTGGCATCTAGCCCAATATGCAAACCGGTATTGTCATTCTCAATAGCCAGCCTATTTCCATCTTGTCAATGCCCATGATTCAGCTGCAAAAGCTCTAGCTTACTGCCCATAGAGGGAATAAGTTTCACCATTATGCTTCAGGGGCTGAAACTATACTGACTAGAAGCATTTTCGTACGCAGCAGCAAATTGGGCACAGATACTGGACAGGCCTCTCATCACTTCTCTCGTTTTCGTTGCATATGCTTATTTCTTTAGTCAGGTATCATCACAGTTGAGCTCATCCTAAACATCAAGGCTGATATATAATGGAAATTTTCCAGTTAAGCGATTAATGAGTCAACATTCTGCACGGAGAAGCTGTGCTCCATAAAATGAAGTGTCTTCATATTTAGTGCAGGTTATTTCTTACATGTACATCATTCGATAGATTTCATATAAGTATTATGACAAGCATAGGATAAAGAACTAGGCGTCAGACCATGTAATGTCAAGCCAACCCCAATTGTCCTTAGGCACCCCCAGGGCCTCCCACACAGCTCTAGACGCATCGACGATGTCGTTATCGCATGGAGGTTGGTAATCATGCTCTTCATCGCATCCCAAAGTCGAGTCGCATTCGTCTACCACCATGGCCTGGGTGCTCCTCCCATTGCCATAGATCGTTATGTTCCTATGACACCTGCTCATGTTATCGAACCACCCCGTGGATAGTGCCACGACAGGCGTGTCGTCAGAATGGTAGTGGTTGTCGCACTCGGATGGGCCACCTCCATCTCCGCCCTTTGCGAAGCTGTTCAGAGTGAGGTGGGCCCTGGTGTGGCCCAACACCTGTGGCGAACACTTGTAAATCGGGTACATCTGGCCGTTTTTGCAACAGTCCGAGTCGTCCCCGGTGTTGCATTGTCCAGGAGGGGGATTCTTCCCTCTGATTCTGCCGCTCGGTCTGCAGGACTGACCTTGAACTTCCATACAACTCATAGCCAGAAGAGCAAAAAGCAATGAGCCCAAGCATTTCAAGCTAAAGCTATTCATTTTCTCTGCCTTTGTAAGATGTTCTTGCCTTTTAGCTCTCGATGCTTGCAAACGGAGTCATGCAGAGCTATATATAAGAAATCAAAGGGGGTACTCATAAGACAGCAGCACAAACAGGCATGACAGTTCTCAAAGGTAATGGAAAGCTGCATAATACAGAAGGAACTAATGAAAATTACTTCCCATCAGCTTAAGCGGTACGGCATTGTGGAGAAGCAAAACAGTTAGACCACTATCTCATATATACTTTAGTCCATCCTTTCACGGATGTGGAGAACTTGGATTCGTCCCCGCCGGAGACTTTGTCCAATTCTCATCTGAATCACAGAGACATGATTAAACATTTGATTAGCAGACGTCTAGATTGGAATCGTCCTTTAATTGCTATTGAAAAAGGCTCCATTCCCGTCACGGAACTCATTTGCCGCCTTAAGATCCTAAAAGAGGCCCATTAAGGTTTAAAACTTGAACCAACAAAAGACGTAACGAAACATCTCTGTCGCACTGACGTCTTTTCCTCTGTTTTTAGCAGAATCAAACTGGAAAACAATCTATCGGTTTGCTTTGCTTGCTACATATAATTACAATCGAAATTGAAGATGGACTCTTGCAAATGCCCAAATTCCAATTTAATGATCTATATGTCATGAAAGTGAAAGGTAAAAAAATGGAAAAAGAGGTAGGCTGTCGAGTTTTGACGACAGCCTTGATTCACTTGAAAGTAGGACAATCATATGGTCGCCTTTCATTTTTCTATGCCTTCTTAGCTTCCATAGTAGTAGACAGATCATTAGAAAATCAAAGGAAAAAAAAGGGAACAAGAAAAAGAAAATTCCGTTGCCGGGACTTGAACCCGGGTCTCTCGGGTGAGAGCCGAGTATCCTAACCAACTAGACTACAACGGATCTTGGAGTACCCTCTCCAAATTTTGATTTATAATCACTATATTCTCTCCTAGTTTTCCTCAAACAAACTCGATTCGACATATTGTTCCACCTTCATGCATGACAAAGATAGCCAATCCTGATTAGTGTTAAGCTTTTAAAAGGAAAAGCAAGCAATTAAAACCATGTGACCACATAAGATTCAAAGAATAATATAAATTACATATAAGGAACATAACGCCTAATTATGTGTCTCTATATCTAATTCTTAATTTTCTGAATCTTTATTAGCAAGATAAAGGACTGAATCCATACTTATCTTCGATCTATTTATTTAGTTAAGGGTTTTTCTTTTCTATTCCTCTTTTCTTGATAGTTCCTTCACTTAAGAAATGGGGTTTTGAAATCTTCCACAATTGAAATTCCAGCTTAGTTCTTTTGCAATTTCTTTCTAAGCTCAAAACAGAAGTGGTTATTCGGAAGGGCCTTTTTAAGGACCAACCCATTGGACCTTACCTTTCCTACTTTGCTTTTTCAGAACAGGAACAAACAAACTGGCGAAGTACACGGAGAACCAACCTTTGGCGAGCTGAATCAGATGGAGTACAAATATGGTCAAAACTCAAAAGCCCATCGCCGTGTTTAACTCCTAATTGCTAAATTGGACAAAAGCTCATGCAGATGATCACCTGTCAGGAGCCAAGAAATGAATACTAAAATTAACCCCTTATTTTCCCCTTAAAACACTCTCTCCCAGTCACCTTCCCCCTCTTTCCCTCACACATTGACCTCCACAATACACCATATTTATATATCTGGGGGTCTCTTTGTTCGTTATTTTTCGGTCTCTCCATCTTTCGCTTTTCTGCTTCTCACTTCTCATCAGGATCATCTCTCATTGGCAGGCATCAGCATGGTACTGCTTTGACCCTATTCTCCTCCTTCTAGTAAAGCCCTTCTTTCATTTTCTTTCATTATGCACGTTTGAGTGCACGTTTTGATGTTTTTCATGGCTTAGACAAGATCAGTCTGCATAAATAATGATGTGCATTTTCTTGCAAACTAGAATCATCTTTTGTGCAATGCACCAGATCAATCCACATTTGTGAATTATCTGATTTGGAGATTGCAGATTATATGGACTTAAAAAGAAATAAAACCCATGTTGGTGATTTGGTATCTTATATAAGTTTTGACAATGTTGATATAGTTCTCATGTTGAGCAATCGTATAACGACCATATAACCTGCTTCTGCCATTCAATATATGCATGTTAGTTTCAATTTAGTGGTCGCTAGCATGCAATGATGGTTTGATTGTTCAACAATATATGTATAGGCGAATTCGTCATCCGGAATGGCAGTGGATGACGAGTGCAAGCTTAAGTTCTTGGAGCTAAAAGCAAAGAGGATTTACAGATTCATCGTGTTCAAGATCGAAGAGAAGATCCAACAGGTGACCATAGAGAAACTCGGTAGTCCAGAGGAAACCTATGACGATTTCTCCTCCAGTTTGCCCGCCGATGAGTGCCGATATGCTGTGTTTGACTTTGATTTCACGACTGATGAGAATTGCCAGAAAAGCAAGATTTTCTTCATTGCGTGGTGAGAACAATATTTGTCATTTTATCCTATGATTGATTGAAACTAGATTAGGATCATAATCTTAAGAGACACTGACGGTAACTGCGTGAATAAAACAATTCTCTGGAATTACTGTTTCTTGTCAGAGAAACAGAATTGGATGAGTATCTTATCCATGATAATCATCCATTCCTGGTCCAAATTGTAGAGTCTAATGCAGTACCCGATTGATTTCATCCATTAACTCATCAAATTCAACTTGTCTTAGGGCGCCCGAAACATCGAGGGTGAGGAGCAAGATGCTCTATGCCAGCTCAAAGGACAGATTCAAGAGAGAATTGGACGGTATTCAAGTTGAGCTGCAAGCTACTGATCCTAGCGAGATGAGCATCGATATCATAAGAGGACGAGCGCTTTAATCAGTTAAACCTCCAATGCCTACTCTCGATGATCTTGAGCCCCGCCACATCATTTTTCTTTGTAGCGTGCTCGTTTTCTTCTATGATGGTCTGTCACGCATGTACCATTCTACTGAAGGGAAACTAGCATCCATTTAGTCATGTTCGGCCCTTCCATAAATGTCGTTTCTTTCTTTTTTCTGGCTTAACAAATAACGTGTACGATGACCTGCCATAAGAAATTCAACTCAGTGGAAACATTCTTATGTAGTGTGTTCTGATGCTGTCAGTTTGACCAGACCAATCTTTCAGTGTTGTATATATAGACCTAGCTTTCAGGGTATTGAAGTCAGAGAGGACAAGAAAAATTCCAGGTAGAGAATCGATATTTATTCATATTCACTGCAACCTATGTGTTACTCATGTTTCCATGTCTAATCCATAGGAAACTTCTTCCAGCAGCCTAGAAACTGGAACATAAAAATATGCAGTTTGAAAAAACAAAAAAGAAGTACAAAGGCTTGACTGAAAATTATCCTGAGAATGCCAAACAAAGTTAATGTAGCATCCGTCAGTTCTTGTTCATTTTCTCCCAGTATTCGGCTTCCCACCGCTCCACTTGTCTTGAGACGCTCTCTTTCCTCCCGAGAAATGCTTGAAATTCTCCCGGCTCATAAGGCGGTGGCAGTGTGCATGGAGGCGAATCACCGGGGGACTTAACCATTGATTCGAGCATGTTCTTTCTAAACAACCCTTGAGCAGGGCATGCCATTGTCTCTGAACAGTATTCGATTGCTCCTGGAGGTATCTCTGGCTTGTAAGTGATAAGTTTGCCGTATCCGCTGAGAAGATGAAACATGTAATCATATACGTTCTTCATCTTCAGACCCTCCTCCATGAATTTGCTTCCACTCTCCCCAATAACCTGGGCCTGTTTAATCATGCAATCCACAATATCAGTTGCTGAGAAAAAAGAACAAAAATCAGAGAGGGCAGAACAATTAACTCGAAATGATTTTCCTTACCTCTTGAGGGTGATTGTTGCCCCATTCAACTGCAAACTTGATATCTCTGCACTTGTTGTCTGGCCTAATGGGCCAGTAATGCTCCAAAGGGATCATCCCTCTTGTGAAGAAATCGAGGAATTCAGGCTTTACCATCAATGTCATCGAGTTACATGCCATAATGTACTTCTCGCTCACCGACCAGGCCTCTCCTTCCACGTATATCTTGTACCTTTTACACAAATATTGTTGAAACAGCGAGATAAATCAGTCAGTCAATTTGTGGGGAAGGATGAAGGAAAAAACTCGGAAGGGTCCATTTGCCCACCTGTGGGTGCACTGGTCTTCTAACTTTGATTGCTTGAATCCTTGACTAACTTCACGAGACCATTCCTGGTTGTGAACCAGCTTGTCATTTTCACATTCTCAATCATCACTATATACTTCTTTGTAACCTCCTAAAACGAGGATTCATGCAACGCGATCCAGTTTAGTGGAAAAAAAGGTTATGTTATTTTTATCAGAATTTTATATGAGGCACACGGTCCTCCTTGCATTTCGCATTTAGACATTATACTCTAGCCCCTTTCAAGTTACTCTAATCTCCCTCAGCTTGAATTACTTTCAAGTAAACAGGCTAACTTTGGCTCGTGTACTACCCAACCTGACGAGTGAGTGCTACCAATATCTTCTATTTTTTGCAGAATCCCATAAACGAGTCCCTTACATATGCTAAAGCCAGGGTGTTTCAAGAATCTCCTGGATTATCTTTCAAGTGCGATAGGACTGACTGGCTGAAGTGAATTTACCTGGTGATACAGATGAGTTTTCCAGTCCTGTCCACTGGTTGCATTGCACTTCATTAGGTCTCTCCTAGTGGCTGCGACACCTGTGTTCCCTTTCCAGTAAGCATAAGGTACTTTATCGTTCCACTCAATTTTCTCGGAGTTCTGTCTAATGGCTCTCACAGTACTTTCCCACGGCCCTATGTTGATCTCAGCCCTATATTGGACAAAATGAAACGAAATAAACCACAAATTCTTAAATAATATTCCTAAAGCAAGTTGGTTTTCCAAAATATATTCAAAACAACCTATGGATCAATTTCATAACTAGATAGTCAGTGTAAGGCATTACCATCCCCAGAATGACCAATCAGGAAACGTGATGTCGAAGGCTGACTGATTTCCACAGAAGCGGAATAGCGGGGGAGGCAACGTGGCATTCGGCCCCTGGTAGTCGTTCTTCATGATTACTGGCTGGTCATTGCAATAAAACATCAACTCAAGATCTGGTATTTTTCCTGGGTACAACCTCAGGAGCTGCACAATCCCCCATATTGTTCCCACATCTCTTGTTTGGTAGGGCTTCCTAAAGTGCTCCACATAGACCCTCCCCTTGAGAATCACTAGCCTATAGTGTGCAAAGTCTCTTGTCCTCTCCACCATTTCCTTCGTGATTCCCGTGCTTTTCCAGGCCCGGAGATCCTCGTGGATCCACCGGAAGTACTCTGGACACTCTCTGGCGGGCAAGTCCGTGGGTTGGAACATCGTTAGATAATCTATTGGGCATGTTTGTGGCTTGGTTGCATTGGTGCAGTTGAGAAGATACTCGATCTTTTGGGATGACCGCAACGAATCTTCTGGAATTTTATTCTTGTGGTCTAGCCTTGAGGAGAATGGTGCGGTTGAGAATGTTGTGGACTTTGCTGATGCCTTGGAGATTCTTCTTCCTCGGTCAGGTTAAAATGCGTAGGACCCTCACGCATATGTTGTGGTCCCCTACTTGCAATCCATGAGGATTTTCTTTGGGAAGACATTATCACAATCTTTGAGAGAGTTTCCGAACTCGATTTGCGAGAATTATGAAAACTTTAACGATTAAACTAGAGAGAAAAGTAAGAAAGTGAAGTTATGTGCTCTAGGATTTGTGAGTTAAAAAGAAGAAGAAAGACAATATATAAGGAAATCGAAATGAGGTATACGGATCAACATAAAAAGTGCATTTTCAAAAAATAATTGCCTTTTTTTGAAAATAGATAACTGTCATCTCAAAAGGATAACTTCCTTTTCAAAAAAGAATAGTTTCTATAAATTCAAGAACTTGGGAAGATAACATCAATCAATTGCAGAGTAATAAGCAATCGTACCTTTTGAGTTTTTGTCCGAAAGATAAATTGCTATAACTGAAATGACTTTAGTCGTGATTCTTGATCTTCCGAGTCCGAGCATCTTTAGACTTTTATTCCTGAGTCTCGAGCTTCTTCGGACTTTAAGACATTAAGTTTGGAACGAATAGACTCAAATAAATTTTTCTACAGTGGCTTTGTAAAAATGTCTGCCAACTGATTCTTTGAGTAAATGAATTGAATTAAAACTTTTCCATTTTGAACATGGTCTATAATAAAATGATGTCGAATCTTTATATGCTTTGCTCTTGAATAAAGAATTGGATTCTTAGTGAGATTAATCGCGCTAGTGTTGTCACATTTGATCTCAGTACATGAGTCTTTGATTCCAAAGTCTCTTAGTTGTTGTTTTATCCATAAAAATTGAGAATAACAACTTCCAAGAGCCACATACTCTACTTCTGCTGTTGAAAGAACTATAGTATTTTGCTTCCTTGAAAACCAATATACTGTCCTGTTACCAAGTAATTGATAAGTGCCTGAGGTGTTCTTTCTATCAACTCTGCATCTTGCTAGATCTGCATCTGAGTATCCAAGAAGAGTAAAGTCTCATTCTTTAAGATACCATAGACCTAACTTAGAGGCTATTGCAACGTATTTGATGATGTGTTTTGCAGCATTTAGATGAGATTCTTTGGGATCTAATTGAAATCTGGCACAAATGCAAACACTAAATAAAATGTCAGGTCTAGAGGTAGTAAGATAAAGAAGTGAACCAATGATACTCCTGTACAACTTTTGGTCAATTTTCTTTCCTCATTCATCTTTATCCAGCTTTGAAGAACTTGACATTGGTATATCAGTCTTTTTGCAATTCTCCAAACCGAACTTTTTAACAAGTTCTTTAGCATATTTTTCATAATGAATGAAAATTCCTTTCTTCAATTGTTTTACTTGTAGTCCGAGAAAGAATGATAGTTCACCCATCATGCTCATCTCAATTCATCCCGCATAGACTTAGAGAATTTCTTGCACAGATTTTCGTTAGTGATCCAAAAATAATATCATCAATATAGATCTAATGTTTTTACTTTCTCTTTTAATAAGCAGAGTAGTATCCACTTTACCTTTAACAAAACCATTTTGGATTAAAAACTTACTTAACCTATCGTACCAAGCTCAATGTGCTTGCTTTAAACCATATAGTGTTTTTTCAGTCTGAATACAGAGTCTGGTTTCCTTGGGTCTTTAAAACCGGGAGGTTGTTTCACACAGACTTCCTCTTGGATAAATCCATTTAGGAATGCACTTTTAACATCCATTTGGAATAACCTGGAATTCTTATAACAAGCAAAAGCAAGTAATAATCTAATTGCAACTAATTTTGCTACTGGTGCGTAAGTCTCATCATAATCTATTCATTCTTCTTGCATATATCCTTTGGCCATGAGTTTTGCTTTGTTCCTTATAACTTTTCCTTTCTCGTCCATCTTGTTCCTAAAAACTTATTTACTTCTAATAACAGATTTATCTTTTGGTTTAGGACTTAATTCCCAAACATTATTAACTTTGAATTGCCTGAGTTCTTCTTACATAGCTTCAATCCAGCTTTCATCAGTTAAAACTTATTCTATGCTTTTGGGTTCTATTTTAGAAATTAGAGCCACATCGTTAGACTCTTCACGCCTCTTGGATCTTGTACGAATCCCTTCATCAATGTCACAAATAATAAGTTCTTTGGATGACTGGACTTGTGCTTCTAGTTGCTGGTTAGTCTGACAGACCGCTGATCTTTTTCTTCATTTGATTCTTCAATGATTGTTCGTTGTTGACCTTCTGTAGTCTGAGCTGCTTCCGGGGAATTAGACTTTGTAGAGTCTAGAGAAGGTTCAGATTCTTCTGTTGAGATAGATCGATTGATTTTGTATGGTCTTGAAATTTGACATTCATCACCTTTCCACAAACATTGAGTTTTTTTGTTGTATACTCGTAGGCTTTGTTGATAGTTGAATATCCAAGGAAGATTATTCGTCTGATTTTTCTTCAAACTTACTACCTCGATCATTTGCATTTTTCAATACAAAACATTTGCAACCAAACATATGAAAATAAGAAACAATTGGTTTTTTTTTCTTTGAATGGTCCTTAGGGAGTTTTCTTTAGAATAGACATTAAGAAAACTCTGTTAATGATATAACATGCTGTAGAAACTACTTCAGCCCAAAAACGAAAAGAAATATTGCTTTCAATTAAAAGTGTTCTAGCCATTTTTTGTAACGATCTATTCTTCCTTTCTATAACTCCATTATGTTCAAGAGTGTATGGAGATGAGAACATATGCTGAAAACCAGATTCATCACAAAATTTAGCAAAATCTTGATTTTCAAATTTACCTCAATGGTTTGTCCGTATACTTGAAATAACATACCCTTTCTCATTCTGTACTTTCTTAGCAAACTTTAAAAAATAAGAGAAGGTTTCAGACTTACTTGCCAGAAAGTAGACCCAAGTAAATCGTGAATAATCATCCACTATTACTAGGCAATATCTCTTTCCACCAATGATTTGAGTTCTAGTTGGTCTAAAGAGATCCATGTATAGGAGTTGTAGCACATGATTAGTGGAAACTTCTAACCTGTTTTCCCAATACACATGATGTGCATAATTCAGATTTTTGGTATGTCAAGTTGGGTAGTTCATGAACAAGCTTCTTTGCAGAGATCTTGGTTATTTGCTTCATGTTGATATGACCAAGTTTTTGATGCTAGAGATTAGCTTCCCCTTGAATTGAAATTAAACATTGAGATTTTTTTGGTTTGATGTCCAAAAGATAGATGTTCCCATGTCTTCGCATTGTGAAAGTCTGAGAGAAGTCTTTACTAGTTCTCAAACATATTCCTTTTTGAAATTGATTTTGAAACACACAGCTTGGCTACTTACTCAGTAAGCTATAATTGAGTCATTCTATTAAGGAGACGTTGTTGATTGAGACACTTCCAATTTTTATTGTTCCACATCCAATAATTTTTCCTTTGTTATTTCCACTAAAAGAGACTTTTCCACCATTAACTTGCATAAATTTTATGAAACAACTTGAATCTCTTGTCATATATCTTGAGCATCTAGTATCCAAGTACTATTCGACATTTTTCTCGATAATGACACGCATTTAAAAGAGAAACTGCAAGTTCTTTCTTTCGGATACCCACACTTTTTTGGGTCCAATGGAGTTAAGGCACATACAGTCTTGTCAATCCTTCTTAATAGGCTTCCAAACCATATTAATTTTTTCTAAAATATTATCAGCTATTGCACTTAGAACATTTAAGAACATTACAACCAACAGGTTTTATAAAGATTTTTTGAAAATGATTTCTATAAAAGGCTTTTGTAGGTCTTTGTTTGAATCTTTCCTTTACTTTTTAAAACAATTAGATGAATGGTTTTAGAAGTCATTCCTAAGTCAGATTTGTTAAAGTAAGGTCTTTGTGCTGAAAGAATCTTCTCCAATTTCTCGCATCCTATAAAAAACCTTTTGTATTTGAAATATCATTTTTCAAATGTGTATTGAAAGAGAGTTTGCATTTTCTTTTAAAGTAATAAAACTTTTATCTAAATTTTTGAACTTTTTCTTTCCAAACAATCTCATGTTGCTTTAATGTAGAATTTTCCATTTTTAGCTCGAAATCCTCTTAAGAGAGATTTTAAGACTAAGACACAAATCATTAATATATTTAGAGACTTTAGTAGGAATTTTAAACTTTACCTCGACTTCATTATCTGAGTTTGAGTTTGTATCTGTCTCAGAGTTTAAATCTAATTCTGATTTTTCCATCAGACAAATATTAGCATAATCATCATCACTCTCTTCGCATTCTGTATCACTCCAAGTTTTCGCTTTGAGCGCCTTTCTGTATTTCTCAGCTTTTTATTTCTTTTTCTTCAACAAGGGACAGTGGGTCTGATGTGCCCCTTTTTTTTGCATTCAAAACAAATCACATCTTTATTGTATTCATCGTCCTCAACTGATTTATTTTGAAACTTTTGAGAACTTTATTTTTTCAATTGAATCTTCTTTCCTTTTTTGTTCAATTTTTTGAATATTTCTTATCATCGAGAGCAAGCTCTTCATCATCCATATCGTCGTCTTAATTGTAACATCGTGAGTCATCATTAAATTTTAAAGCAATAGACTTTTTACCTTGGGATCTTCATCTTCATTGATTTGCTCCACTTCATAAGGACTGAAGAGTGCCAACCAATTCGTCAACGGAGAGTGGCATGATCCTTTGTGTCTCCCTTATTGAGGTCTTTACGTGATTCTAATCTTTGGAACGCAACATTTTGTTAACCTTCATGGGTCTTGAGATTGGTTGACCTTGATACTCAAGACCATTCACGATTTCTGTAAAACGACTAAACATGTCAGTGATAGATTCTCATGGCTTCATCTTGAAGGTTTCATATTGACCGAGTGTAATATTGATCCTGGTTTCTTTCACTCGATCAATTCCTTCATAAGTAATGTGCAGCCTATCCAAAACTTTTTTAGCTGTTTCACAAGAAGATATTCTGTTATATTCAGTAAGAGATAATGCATAATATAAGGAGTAAATTGCTTTTGCATCAAGAGCTTGTCTCTTGGTTATTTCTTCTTGAGTCATCTCGCTAGCCTCTGCAACTTCTTTTCCCCTTTCTGAGACTGTTGTAACTTTAGGAATGATTCCTTTATTTACCACATCCCATTCCAATGGATCTTTCGATCTTAGGAATGCTTTCATCTTGTTTTTCCATATGTTGTATTCATTTCTATCAAAATAATGTGGTCTGGTGTTACTTTGCCCTTCAACCAAACCTGGAGCCAACATACTAGTCATGGATCTTTAACTCTGAAGTAAAACACTTCAATTTAAATGAGTACATAGGCTCTGATACCAATTGATAGTGCTAGTACGAGCACCTAGAGGGGGATGAATAGGTGCGAAAACAAATTTTGCAAAATATAGTGTAAAACTTTACTTTTAACTTGAGTCTGATTGACAATAAACTTTGCGGAGGAAATCAAACTCTAACAATTAAGTAAAGTTACGAACAAAATAAAAGAGTTCAAGGAAGAGAATAAGAACACAAGGTTTATAGTGGTTCAGTTTAATTCAAGCCTACGTCTACTCTCCCACACTGACAGCCCACCGGTTAGATTATACTATGAATCAAAAGAGTCGTTATAGTATCACGTCCTTGATTCCACAGTGTAGAGATTCTACTACACTTCCTCAAGGCCTCACAAATATCTAAACTCTCTTTTGAATATAAATTTATGCTTAACAATTGAATCAGCAAAGAACAAGGAGTTTCAGACTTTTGAATTTATCTATCGCACACACCCTTGAATAACTAGAGCGTCTTCCTTATATACTCCTCAATGCCTTCATAACTGTTGGCACATTCCAAAGGAGTTCTTCCAATCTACCCGTTTGACAAAATCAATTAGGGAGATTTTGAGTTACTTAAGAAATGTAATGATAGCCCGCCAATCATGCTCACCCATACAATCAGGATCTAGGTTTTTATAAGTAGAACCTTCCAAGTATACTTCGCCAATCAACGGATCCAAATTACTCAAATTAAATTCAAAACGAATAATAGATCTTGAGATGCCATTTCCAGCCGTGAAAACTTCTTTAGCCGCTCTAATCAAAATCTTAAGGAAATATTTGAATCTGGATAAGTCTTTTTCGTCGGTCTAGAAACTGTCAATGATGATAGACTTTAAATTCGAGTCAAAGGCTTTCGTACTTTGACGAAAGAGTCAGTAAGTTTTCTCAGATTAGATCATTTAAAATGTTTTATTAGCTTCAAAACAAATAAAGAAGTTTTCTCCAACCATCAGTATAGGCCAAAATCCCGTGTTGCTCGTGCTGGACGATGTCTGGACTGACTCGCAATCCATAATCGAGAAATTTGTCTTCAAGAGAATAAAACATTACAAGATTGTGGTGACATCAAGAAATGAATTTCCTCATGTTGGTCTTGTGCATCACCTGAACCCACTGCCTCATGGGGAAGCCCTGGAACTTTTTCGTCAATCTGTTGCTGTTGATGGTAGAAGCTTGGTTGCACCAGATGATGACCTCTGGGATAAGGTATACTCCCGCTTGAGTGCATCCGTGATAGGATTTCTTATGGTTATCAAAACTGAGATTATTTTTTCTTTAGAGAAAAAGTTAAAAAATCAACCTGCCTAAGATAGGCTTACCATGTTACATCCAAGCTCTTTACCATGCGCCTAACCTATGCCGATTTTACTTGGATCTCTCTTTCATCAAATAGAGGCCATGGTTTGTACTAATCACGATTCCCATCTAAGTTCCCATGATTGTTTCTGTTTTCTTTTTCCCTATGGTAGATAGTGAATCGCTGTAAGGGATTGCCATTGGCTCTTACAGTTGTGGCCAAGTCTCTCCGAGGAAAGGATTGTTCGTTCTGGGAAACAAAGCTTCTTCATTTGTCCCGTTTGGGTTTGGACAGTGACATTCTAGATTGTCTCAGAAAGAGCTTGGATGACTTGGATGGTGACCCTTTGATCAAGGAGCATTTCATGGACCTCGGCTCATTTCCAGAGGATCGCAAGATCCCCGCCAATGCCCTTATTGATATGTGGGTGGCGTTGTACGAGCAAGATTTCAATGAAATGCAGGCTGTTAATGACCTCCATGAGCTGGTTTAGAGGAACCTAGCTGATCTCGTAATCACCAGGTATGGATCTCAAGTTTGTTTTGTTCTCTTATTCCAACTTTTCTAGTTTTCTACTGCTCTAAGATTGCCTCATCAGATTGTAGCTGGCGTATGAGTAATTTTTCCTTATACGTGACAGTTAGAATTCGTGTGTGAAATGGACAAATGTATGATTAGGGTTTAGGGTTTAGGGTTTAGGGTTTAGATCTTTGCACCAAGATTGAGAGAGTAATTTATGCGCAACGAACTTTCCTGTTTCCCCAAAAATAGACAAACTAGATGTTTTGAATGCACACCAAGATTGCTATCATCGAATGCACTTGACCTTCAGCTATAGTGTGTTCTGCATTTTGAAGGTCAAATGGATTATACAAAGGCCTGTAAAGAAGAACATTTTTATCTCCTGACTTGGTTTCTTAAACGTGGGACAGATCGATGTCTTTCTTTACCACTAAATTGCTATCATCGAATGCCTTGCATTAAACTTTAGCAAAAGAAACTCCAGTGCAAATGCTTATATCCGAGCTATTGCATACCTACAGGAGAGATTCAAGTGAGGACGAGGACAACTGTTACAGCAGCCATGCTAAGCAGCACAATCTGCTCAGAGAGTTGGCTATCTTGGAGTGCAGCCAGGGGAAAGTAGAGAGCAGAAAAAGATTCATTCTGGACTTAACCCGAAATAATTTTCCTGATTGGTGGAGCAAGCAAAAGCAACCGATTCTTAGTGCTAGTCTGGTGTCCATCTCCACAGGTTAGAACTCTCTCTCTCTCTCTCTTAATGACCTTTAGGGAAAGTTCAGTTTGTTGCTAGTTAAATTATCTTTAACCTTCTATGTTCATGATGCAGATGGAAGATTCTCGACACCTTGGCCAGATCTTCAATTACGTGAAGCTGAGGCTCTTGTCTTGAACTTCGAGAGAAAATAAACCAAAACTTATACTTTGTGGAATTCATTAAGAAAGCAAATAGCTCAAAGCCATAATAGTAACAAACTACAGTTTCTTTCAGCTGAGCTACGCAATTTCCATGTCGTTGGGTCCCTTTAGGATATTCGGGCTTGAGCAGCATCACGTTTCTTCTTTCCAAAGCATGGGAAAGCTACGCTTGCACAGTCTACAAAAGATATCATTTTCTATGTGACATGAGGCAGGTTCAATAATGTCGGACCAACGCCAAATCCCTCAAATGCAATGCCAAACTTAGTGGAGCTCAATATCAACTATAGCGATCTATAGCTGAGACCGGATGGTATCTATGAGATAAAGCCTCTGAAAAACTTAACATCACAAATTGCCATAATCTTTCTGCACTCCTTGAACAACTTGGGCAATCGACTCCTCAAAGTGGTTAGGCTTAATTCGTGCACAAATTTGTTGCACTACGAAACTCAATTGGAACCCTCAAATTGACATCTCTCATTATCTGATTGCCTAAACCTAAGCACTTAGCCCAATCAAATTGGTCAATTGGATAATCTCAAGAGGATAAACATGAGAGGATGTTTGAGGTTGTTCGTGCTGCCACGATCAATCGTGAGGTTGAGGAACTTGAAAGGCGTAATTTGTGACAAAGAAAGAGAAGTCTTATGGGAGCCTCTCAAAAACAGTCTCAATAGCTTGAATATAATGGCATCCAAAGAAAGGCTAACTTAGATTGTTGTGTGATTAGAAGAGGTGATTAACTGATGATCTCTCAGCTTTTTCTATATGTTAAAGTGTTGTCTTTGAACTATTTTATTTATTGGTTTCTTTTTTTGTTGTTTGTTCTTTTTGTTTCTTGTACTTTACGCCTTTTTTTTTTTTTTTTTTGTGGGAAAATGACAAATGATTCATTCACTTTGATCCAATGTATAATATAATTTAAATTTTTAATTTGTTCAATATTATTCTGTGACAACACAATATTTGAATTTTCAATTTATTTAATATGATCTATAAATTTTTTGTACATGGTCAAGCGGTCCTTAGACTAATGAAATCGTTCAATGTATGACATTGAACCTTTTCAGAGATTAGCTTAAATATGTACTGGAAACTTATGAATTATATTGAATAAATTAAAAGATTAGGAAATCATGTTGCATATTATGTAAATATTCAAGAATCACATTGAACAAAATAAAAATTCAAGAATCACATTATACGTTGGGCTGAAATTCCATGATTATTTATAGCATTATCTCTTCTTCTTTTTTCCAATGTGGATGGTTGACTGGACCAAATAATTGATAGAGTAGTGCGTTTTTTTGTTGTTTAATTCGGAGTCAGATTTTTTTTTCCTTTATTTTTTCTCCTTTCCATTTCTTTTCTTCCTCCCTTCTTCCTCCTTCGTCTACCACCCACAACGCCGCTGCAAACCATAAACACCGTGTCCCCACCATCACCGTCTTGGCCGACGCCTAACTTATGGCGCCTTACCGTTACCACCACGACCACGTCAGCATCTCCTTGTCTCTCTCTCCCCTCCGACCACAAGATTCTCTCCATCTCACAAATCTGGAGTGCAAACTCAAATCCGAGCCGCTGCAACCTCGTATTTGAGGCCGTGGCTGCCTTAAATCAGAGATCGCAACCTCGAATCTGAGGTTACAAGCCTCAGATCTAATGTGTGAGAGAGAGAGAGAGAGAGAGAGAGAGGTGATTGCAATGTTATCTGAGCGAAACTTTTGGTGGTGTTCGAGTGCGGCTTTGGTGTAGTGGTGGCTATCGGAGGCGCCGCAGCGGACAATCGTTGCCGGTGGTGGCATTGCTTCGGCAATGGTGGAGGTGTGGGGGAGACTAGTAGATGATAGAACGAAGAGGAGGTAGGAGAGAGAGAAGCTTGCAGAAAAAATTGAGGCTTTCGGAGGTTTGGATTATTTATTTATTTATTTTTTGTAAATTCCTCAACAGGAAATGACTTATAATTGTCCCTATTTATTTTACTGGGTCTCCCATTTTTATTAGTCAGTCATCCACTTGACTTGAGCCATTTGATGTCCCCACACCTTCTGGGTGGACCTTTTTGACTAGGAATAGTTGATTAATTTGGCAATGGTAAGGTCTTGATTTTCATGATTTATTCAACATATACAGGATGGCGAAAATAATATATTCAATCAAACTTTAATCTTTGGATATGATCACTCACGAAAGTAATATATACAAGCCACTATATGTGCTGACCTGCTTCCTCCTCACGCGTCCCCACTCGAGCCTTTCAAGAGATAGCGAATCGAACTCTTTACTTCCTTCTTCCTAAGTGAATTGAGTGGCCATTGATAATCCCTAGTAATTAATTAAATTTTAATTTGGCTGGTCATGATGTTGGGTCACTTATCCATATCAATATATTCCTTTTTCCTGTAATATGTTTGATTCTTAAAGGAATACTTTGAGAATGTGTAGACCGGAGAGCAAAAGATAGATCCTCGAAATTTATCATAAGTTCATTAACTTGGAATCACTGGTACCCACACTAGCTTCTAAAGAAGCATCTAACTTATTAGCCAATTATTAATGCGCCTCCACGCGATTGTTTTCTTTTACTTAATCACTTTTGTCAAGTCTTGTGTGACTAAGAGAAATAAGTCGGAAAAAAGAAAGAAAAAGAAACAGAACATGATAAAGTGCAGTAACCGGTAACCACCATGCTTGAATAAAAACTATATTGCTTCCCGCGGAAATTATTTGAGAGAAATTTATCGTCATTCGTGTGGACTTTTGACTATAGTATTGATCCTTCTAGATGGATTGGACCGTCGTTGATTGGCTAGTGGTGTGACAAGAAGAAGAAAATATACGAAGAAGAAAACTGCGAAACTTCATCATGGTATGAGCCGATGAAGTTTCTGTGTAGGGTCCAAGCGAAAAAGCGATGTCGCTGAGGTCATCTTCTTGCTGTAATCCAGCTTTCGTTGGACATGCAAGGCATAGCACACGTAATGTCATTATATCGTCAGGATATTTTATCGTCCAACGTTTTAATTCATGATTAATTCGATTCAAACTTCGGGTGAAAATTATGACTCAAAGAAAATTTTTATGCAATGATGAATCCAGTCAAAAGAAGCGAGGTCGAAGCAAAGAGGGGATGTATGGATAATGCATGGTCCGGAGATCTCCAAAATTCAAGAAAATTTGCAACTTGCAAGACAAGTTTGAGATAAACCTCCTCAAAACATTAGCTTTTTGGTAGATGTGTCAAAAAATGGGTCATGGACCCATTTTTGGACTCATATTTCATTTATATGGGTTGTATATGGGTCAAAGGCTTTTAAAACCCAATTAAAAATGGGTCAATAAAAGTGAATCTGATTTAAATGGATCAAAAAATCGGTCAACTTGTGATCCATTTTCAACCCATTAGAATATTAAGTGAGTTGGAACCTTAAAACCCATTTTTAAATTCCAACCCAAGCCCCACATAATCTTTCCCTCTTTTAACTCTATAAATATATGTTTTTTAAATAAAAAATTGAAATTATAATTATTTTTCATATTTCAATTTTCTTTTCTTTTTTTTTTCTTTCTTCTTCCTCCTTCTTAGCCGATGGCCGGCGGGAGGCGATGATCGATGGCCGAGGGGTGAAGGCCGGCAATAGGCCGGGCGAGCTCCAAGCTCGTGGGCATGCGAGCTCGTGGTTGCCGACGACCGGCGAGGCTCGATCTCGAGCTCACGGCGTCGGGTGGGGCCTCGGCCTCGACAAATTGGCGAGATGGAGCACCGCCCGACGTCGGCGGCTCGAGCTCGCCAGATTTGGCGGACTCGAGCCGCTCGTTGCTGGGCGGGGCCTCGGCCCGCCAAATCGGTGAGATCGAGCACCGCCCGACATCGACGAGCTCAAGCCCAAGCTCTTCGCCGTCGGGCGGAGCCTCGACCTCTCCATATCAATGAGATCAAGCCTCACCGACGACAAAGCGAGACTCGAGCTCGCCGCCCGTTAGGCCTTGCAGATCGGCGAGATCAAGCCCACCCGACGCCGATGAGCTCAATCTCGCCCGTGGCTGGTCGCTGGCCATCGTCGTGGCGCGACAGTCAGAAAAGAAAGAAGAAAAATAAAATAGAAAAGAGAAAAAGAAAAAATAATAATTAAACATTATATTTTAAAAAAGATTAAAAATTCGATTTTTTTGATAAATATTTTAAAAAGATTTATAAAAATTTTCCATTAAAGTTATATTGCATAAAAGTGTTTTAGCAATGCTTTTTTTAAATAAAAAAATTATAAAAAATTAGCTTTCTTAGGTTTAGTTAAAGATTTTTCAGGTTACAATTTTCAGTTACTCAATAGTATGTTCACTTTAAACAAGAGAAGCATGTGCATGGTCTAATTCTTTATAATATTTCAATTTATAGGTTTTTTTAAACTTTTTTATTTATTTGCTATTTTTAATTTAATTTGAAGTTTTAATCTAATTAGCATGTAGTAGGTGTGCGTTTTCTTAGAATATTAATAGGTTTTAGCAATACGGGTCGGGTTGGATATGGGTTAGGTATGGGTCGGGTCGGGTATGGGTCACTTGATTTACATTATATGAATATGGGTCAAAGCGGGTTAAATGGGTCGAATATGGGTCGACCCACTTTTGACCCGACCCGACCCACTTGACGGATCTAGTTTTTGGCATTAACATTTGCAACGATTCTTTATTCATAAGAGGTAGCAATTCCATAATCACATTTCCCGTGTTCCCATCAACTTCTACTCCCTTTGATGTATCAAGAATCCTAAGAAATTGTCACTAGTTACACGAGATGCACGTTTCAGATGATTCATTTTTAAAGCATGATTTGTCATCCTATTGGACCGTTGTTCGAGCTTAATGAGATGACATACGTAGTTGAATTTTTTTCAATAGCATCTACTCATACCTATATGAAGTCTCCAAGCACTTTCAGGTGCTTTTACCTTAGCTTACACTTAACATTGAAATATCAACTCTAAATGTTGTCACAACATAAAAAGGTACATATTATGATTTTTTTTCACATAATTTCTATCCGGTGTAATTTGGTTAATGTTGATCATATTCGTTAGTTATTTACGATGACTGCTAGGACTATTGCTCTAGCGATCACTTGCTATCGTCATTATATCGGGCCATTACCAAAGTCAAATCGAATCAAGCCGAAAAGCCGACCAATCAATACGAAACTCCAGGCCTGATGGATGCCCATATTCTGAATAAAAAATAATTTCAAAAGACTAACGACTTTCACAAAAACTAACTTCAGCTTTCCAAGCACCGATATTATATAAAATCGGCTAAAAGGGTATTATGTCGTCCAAGAGGATCTACGTACCCAAATAAGCTGGGTTATAAAAATAGCTCTATCATTTCGAAACCTGCATGCACGCATCATCAAATAAAAAATTTAAAAAATAAGTGTATTAAAAGTCCTAAAATTTATCAAGAATAAGTAAATGAGTCCTAAAACTTTCCAAAAGTATAATTAAATCCTAAAATTTGTCACGAAATGCAATTGAGTTTTAAAATTTTCAAAAAATTTAATCAGAAGTTCTAAAACTTGTCAAATTGGTTCAATCTAAGTTCTTCCGTTAATTGCACTTTTTGAAAGTTTTAGGATTCGATTGCATTTTTGTAACAAGTTTTAGAATTTGATTGTATTATTTGAGAGTTTTAGGATTCAATTGTATTTTCATGACAAGTTTACACTTTTATAAAAAGTTTTACAACTTTCAATTACTTATTACAAACTTAAAACTTATAACCACTTGCACATGCATACACATCAAGCAAGGATACACACCTTTATTTCATCATACATGTCATTAAATTATATTTTGTTATGTTGTTGTCACATGACAACTCGTCATCACAATAAGTCATTAAAAGACATGTCATTGCGTGAGCGCCGTTACACCATTTATCATCACATGACATATCATTACGTGTCGCATATTCTACGGCATAATCGTGTGAACACACATTCATGTTTTCAAAATACACTAATGCATATGGCACACAGATTCATTTCTGAGGTGTGAGGCGATGCAAACCTTTCGCTTCATCATGTCTCCTGACAAAGAAAGATCGCCTTCGTGTTTTAGGAAATCAAACAAAAGGAATCTAAAGGTTTTCATCTCCCTCCTGTGCCCTTTAGTAATAGAATGTTTTAAAGTTTGTAATCTTTTTTTTTTTTTTCCATAACTGAGGACTCCGCCTTGACCCGCCGGCACCCGGTGGCACCGTTGGGCTTGACTCCTATATCTCGGGGGAGACTAGCACATGACCCCCAACACCATGGTCCCCCAACTTACAATGCTTTAACAACTGCGAGTTTGAATCCTCGACCTCGGCGATGAAAAGAAGACTTTAATCTAGCACAGCTACCCATAGTTATCTTCATATCCTATATGATAAAAAAATTATCCTACTCTTTATATCTCAGATTTTATATTACAAATATTTGTGTTATTTATGAAATATACTTTAATGCGTCATTGAACATCTATTAGGAGAATTCACATCACATTTGCTATCAACATCAAAAACTCACTTTTGACTGAAGAGTTCAATTGGTTGGTTAAAATGTTTGCAATTTTTATTTGGATCTACTAAGTTCACCATAAAACCTATCAAAATCATGATTGAAATTGACGAGAGAAAGCGATGCTTGGAAAGAATTCCAAAAGATGGTGTTTATCTTCAATAAAAGAAGTGCGGATTACAATATTTTGGCGCCTATTTATGAGGAGGTCGCCATCTAGAAAATAACCAAATAATTGAAATCTAATAACAAAATTGAAAAGATATTGATAAACCAGGAAATCTAAAATCTAATAACAAATTAAGGAAACGATATTGATAAACCAGAATAACTGAAATCTAATAACAATAGAGGAAACGCGTGAATCAAATATTATAACCCATTTGTAATCTTGAAGATCACGCAATCCTCTTTGATTTGTGGGACCGCCCGCTCTTATGATGCTCCAATGTTTCCATAAAGGCATTTGCATATTGTTCTACATCAGTCTTCTCCACTTCATAAGAACTCGACCCTGAGTTATGATTAGGATAAAAAGGAGTATCTGGAGGATGATACTCAAATAGGTCTGCTACATTGAATGTCGGGGAGATGTTGAGGTCACTAGGAAGATCAACAACATAGGCATTGTCATTGATTTTCTTCACGATTCGACAGGGACCAACTTTCTTGTGCTTTAGCTTGTTATATGTACCAACAAGAAAGCGTTCTCGCGGAGGTAGACCATCACTTCATCACCCTCAACAAATACCTTGAGGCGTCGATGTTTATCTACGTAGCTTTGTAAATGTAGTGGAAGCTTCTAGCTGTTGCTTCACCCCCCCTCTTGTATCTCTTGTAATTTTGTTGCTAAGTTTTCAGCTGCAATACTATATCCTAGGACTTTGGGCAAAGGCACGAGATCCGGTGTATGTTGTGGTGTCCGCCCGTAGATGACCTCAAATGGAGACTTGCCCGTGGGAATGGTTGATAGTGTTAATAAAAGAGAACTTAGCAGGCAGATACCGGTTCCATTGCTTTGGCATGTCACTACAAAGACACCGAATAATATCCTTCATAGTACAATTGACAACCGGTTTGACCATCGGTTTGAGGATGAAAAGCTACTATACTACAAAAAAAAATAAACGCCATAGGGTCCTCCAAAAATGACTAAGAAATTTGGTGTCACAATCGGAGGTGATAGTTTTCGGAACACCATGCAAACGAACGACTTCTCAAAAAATAAACTCGCTACATGGGAAGCATCGGGGTCTTTACTTGCAAGGGATAAAGTGTGCCATCTTTGTAAACATGTCCACTACACAAAACAGAATCCATACCTTGTTGGGTTGGGGGAAGCCCCAACACGAAATCCATTGAAATGTCTATCCATGGTTCGGAAGGAATAGATAGAGGAGCATAAAGTCCAGTGTTTTAAGAATGGCTTTTCATACCGACAAATGTAGCACTTTTTCACAAATCGTCCAACGTCCCATTTCAATTGAGGCCAATAATACCGCTTCCTCAACTAAGGCAATGGTTTTATCTCGCCCACAATGTCCTCCAAGGGAACCACCATGTAGCTCTTGAATAAGTTGTTCCCACAAAGAGCTTCGAGGAATGCACAACCTGTTGCTAAAGAACAAAAATTTGTCCCGAACAACCCTGTTGCCGTGAGAACCTGTCGCAGAACATTTCTCCCAAATTTCCTGAAAATCTTCATCATCATCATAAAGAGCACAGAGGTGATCAAAGCCCATAACGTCAGTGCACATGGTAACGAGTGTTGCAGCACAACGGCTAAGTGCATCAGCGACTTTGTTCAAGTGGCCCACCTTGTGTCAAAGCACGAAATTGAATTGCTCCAAAAAGGAGACCCAATGTCCAGGCATTCGATATAGATGTCTTTGGCTCTTAATATATTTGAGTGCATGATGGTCAGTGTTAAGAACAAATTCATGTTGATAAAGATAGGGCTGCCAATGCTTAATAGCTTGTACTACAGCAAAGTACTCTTGCTCATAGGTAGACCATCGCTTGCTAACATCATTAAGTTTTCGCTAAAATAAGCAATAGGCTTACCTTCCGGGAGAGAACAACACCGATTCCTACACTAGAAGCATCACAGTCTAGTTCGAATACCTTTTCAAAATTTAGGAGCATTAGTATTGGTGCCGTGAAAGTTTTTTCCTTGATGAGAGCAAAGCTGGCTTCTACTTCGTCACCTCAATGAAATTTTCCTTTCTTCAAGCACTTTCGAGGATCTGAGTCATAATAGAACTGAAATTTTGAATAAAGCATTGATAGAATGTCATAAGCCCGTGAAAGCTACGCGCCTCCCCAACAGTGCGGGAGTCAGCCGCAGTCGGGATGGCAGCTACCTTTTCTACATCAGCTGAAGGCCTTATGCTCGACGATATACCCCCAAGAAGCGGAGTCGATCAATCATGAAGCTACACTTCTTCAAATTAATGTACAATTGATTCGTCTGCAAGGCCGATAAGAAGTCCCTTAGATGCTCCATATGCCGTTGGTCATCTGGACTATATATGAGAATGTCATCGAAGTAGACCACCACAAATTTGCCAATAAAAGGTTTAAGAACTTGAGTCATCAAATGCATGAAGGTGCTAGGCACGTTCGTGAGGCCAAACGGCATGACAAGCCATTCGTACAAACCTTCACTTGTTTTAAAGGCTATTTTCCATTCATCACCAGGGCGGATGCGTACTTGGTGATATCCGATACGTAGATCAATCTTTGTAAAGAACTTTGATCCTCGCAAGCCCGGTGAGCATGTCATCCAAGCGAGGATTGTGAATCGGTACTTGACAAGAATCCGACACTGCCCGGCCATCAACGCACATACGCATGCTTCCGTCTTTCTTCGTAGTGAGGAGTGCAAGTACCGCACAAGGGCTCATTCTTTTGCACAAGAAGCCCTTTTCAAGAAGTTCTCCTACTTGATCTTGCAAAATCTAGTTTTCCTTCGAATTCATCCGGTGGTGCGGCAAATTAGGAGGCTTGCTCCTTAGAAGAAAATCAATCTCATGTTGGATATCCCTCTGGTGGTAATCCAACAGGTAGATCCTCCAAAATAACATCGGGCCAATGCCCTTAATAAGGGCTAAAGAGCCACGGAATGGGAATAATGGCTTGTTGATTGCCTTTCTACAATCATATACATGCCCCCTCTGTTTACGAATGTTTAGTATAATCCCCGCACTCGCTTCTTTTGGGGCCTAGGAAAGTGCTCCTTGACTTTCAAAATAATCTTCATCTTTTCCCACACAAAAGAATATGTGTTCTCTCGAGCCCTCGTGAGTGATATCACATCGTGTTGCCATGGTCATCCCAAGGAGGACATGGCATGCATCCATCTCCACTACATCACAAATTATGGTGTCCTTATAGGACTTTCCAATTAAATAGGTAAATGACATACCTATGTCACCTTGAGTTCGACCCTTTACGAATCCACCCGATTGTATAAGGGGAGGGATGTAACTTTCCATCTTTAGTTGTAAATGGTCACCAAAGCCTTGGACACTATGTTCTCACAACTTCCACCTGCCGATGATGACATCGCAAACTTTGCCGCGTTGACCTGTTCAACGGCACAAAAAAGACTATTCCGTTAAGTGTATTCTCTTTGTGGAGCGAGCAATAGTCTCCTAACAACGCAAATTGGACTTTGCTCGCGTCCTCATCCTCCACTTCTTCCTCATCAATCCAGTCATCTTCGTATATGTCATCATCGTACCGACAACATTAGCCATCTTTTGCCGTGACAATCACTTGAACGATGTCCCAATTCGTTACACTTGCAGTATTTGATCGGCGGCTTAGCGCCCATGGGTTTAGGCATTCCCGATTGATAGTTACAGTTGTTTGCAACAATCTGGTTCATCCTTGCGCCATGCCTAATACTTCCTAGAGTTCGGTTCATGGTATTTGGTTTGCTGGTTGGAGGATTCTCAAACGTCTAGTTGTCTCCCTTTTCTAGATGATTCTCGAGCGGAATAATTGTTAGCCCGATTAATGGGGCTAGTTCTCTCTAATTGCATCTCAACCTTTCGGGCCATCTCTTGAGCATTCTCAACGGAGAATAAACGATGTAGTGAAACACGATCTTTGAATATTAAATCACAAACCATTAATGTACTCCGGCGGTCTATTGTGCCTCCCGACTCGCTCGAGTTGTTACGAGCGGAAAATCGGAGAAACTCCTTCGCTGTAAGCTTGGGTGATTGGTTTAGCCGCTTACAATTATGAAATTGTTGAAATAATAATTGTTCATAATTGGTTGGGAGGAATTGAACCTTCAACATTTTCCTTCATCCGATTCCATGTTCGGATGGGAGCTTTCCTTGTTGACATCGGGTCAATTGTGTTTGCTCCCACCACGCTGAGGCACCGCCTTCAATTTATATGCCACCAATTTTACTTGGCGATCCTCTTTCAATCTCCATGGCATCGAAGAAATTTCTCAATTTCCCAAAGCCAATCCAAAAAGTCTTTAATATTCATATTGCCATTAAAGGTTGGAAGGTCAACCTTAGTTGGATATTGCTCTAGAGTCTGGTGATATCCCGATTCCGATGGCCTCCACGAACAAAGCTGATCCAGGAACTCTTCTTCTCTTCGCAGTCCTCGACATAGCTTGTTGCCTGTCGGGGATTTGCCCCACATTCCATAGCTACTTCTAATACTCAGGCTACCCGAGCATGTTCAGCCAAAATATTACCGTGCAAGGGGTTGGTAGACAAACGTCGGATGGCAAGCAATTTTTTGAAACCGCGCTCAGTTTGCTCCACAAATTGGTTGACTCATCCACGTGTAATAGGCATTTCTACGGCCTTCAGCTACTTGGGAGATTGTCATTAACGTTATTAGCCATTGTCATAGGAAAAACCTGCTACGTATACCAATTGACGCAAAGAAAATGATGCTTGGAAAGAATTCCAAAAGATGGTGTTTATCTTCAATAAGGAAGTGCGGATTACAATATCTTTGGCGCCTATTTATAAGGAGGTCGCCATCTAGAAATTAACCAAATAACTGAAATCTAATAACAAAATTGAAAAGATATTGATAAACTAGGAAATCTAAAATCTAATAACAAATTAAGAAACGATATTGATAAACCAGAATAACTGAAATTTAATAACAAATAAAGGGAAACGCGTGAATCAAATATTATAACCCATTTGTAATCTTGAAGATCACGATCCTCTTGATTTGTGGGACCGCCCGCTCTTATGATGCTCCAATGTTTCCATAAAAGGCATTTGCATATTGTTCTACATCGTAAATGGATTCTAGTTCATGAAAAATGAAATAATCCATTCATGAGACAAAAAACGAACACATGCACTATTAATTAAATATCGTGAGCTAACTCCCGTGATAAATAGGATCAAGTTTTTGAGAATTACTCACCAATTTTGTTCGTTCATGTTCAACTTTTTGTTGACTCGGATCTATGTGCCGATAGCTACTAACAAACGCCAAAACCTGGGAACTTGCGGCAACTTCGGGCACGACACGTGAACGACTAACATAAAGTCTTCTTCAACCCTAAATAATAAGTACCAGAGCGATCGTGACATGGACATTTGCCAGGGCCTTCGATTGCCTGGTAGGGGTCATCACCCCTCGTGCCCTTCGTTAAATAATGTTTTTGAAATTCCGTAGTTTTCATATCCTACCCGATTGAAAAATTATTTCACTCTTCATACCCTCAGATTTTACTTTACAAATTTCATTCAGACATTATCTTAAATACATCACCAAGCACTCAATTGAAAAATATGTGCCGTATCTGCCATTGCTATCAAATACTTACTTTTAAATAAGGAGCTCATTTGGTTGGTTAAAATGTTTTCGGTCTCTTGTGGGATCTACTAAGTTTACCATACAATCGATCAAAATCCCAATTAAAAATGGATTATAGTGCATGCAAATGAAGTAGTCGGTTCATGCATGATACGAAATGAATGAGCTTTGGCTCATACGCTTAACTAAACACTCTATGCTAATTGTGATAAATGAATACTTCTAAAAAATGATTAATACCATGAAAAATTCAAACTGGTATATCCGTGACAAATTTATCTAAAATTAATTCTTTGGCCAAGAAAATCCTAAATTGATATATTCGTGACAAATTTATTACAAACTAATTTTTTGATCACCAAAAAACCTAAATTGATATATTTGTGACAAATTTACCTTCCGTTAATTTCTATTAAATTGGATTAATACCACGAAAAAGCATAAATTGATATACATAAATGGAAAATAACGGGGTAAATTTATCATTTGGTGATTAAAAATTTAGTTTAGGATAAAAAATTAATTCTCGTCTCCTCGGATTGATGTCTTGACATGATTCCAATCCTTTGAGATTCCGCAAAGTTTGGTGACCTTCATAGGAGCAGAAATTGATTGTCCTTGATATGCGAACCATTTACAATTTCTGTAAATCAGCTAAACAAATCTCTAATCAATTCTCCAGGCTTCATCTTGAAAGACTCATATCGCCAAGCAAATGTTCACCTTCTTCTCTTTTACACATCGGTACCTTCATAAGTAACATGAAGTCTCTCCCAGACTTCTTTAGCTGTTTCACATGAAGAGATTCTATTATACTTAGTAGAAGATAAAGCGCAATATAAACAATAAATGTGTTTTGAATCAAGAGCTTCTCTCTTGGTTATTTTTGCTTAATAAGATGCTTTGACATTTTTGCCTATGACTTCCTTCTTCTTGTTTGAAGTAGACACAACTTTTGGATTAATTCCTTTCTCCACAACATCTCATCCCAAAGAATCTCTGAATCTTAGGAATGCCTTCATTTGTTTTCCAAACATTGTATTACTTCCATCGAAATAGAGTGGCCTAGTGTTGCTTTTGCCCTTCAACAATACCTAGTGCCAAGATACTAGTCATAGAAGATCTTTAACTCAGAAGTAAGAATACTTCAATAAAAAGAGCACTTGGCTCTGATACCAACTGATAAAGTTAGTAGTAACACCTAAAGGGGTTGAATATGTGTTTAAAGGAAATCTTGACAAATAAACGCATAATAAAATAAGTTGCAGGCAAAGTCTGGATGAAGAACATAATCAATTTCGCGAAACACCAGACTTCTGGCAATTGTTCAGAATCTATTATGCGATGGACAGAATCAACTTCGCAAAACACTAGACTTCTGGCGAATGTTCAGAATCTATTATGTGATGGAACAAACTTCTGACATAACTTGTAATAGTATAACAGACTTAAATAAAGAGATAAGAAATAAGAGAATTACATACAGATCTTCTAATGACTTGGCTTAGTTCAAGCTTATGTCCACTTTCCCACACTGACAGCCTATTGACTGGATTCTACTATATGATCAACAAGATATTACAACTTTGAGTGCAAACACTCAGTAGTGAATCACACTATCTCATTAAATCACTCTTTTGGTGTTTCTCTCCACGATCACAAACGTTTAAACTCACAAAAGACAAATGTATAATCAAGTTCTCAGATTTTGGAATTATAGATTCTTGGTCTTGTCTCTTACTTGCTCCTCGATCCCTAGTCTCCTTAAATATTCATTCAATTCCAAACTAGCTATTGGACAATATATAGAGGATCATCTTCCAATCTACATGATAGATAGATCTATATCAAGAAGATTTGGTAGATGTTAAGTGATATAGATAGAATCCCTAGTTAATTTGATCCACCATGCAAACAGAATCTTGGTTTCCATAAATAAAGCTTCTCCATTTAAAAAGTCATTGTCTTCAGGATCCAATTGTTAATCAATTAGATTGAGTCCATTAAATCTATCTTGACGCGAGAATCCAAAACAAATCCCATTGCTATATATCGCTTGGTTTTTTGTCATATTCTGTCAAGTAGTTTCGTTTGTAATGTTTCGTTCTCAACCTGCTATGTTTTGAACTTTGCTTCATTATGAACTTGTCATGTTCTTTGACCTGTGTCTTGTTCTAGATCTGGTCACGTTTCTAGACTTATGTCTCATTATGAACCTTATCACGTTCTGGACTTGCGCTGTTCCATGTGTAAAGTTTGAGTGTGTTCCTTCTGAAAAACTTTACAAATGGTGTGACGCCCAAATTTAGTTTCGTTCCTCATTAGTTAGATTGAGCATATTTGAGATTATTTCAAAACAAAAATTAATTAAATTAAATTAAATCAAAATTAAATTAAATTTCCAACGATGACCCATTTCGTACGTGGGAAAGAATTATAGCTGAGAGCAAATTTTATCTTTTTTCTTTTCCCCACGTAGCATTCAGGTGTAGCCTAAAAGGAGGGGAAGGCTACACCTATATTTTTATTTTATTTTCTTTCTTTTATCTTTTCCTCTTTTGTTCTCTCTCAAACGGCTGCTACGGCAACTATTTTCCCTTCTGCTTCTTTTTTCTCTCTCGCTGGAGACGTTCGCTTTTCTCTCTCCTCTGTTCTCTGCCTCGTCCTGCCAAAAAGTCCAACCCGATCTTGCCCTTTCTTAGCCTCGTGCCTCCATCCAGTAGCAGAATCATTGCTGCCTTGTTCCGTCTCGAGCCCTGGGCCAGCAGCCGCGAACCCTAGCTCGCCAACGCCTCCTCCCTCTTCCGCCGGTGAAAGATCCAGGCAAGTACGGCTGTGATTAGTGTCCTAGGTTCACGAAATGGCTGTGCCTAGCCATGCATGTGAAAAATGGGGGTAGATTACGAGGTTATGGGAGAAATTTTGGGAACCAAATCTCAGTTTGGGAGCTGGAATGTGAGCGACCCAAGTTCAATTCCTTGCACTAGACTAAGGAAATCCTTGGTTATTGGGGTGATGTGCTATCGCACGTTATCCAGTGGGTCTTCCTCTCCTTTCCCCGGTTCTATTTTAACTGGGCTTCACCGATGGTATGCTTTTGTAATTTTCCTGTCGAATTAATGGCCAGCATAGGTGTAGAAACTACGTAAGGAAGTTGCATACGTTGTTTTGCTTGGTAGAAGGCTATGCGTATTGTGAACATTTTCTTTGTACCCAGCTGTGGAATATTTCTTTGTAAGTAAAGACCTACTATGATTATTTTTAGATGCTATGGAAGAGTCCAGGTGTTGTGTGCAAGATTGCAGAGAAATTTAAGGTTTGGTTGAGCTAGCAATGAAGAAAACGGTATAAGATGTTTCTGTTCTAGAGAAATATAGATGGAAAGCTTTTTATTTTGTGTCGCCTTGATTTCTAATGATGAAGAAAAGGAAAAAAAACCATTTTACTTAAGAGAACATCCATTAGATTGAGTTCGACTTTTAGTTATAGCTATATGAATGCAAAAACATGTAAGTAGAAGTAATTCTCTTTGAAACAGTAAGCTGTCTTGTAGGAAACAGCAAGACCTTCGATGACTCTGTGAATTTTATGTAATTATCTAAATAGAATTGGACTTTGAACCCTTAGTGAAAGTTGTAGGAAACATCCTTAGGAATAACATATTAAAATTTGAGAACAAATGAACAAGGTTTGTCTAGTGAAACGATTTTTCTTCTGTAGGTACTAAATCTGGAAGTTGCTGCAGGATTTTAGAAAGAAGACAGAAATTACTGCTCTTAATACATTGAGATATAGACTTAGGTTTTTTCACAGAAAATGTTAATCTATGTCTCTCCTATAACATACTGAAATTTCGTAATATTCCGATAAGGTTAGATATGTCTTCTGTGTCTGTGATTCAAACTGCTCATTTTAGTCCATAGACTGCTTTGATCCGAGAATATGCAATAGTTGTTGTGTCTCTTGTACTTGATTCTCATGACACATATGGAGTCTAGTGTCTCAGTAGCCTTTACCTAGTTCTGTCCAGATTAGTAGATTCTGAGTATTCTGCAAGAAAATGTTGGACTCTTACTTTGTCGCCTCTAATGAGGGTTCTTGTATACCTTGTAGTAATTAATAGTGTATGTTTAGACCTCGATGTGATTGTTAGCATACTGGAGTTGTTGGTGCTGCAACAAGGTGGAATTATAAATGTGTGGTTGGCTAAAGAGCCAATGTGAGACCTCGGGTGTCGGGATGCCTGGAGAGGGATGAAAGAAAGTAATTGTATTCTCTCCGCAGGCGAGAAGGGTTGAACAGCTTCTCAAGGGATTTCGTGATGCTAGGTTGGGTGTGAGGGGTTTAGGACAGAGTGTCGTCTCCCCTTGGGTGATTGTTGCAGCTAGACTTTTGTGGATTCAACAATTTGACAGTTTGTTTACCTATTTGTCGTGCTATTGGCCAAATCCAAGTTAGGACTAACCGCCACTTGCTGAGTTTTTATTTTAAAAACTCACACTTGTTTATTATGTCTTTTCTCCATACTAGAAGATGTCTTTTGCACCGCCTGCTGCCACGATGACCATCCTATATGGCGCCCCGCCGATTTTGTATGGCGGCAAGAGGAAATCCATGACCGACACTTCCCGAGCATAGTCTTCATCATATGCACATCCCGTTTGACGGTAGACACGGGAGCACTCGTAGGGCCAGCATACATGGCCTTCGTAGCCTTTTACGCGTGTGTGGATTGTCGGTTGGTGGGGCCCTTGGCGCTGTAAGAAGACGGATCGGGCCATGGTGGCAGTCTTGCGGTGTAGGAGGTGGCTGAGGAGCGCTCGACGTGTGGGAGAATTTTGTTTTTGTTGTTCGATAGCATGTACATACTCGTCAGGAGGCAGGATGTTTAGTGTTTGTGGCTACTAGTGTTTTTTTGTAGAAATCCCCCTCTTAACCTCATCTCCTTACGTGTAAAGAAACAAAGTTTTATGATAAATGGAGCCGAGTGCAATTTAGTTTCTTATGATTTAGCTTGACTAAAATTTATTTTATAATTCCTGAAATTAAAGCTAGTCATGTGAAATCATGTGAGATCCAGGGGGTTACATTGAGTGGTATCAGAGCCCGGATTTGTTGGAGTGATAAGGTGTAGGGATTTTAGATGGACGGTAGTATACACGAGTGTTAGACATAACTGTCCGTGTAACTTGGGACGATTTTTGGTATGGGCAATTAGTTTCATTTTAGTGTGGTTTGAGTAACGTGGGAGTTATACGTTACTTTTAACTAATAGCATAAATCTCTAACTCCTGATGTGGGTAATGTGCAGAAAGTTTAGGAGAAAGATGGTGCGATCGAGAAGCTCGTCTCCATTGAGGAGAGAAGTGGCTGCATCGAGGGCAGGGCTGAGGATGAAGGATGTGTTGCGAGCCTTGGTTTCCTTAGGAAATTTGGTGGAGTGACAAGCTCAAATTCCACCGCAACAACCACCTCTGCTGCCACCCCAATAGCCACCTCCGGCGGAGCATCGCACCTAGGGACTAGTAGAGCAGTTCCTGAAATTAAAGCCATCAAAATTCTCGAGATTAGGACGTCCGAGGAAGCGGAGCAGTGGATTGATAGTATGGAAAGAATTTTTAAGTTGCTTGGTTGCAATGACCAAGACAAGATAACACTTGCTGAATATCGTTAGAAGGGAAACGCCATGTATTGGTGGAGAGCATCGAAGGATACCATATTTCCGGCAGGTACGGAAATGGTATGGGACAGTTTGTGAAAGCTTTCTACAAGAAACATTTTTTTGAGTGTACGAAAGATCAAAAGATTACTGAATTTGTCCAAGCGAGTCAAGAGGGACTAACTGTGGACCAATACGAGGCAAAAATTTTAGAACTTTCTAAGTATGCTCCTAAATTGATTGAGGATCCTGAGGATAAAGCAAAGAGGTTTTTGAAGGGCCTAAGGAGTAATATGAGGAAGCAGTTAGTGCCTTTAGGTATAAGAGACTATAATGAAATGTATGCTCGAGCCCAATGGGTCGAGCAAGAGCTCATCAGAGAGCAGATGTAGGACAATGAAAAGGTTAGATCAGGGCCGCAAGGAGTCACAAAGGATGTGCGTAGCGGCAAGCGACATTTTCCATCTCGGGATACACCTTGGAGTTCCAGGAAGAGGCCTGCTTATGAAAGTTCTAGAGGGATTTGGAAAGGGACAAAATGTGAATCGGGGTATGTTTTGGAACGACTTATGTCAACAATGTAACCAGCGACATGGGCCAGGGCCTTGCCCCGATCCCTTGAGTTGTTTTAAATGTGGACAAAAGGGTCATTTCAAAAGAGAATGTCCCCAAAGGATGCAACAAGCCGACAATAATCAATTGCTTAATGCGCTGCCACAACCTGGGAAGACACAAGACCAGCAGCAAAAGGAAAAGTGTATGCAATGACTCGGGAGGAAGCGGAAGCTTCAAGACCGTTATTACGGGTTCGATTTCCTTGAATGACCAAAAGGCTTATGCATTATTTGATCCGGGCACGACCCATTCCTTTATTCTTGAAAGATATAGGCGATTACATAATCTAAAAGTGACACCTCTCATAACACCTCTCAGTGTTTCCACGCCATTAAGGGATGAAGTATTGTCTATATTAGTTTGTGAAAATTGCGAAATCTCAATAGGGGGAAGGACACATTCTATTGATTTGGTAGAAATAGGTATGTATGACTATGACACCATTATAGGCATGAACTGGCTCAATAAGCAACGAGCCAATGTGGATTGTTATAGAAAAAGGATTCAGAACCTAGTTATGAGTTCTTTGGGAACAAAATGACCCCCTTCACGAACCTTATTTCGGCAATGGAAGCACATAGACTCTTAGGTGGGGGATGTCAAGGATATTTAGCGATGGTTAAGGATCAGAGAAAGACAGAGGCGAAGCTAGAGGAAATTAATGTAATACGTGAATTTCCTGATGTATTTCCATAAGAACTCCCTGGATTACCCCCAGACCAAGAGGTTGAGTTTGCTATCGAAATACTTCCGGGACGGAACCTATATCAAAAGCTCCATATCGAATGTCTTTGGCAGAATTGAAGGAGTTAAAAATCCAGCTGCAAGAATTATTGGATAAAGGATTTATAAGACCGAGTGTATCTCCATGGGGGGCACCAGTCCTATTTGTGAAAAAGAAGGATGGATCAATGTGTCTTTGCATTGATTATAGGAAATTGAACCAAGTTACGGTTAAGAATAAACACCCTCTACCAAGGATTGATGATCTATTTGATCAATTAGCTACTAGTTCGGTCTTTTCAAAAATTGACTTGAGGTCTGGGTACCATCAATTAAGAGTTAGGGAGGAAGACGTTCCCTAGTAACAGCTTTTAGGACTCGGTATGGACACTATGAATTTCTAGTTATGCCCTTTGGTCTAACCAATGCGCTTGCTGCCTTCATGGATATGATGAATAGGATATTTATATCTTATCTAGATTAATTTGGGATTGTTTTTATAGATGACATTTTGGTATATTCAAAAGGATCAAAAGAGCACAATGAACACCTATGAATTGTGCTACAAACCCTTAGAGAACACAAATTGTATGCCAAATTTAGTAAATGTGAATTCTGGTTAGACCAAGTAGCATTTTTGGGTCATGTGGTGTCGGGAAAAGGATTAACAGTGGACCAAAGAAAGATTGAGACCATAATTGAATGGCCAAGACCCACTACACCGACAAAGATTTAGAGTTTCTTAGGGCTTGCAGGGTATTATCAAAGGTTCATAGAAAGATTCGAATGACTCGCAAGTCTCTTGACCCACTTGACTAAGAAGAGTGTGAAATTTGAATGGAATGATAAGTGTGAGCAAAGTTTTCAAGAACTTAAAAGAAGATTGACCTTGGCACCAATTTTAATCCTACCTTCAGGGTCTGGTGGATTCACAGTGTATAGTGATGCTTCCTATCAAGGACTCGGATGTGTCTTGATGCAACATGGAAAGGTCATAGCATATGCATCAAGACAACTGAAACCTTATGCAAAGAACTATCCCACCCATGATTTAGAGTTGGCTGCGATTATTCTCGCGTTGAAAATCTGGAGACATTATTTATATGGGGAGAAATTTGAAATTTACACCGATCATAAAAGTTTGAAATATTTATTTTCGCATAAAGAGTTAAATATGAGGCAAAGAAGATGGATGGAGTTATTTAAGGATTATGCCATCCAGGAAAGCTAATAAAGTGGCAGATGCCCTTAGTCGTAAGTCGGCTATGAGTGTGACAAATTTGAGGGTAAAAGAATGGAATCTTTTAAAGACCATTGCTGACTCCGAATTTAGATTAGAGGTAGATCACCTTTCAAGCGTGTTGGCAACTTTGAGGATTGAATCACGGGTGATTCAAAGAATACAAATCCTACAACAATCTGACCCACGAATGTTAAAAATTCGTGACGAAGTGCAAAGTGGCAAGAGGGCAGAATTTCAATTGTCTGAGGATGGAGTTGTCAAATATCGAGGACGTCTTTGTGTGCCAAAAGATAAGGAACTTAGAAGGGAGATATTGTCGAGGCACATATAAGTGCTTATAGCATCCACCCGGAGGTACGAAAATGTACCGAAATTTGTGGCAACACTGCGGTGGAATGGTATGAAACCGGCATCACTAGATTTGTTTCTCGATGCCTCGACTTGCCAACAAGTTAAAGCCGAGCATCAAAAGCCTGCTGGGCTATTGAAACCCCTAGATATTCCAAAGTGGAAATGGGAGCATGTTACTATGGACTTTGTGCAGGGACTTCCAAGGACCTCTAGTGGGCATGATTCGATATGGGTAGTAGTGGATCGTCTGACCAAATTTGCTCACTTTATGGCAGTTCGTATAGATTATTCGATGGATAAGTACACACAAAAATATGTGAGACAAATTGTCCATCTACGATGTTCCCCGTGACTATCACTTCAGATCGGGACCCAAGGTTTACATCGAAACTTTGGCGGAGCTTACAGGGTGCTTTAGGGACTAAGCTCCAGTTTAGTACAGCTTTTCATCCTCATGCGACGGACAATCCGAAAAGGGTAATCCAAATATTGGAAGACATGTTGGAGAGCCCGTATGTTGGATTTTAAAGGAAATCTGGGATGAAAAATTACATTTAGCGGAATTTGTGTACAATAACAGTTTTCAACAAAGTATTGGAGCTGCCCCATTTGAGGCAATCGTACGAGAAACAGCCGTAGAACCCCGATGTTGGAATGAGGTAGGTGAGCGAAGATTAACCACTCCAATTAGTCCAAATTACTGTAGACGCTTTGAAACCTATCGAGGAGCGACTAAGGACTACCCAAAGTCGAAAGAAAAGTTATGCAGACAAATGCGGAGGCCTTTGGAATTTATTGTTGGAGATAAAGTTTTTCTCAAAGTCTCACCGGTTAGAGGCGTGTCGAGATTTGGTAAAAGGACAAGTTGAGTCCACATTTTATTGGACCTTTTGAAATACTTGATAGAGTTGGGGAAGTAGCCTACAGATTAGCATTACCCCCCAAAGTTAGCGAGGATTCATGACGTGTTTCACGTTTCCATGTTAAGAAAATATCATCCCAACCCTACTCATGTGTTGGACTACGAGACCATCGAGGTGGATCAAAATGTGAATTATATGGAAGAGCCCATACAAATTTTGAGCCAAAGAGAGCAAGCCTTAAGGACAAAAGTGATCCCACTAGTTAAGGTGTTATGGCAACATCAAGGCCTTGAAGAAGCGACGTGGGAAAGTGAAGAAGATATCCGTCAAAGATACCCTCATTTGTTTAATTGAAGTCAAATTTCAAGGACAGAATTTTCAAAGAAGGGAAGGTTTGTGACGCCCAAATTCTAGTTTCGTTCTCGTTAGTTAGATTGAGCATATTTGAGATTATTTCAAAAAAAAAAATTAAATTAAATTAAATTTCCAACAATGACCCATTTCGTACGTGAGGAAAGAGAATTATAGTGAGTAGAAATTTTATTTTTTTCTTTTCCCCACATAGCATCTTGGTGTAGCTGAAAGGGAGGGGAAGGCTACACCTATATTTTTATTTTATTTTCTTTATTTTATCTTTTCCCTCTTTTGTTTTCTCTAAAACGACTGCTACGGCAACTATTTTCCCTTTCTGCGTTCTTTTTCTCTCTCTCGGTGGAGACGTCCGCTTCTTCTCTCCTTTGTTCTTGCTTCGTCCCGCCAAAAGTCCAACCCGATCTTTGCCCTTCTTAGCCTCATGCCTCCATCCGGCAGCGGAATCGTTGCTACCCTATTCCATTCGGAGCCCGCCACAGGCCGCGAAGCCCAGCTCGCCAACGCTCCTCTCTCTTCCGCTTCGGTGAAAAATCCAGGCAAGTGCGGCTGTGATAAGTGTCCTGGGTTCACGAAATGGCTATGACTAGCCGTGCATGTGAAAATTGGGGTAGATTTCGAGGTTGGGTGCAAGAAATTTGGGAACCAAAGCTCGGTTTTGGAGCTGGAATGTGAGCGACTCAAGTTCAATTCCTTTGCACTAGACTAAGGAAATCCTTTGGTTATTGGGTGAGGTGCTGTCGCACGTTATCCAGTGGGTCTTCCTCTCCTTCGGTTCTGTTTTGGTTCGGCTTCATCGAGGGTGTGCTTTTTGTAAGTTGCCTATCGAGTTAATGGCCAGCATAGGTGTAGAAACTTTGCAAGGAAGTTGTGATACGTTGTTTTACTTGGTAGAAGGCCATGCGTATTGTGAACATTGCTTTGTACCGAGTTGTGGAATATTTCTTTGTAAGTAAAGACCTACTATGATTATTTTTAGATGCTGTGGAAGAGTCTTGAGGTGTTGTAAAAGAGATTGGTAGAGAAACTAATGGTTTAAGTGAGCTAGAAATGAAGAAAACGGTATAAGATGTTTCTGTTCTAGAGAAATATTGATGGGAAGTCCTTTTATTTTGTGTCGCCTTGATTTCTAATGATGAAGAAAATGAAAAGAACCATTTTACTTAAAGAGAACATCCATTAGATTGAGTTCCACTTTTAGTTATAGCTATATGAATGCAAAAACATGTACAAGAAGTAATTCTCTTTGAAACAGTAAGCTGTCTTTTAGAAAATAGCAAGACTTTCGATGACTCTGTGAATTTTCTATAATTATCTAGATAGAATTGGACTTGAAGCCTTAGTGAAATTGTAGGACACATCCATATGAATAACATATTAAAATTTGAGAAAAAATAAACAAGGTTTGGCTAGTGAAACAATCTTTTCTTCTGTAGGTACTAAATCTGGAAGTTGCTGCAGGATTTTAGAAAGAAGACAGAAATTACTGCTCTTAATACATTGAGATATAGACTTAGATTTTCTTCACAGAAAATGTTAATCTGTCTCTTTTATAACATATTGAAATTTCGTAACATTCCAATAAGGTTAGATATGCCTTCTATGTCTGTGATTGAAACTGCTCATTTTAGTTCATAGACTGCTTTGATCCGAGAATATGCAATAGTTGTTGTGTCTCTTGTACTTGGATTCTACGACACATATAGAGTCTAGTGTCTCAATAGCCTTTACCTTGTTTTGTCTAGGTTAGTAGATTCTGAGTTTTCTGCAAGAAAATGTTGGACTCTTACTTTGTCGCCTCCTAATGAGGGTTCTTGTATATTGTGTAGTAATTAATAATGTATGTTTAGACCTTGATGTGATTGTTAGCATACCGGAGTTGTTGGTGCTGCAATGGAATTATAAATGTGTGGTTGGCTAAGAGCCAATGTGAGACCCCGGTGTCGGGATGCTTGGAGGGATGAAAAGAAGTAATGGTATTCTCTCCGCAGGTCTGAAAAGGCTGAATACTTCTCAGGGGGACCTCGTGATGCCAGGTTGGGTGCGAGGGTTGTGGCTGAGTGTCATCTCCCCGGGTGATTGTTGCAGCTAGACTTTTGTGGATTCAACAATTTGACAGTTTGTTTACCTATTTGTCGTGCTATTGGCCAAATCCAAGTTAGACCAACTGCCCACTTGCTGAGTTTTTATTTTAAAAACTCACACTTGTTTATTATGTCTTTTCTTCATACTAGAAGATGTCTTCTGCACCGCCCTCGCTGCCCACGTACGACCATCCTATATGGCGCCCCCGCCCGATTTTGTATGGCGGCAAGAGGAAATCCATGACCGACACTTCCTGGGCATAGTCTTCATCAAATGCACATCTTGTTTGACGGTAGACACGGGGGCACTTGTAGGCCGGCATACATGGTCTTCGTAGCCCTCTACGTACGTGTGGATGGTCAGTTGGTGGGGCCCCTTGCTGTACGACGACGGACCGGGCCATGGTGGTAGTCTGCGGTGTAGGAGGTGGCCGAAGAGCGCTCGACGTGTGGGAGAATTTTATTTTTTTGTTGTTCTGACAGCATCTACATACTCCAACGGAAGCGGGATGTTTAGTGTTTGTGGCTACTAGTGTTTTTGTAGAAATCTCCCTCTTAACCTCATCTCCCTACGTGTAAAGAAACAAAGTTTTATGATAAACGGAGCCGTGCAGTTTAGTTTTTTATGATTCAGCTTGACTCGAAATTTATTTTATACTTCTTTGAAATTAAAGCAAGTCATGTGAAATCATGTGAGATCCGGGGTTACAAATGGACTTAAGTCTGAACAAATTCATCCCTGAAGTCTGCGTCTTTTGATTGTTCCAAGTATAGTTCTTGATAATATACATTTTATCATTTACATAGTCTGTTACTCAATCATTAAACACATTAGTAGCCTTTGATTTATTTTGTCATCTTCATAATATCATAAGGGATTCCCTTAATAATTGCAAGTAAGAGAGAAATATATAATTAATGGGGACCTAGATCCACTAAATTTAAGAGGTAAACATTGTTAGGCCTGAATGAGCAACCAAGAGATGGGTGAATTGGTTTTTAAGAGAACATAGTCTAATTCATAAAATCAGCGAATAAATATATGCTTCTTCTGACCAAAATATATATATATACACACACACGCTTCTACACGCAAAATGAACCAACAACATAAATAACAAGATTAAAGAGTTTTTAGGGAAAAAGAAATTGCAAACAACATTTATAGAAGTTCAATTTGGGTGTGCCTACTCCTATCTTCTACTCTAGTTGGGCCCAAGGCTTTAAACCATCCACGAACGCCCCGAGAGCTTCCTCTTCCCCTAAATTGGGAATTTGGAGTTTGAGCTCGGTGAACTCCTTCACGTACTCTCAAACCATGTCCTTTCGTTTAAGACAATGAAGTTTGCTATGGACATCTTGTTGAGCAAACTCAAGGAAAAAGTAATGCCGAAATTCTTTGACAAAATCATCCTACACGTTGATGGGATCAGCTCCTCGCTTGATCTCTTCACACCTTTTTCGCTACCAAAGCATGGCATAGTCGGTTAGGAATATAAAGATGTTTCTTACCTTGACCATCTTGTCTTGAATGCCAATGACACCAAAGTATTGTTCTATACTCCAAATGAAGTTGTTCACCTCTTTAGCAGACCGGTCTCTCTTGAGCTCCTTGACCTTGGGCACATCCACCTTGCATGCTACTTGAATGGGTACAGTACCATTCACCATACTAGTCTTGCACAAGACTAGTTCAGTCTCGAGCCCTTGGACCTTCAACTTCAAGGCTTCGATCTCGGCTTTGTGGGAGTTGTCCTCTTTTAGCTCTAGGACTTCCACCTTCAAAGCCTCGATCGTGGCTTCAAGGGATTTGTCCTTCAAGTGCAAGAGGGCCATGGATTTGTTTACAATGGTCGTGAATTCAAGGCGAAGCATCCCTTCAACCTTGTTGATTCACTTTTTCGCCTCATTGATTCTGTCCACAAACACCAATATGGTGGTCTTTGTTGTTAGTTTGTTTATAAAACAAATGAAAAGGTGCATTGTCCTACATCGAAAGATGTGAGTGCGCACGTGGACAAGATTTGGTACTAATCGACGATCATTATTTTATTTATTGAAAAAATTCGGATTTATTTATATAAAAAATTAACTATAGAGTCTTGTTGAAACGGTGCGATTATTCACGAAAAGTTACAGTTATTTTTATTTATTATTTATTTAATTCTGAATTTTTTATGTCTTTTCAACGTAACCTTTAAGATGTACTTGTTTATTTTACAACCTTTCCGAAAGGTTACCTTTGTTCTTTTCTGCAACCTTTTGAAGAGTTGCTTTTATTCAAAAGACAAAGATAAGTAACGTTGCTTTGAGATCAAACAATCATCTTCTTCCATTTTCGTCTTCTTTTGAAAGAATATACAGCCATTGTTTTCAATTGTTTTCCATGAGAGACCTGGAGAAATACTAGAATTGCTATCTAGTATTCTCATTTGAAACTTTGTTGTATCTTGGAGGAAATTTACCAGTGATTATTAGCAACTTTGTGAGGCAAATAAATCATTAAAGAAAGTGATATCACGCCTTAAAGTTCGACTGAGTACTCTAAAGATCCGACTTCATTGTTCTACCCAATTCGAAGCCATATTTTACCAACAGTCTTCAATCTAGTGAACCTTTCTTTGAGGGCAAACAAGACAGCCGCCAATGAGAAATGCCGAGGACGGTGAATCTCACCTAAGGTAGGGTTTCCCCGGTGCATAGGAATGTTAAGTTAATTTTTAAAATTTTATATCTAATCCAGGTTTTATCCCACCCTATTTTATCCGGATGTATTTGGGTTTATCAATCTGGAGAACATCATCAAATACCGGATAGGATAATTTAATATCCTATCCGGATTTAAATCTAGACCACTAAAGGCTTAGGCTATGTTTGGTCGTCGGGATAATAATCAAGATAGGATATGATAAAGTAGGATATTAAATCATTTAGATAATAAAGGCGAACATATCTAATCCTATCAAGTGCTTGGCGCACTTCGGGATAAGATTAAAAAATAAATATGATATTCGTTTAAATTATAAAATTAAAAAACAGAAAATTCAATTAATTAAAATGGCCACCTTAGTGGTGGCCATCATTGAAAATGGCAAGCACCAAATCACCGTGCAACGGCAACGTAAATTGGTAAATATTAAACTACGACAAAGAGGGTGGGTGGGGAATTTTAGGTGACCACCAGAGTAGTCTTTGCATTGCCTCAAATCGATAGACGCCCCAAGTTGTCAACGATACCAAAGATTTATAGTTGCTTCATCACTATCACCATTTTCCCATCTTCCCTTGAGACGTCCAACATACTTCATAAGGATTTTAGCATTGTCAATGAAGTGGTGCAAATGGAGCCAAAGTTCCAGCCATCGATGTTTGAGGTGGCACAAGCAATGCTTCAATTAGTTCCACAGATGCCTATGAGAAAACTTCTGCCCTATTCATCTCAAAAAGCCACTCTTGGTCATTAGATTCAACAAGTCCATGATTCAAAGGAAGGGGCACCCAATTGCTGCTGTTCAAGAAGCGAAGATGGGAGAAGAAGTGGAAGAAGAGAGCTGACAATGAATCGGAGAGGCGGAGGCATCCATTTGACATAGATACTTATGATATCTTCTTTTGTTAAGTTCTTTCTTTCCTTAAAAAAAAAAAAAAAAAAATGCTATCGTCACCATCCCTCAGGATTTTTTATCCGCTTTATCCAGATGTATCAATTTGTCTGATCTGGTGGACATTCCAACATCGGATAGGATAACAAATTATCCTATCCAGGCTAAATCCATACCAAACACGCCTTAGTGGTTCAAAGCTTATCTCACTCTCTAGAATCATTTCTTGGTACATCGAGCCATGAGAATCACGGGCCATGGTTGTCACACGTTTGACTGAACATCGCGTGTTAACCCGGATGAACGCGTCGTTCTGAAAAGTACCTAAACCTAATTTCGTCCAATCTTGTCAACGTTTTGTCCAATGGATCTTCGTCCGGGTCTATCCAAACTCGCTGGATAAGAACGGGTTGGATCAAATTCGCTGACACGGACAAAATACGTGCGTATAGCTTTCTCTTAACAAAGACTTGAACCTGGGCCCTCGCAGTGGAAGTTGCAACATTGACATGGTCAACGACTAAGACAGGTCTTCTTCAACTCCTAAATCATAAACAAAGGATGCCAAAGCTAGGCCCATAATGGTCGCTCTTTCTAAGAAGCTTCCCATACGATGACTAACATGTTTGGCCGGAGAATAAACTTTCACTACCACCTTTATAAAAAGAGTCTCTCTCACGTTTTCGTTCACCTGATTCGCCGTCTTCGCTTCAAAGACCAAACAGCTCCTCTTTCTTCTTGCCTCTGCAAAAGACCCAGAATAAAAAGCAGAGAAAAGCATCCTCTCCAAATCTTGGGCCGTGGGTTTCATCTTTTATCAAATCTCAGGGACATGATATAATCATGAGGTTAGCATCTTATCATGGCATCGGATCCCAAGCCTTTATGAATTCCTTCTTTGTTACCAGGGTCGACTCCAAAGCCAGCATGGCTCAAAACGATGAGGCCATAGAGAAACTAATTTTTATTCCTTAGTCTTGAATTTCATGAAGAACTCCATTCACTTGCGGGAATATACATATAATTTTGATTTCGAATCATCATTGATGATTTTTTATTTTTTTCCATCAATGCCTAGGCCGAGGCCCATGTAGCTGTCGCTCTCTCCTCCAGGTAGAAAAGCCAGACTTCAATTTAAAAAGGGCTACTACCAGAGAGAGTTGCTATTACAGAGTCTTCGAAGCATCCTTGCGACCCATCGAAGTTTTGGATTTTCTAGGCTTGTTTGGTCTGCGCAGAAAGAAAGAACAAGATGTCGGTTGATTTCGCAGGAGCTGCTGTTGGAACAGCATTCGGCGAGCTGTTCGCGCTTGTTAAGGACGTAGTGAAGACTGTCACCGCATTTCCCAGCCAGCTAAAGAAGATCGAAACCACTTTGGGCAACATAGAACCAATCATCAATGAGATCGACGAGCTCAACAATCGGCTGCACCGTCCGCCAGAGATGGGTCCAATCAAGCACCTATTGGAGGAAGGCACAGAATTAGTCAAAAAGTGCTCAAATATCCACCTGCTTGACTTTTGGACGATATATAGGCACTCAAAAAAGCTGACCGGCTTCAAGGCAGCAATCATGGAGAAGTTCCAGATTTACATGCCGCTGCTGTATGCAAGGAATGGCAAGGAAACATTGGTGGAGGTGAAGGATTTCAGGGAAGAGGTGAATGAGAAATTCCAGTTGTTGATCCAGTTGTCTCAAGCGAACAGCGGGGCCCCCCTGAGAAGGCTCAAGGCTTCAGTCAAACTGACAGCCCCAGAGGCGCCCGATTTCTTTGTCGGGTTGGAGATGAAGGCGGCCTTGAGGGAGATCAAGGAGCAGTTGCTGAAAGAGGGAGTGTCTGTGATTGTTGTGGCCGCCCCAGGCGGGTGCGGGAAGACCACTTTTCTTAGGAATATGTGTCATGACGTGGACATTGAAGGTATGTGTGATTAGTGTTTTGATTGATCCAGAACTAATTAAAATATGGATGAATTTATTGACTGATTCTTGCCAATTGGACACCTCTAATAGTTCTTCGGTTAGCCATTTGTGTTAGGAGCTGTTGTCCAAACAATGTTTCACTTCTGTACATATTTGAATGATTGAATCCCGCTAGCTGTTGACAGTTCATTGCAGACGTGAATGTTTGCACAAAGAATTGCTTGGGTATTATGCAAATGGATGTTTCATCAAGTAAAGAATCCTTTTCATCTTTTTAATTTTGAGTTTGATGTCATGTCCAATTTGATAGATCTTCCCCAAGCTTTTAGATTCGCAATAATTGGCCTCTGTTTGATTGAGCTGAGCGCCTTTCTTAGTCAGCTGAACCCTGCTCTTCACACATCATAGGCTTCACACTTGACATTTCTGCTATATGATATCTACTTAGCTCTGTTTCTTATCCTGCCGAATCAATAAGCTAAAAAGTGTTGTGGCATGTTATCATGCAATTGCAAGAGGTGGGGAGTCAGACTTACTGTGGTTTGCATATAGGCAAATTCAAAAACATCATGTTCGTCCCCTTCTCAAAGAAGCCCAACCTGATAGACATTGTCCAGAATATGATTCATCATGAGGGTTTCTTGGTACCCATGATTCAAACGGAAGATGATGCAGTTCAGTACTTGCAGCAACTGCTCGATATAATTGGACAAGATCCCGTGTTGCTTGTGCTGGACGATGTCTGGATTGACTCGGAATCCATAATTGAGAAATTTGTCTTCAAGAAGATCAAACATTACAAGATTGTGGTGACCTCAAGATACGAGTTTCCTGCTTATCTTCCTGTGCATCACCTGAACCCACTGACTCATAGCGAAGCCCTGGAACTCTTTCGTCGATCTATTACTGTTGATGATACTAGCATGGATGCACCAGATGATGAGCTCTTAGATCAGGTATGCCCTTTCTTGAGTACATCCGTTATAGGATTTCTTATGGTTATCGAATTAACCTTTTTCTTGAAAGAAAATGTTTAGTAAAATTCAACCTGCCTATCCTTATATTCCCGTCTTTCATAGAACAGAGCCCTTGATTTGTACTAATCTTGACTCCTATCAAGTTCCAATTATTATTTCTGTGTTTTTTTATGCCTGTGGCAGATAGTGAATCGCTGTAAGGGATTGCCATTGACTCTTACAGTCGTTGCCAAGTCTCTACGAGGAAAGGATCGTTCGTTCTGGAAAACAAAGCTATTTGAATTGTCTGAACGACGTTCCCTTTGCATTTAGGCAGTGATGTTCTAGATTGCCTCAGAAAGAGCTTGGATGACTTGGATGGTGACCATTCAATCAAGAAACGATTCTTGGACCTCGGCTCGTTTCCGGAGGATTGCAAGATTCCTGCCACTGCCCTTATTGATATGTGGGTGGAATTGTACAAGCTAGATTTCAGTGGAGTGCGTGCCATTACTGAACTCAATGAACTCGTTTACAGGAACCTAGTTGATCTCGTAGTCACCAGGTATGGCTCTGATTAAGTTTGTTTTGTTCTCTCATTCTAACTTTTCTAGTTTCTACTGCTCTAAGAGTGCCTCATCAGATTATAGTTGGCGGATGATTAGTGTTTCCTGATATGTGACAATTAGAAGCATAAGTGAAATGGACAAAGGCGTGATTAGATCTTTGTGCCGAGATTGAGAGTGATTTATGCACAATCAACTTTTTGTATCCCCAAATATGGGCATACTAGATATTTTGAATCCACACCACAATTACTGCATCCGACCTTCAGCCATAGTATGTTCCGCATTGTAAAGTTCAAATGGATTATACAAAGGCCTGTAAAGAACTTTTCAATCTCCTGACTCAATTTCTCGAACGTGGCAAGGATCAGATACTAGTAAATTAGTATCATCAAATGCCTTGCATTAGATTTTAGCACAAGACACTCAACTGCAAATGCTTATATTCGAGTGTTTGATTGCATACATACAGGAAAGATTCATCTGAGGATGAAGATTACAGCGGCCACTATGCTATGCAGCACGATCTGCTCAGAGATCTGGCTATCTGTGAGTGCAACCAGGGGGAAATAGAGAAAAGAGAGAGGCTTATTTTGGACTTGACTGAAAATAATTTTCCTGATTGGTGGAGCGAGCAAAAGCAATTGACTCTCAATGCTCGTCTAGTGTCCATTTCCACAGGTTGGGAACTCTCTCTCCCTCTGTCTCTTTCTCAAAACCCTGTGCGGGAAAATTTGGTCGGCCGGTAGTTAAATTACCTTTTAACATTCAATTTTCATAATGCAGATGGAAAATTCTCAAGACCTTGGCCAAATCTTCACTTGCCTGAAGCTGAGGCTCTGGTCTTGAACTTTGAGACAAACATTCAAACCAAACCTTATGCTTTGCCTGAATTCATTGAGAAAGCATATAAGCTCAAGGCCTTGATAGTAACAAACTATAGTTTCTCTCCAGCCGAGCTGCGCAATTTCCACTTCATTGGGTCCAATTTAAGGAGGATGAGGCTTGAACGCGTCACAGTTCCTTTCCTGAGCATGGGAAAGCTACACTTGCACAATCTGCAAAAGATATCCTTTATCATGTGCAACATCAGTCAGGCTTCAACATCATATGACACCAAAATCTCCGATGCAATACCAAACTTAGTGGAGCTCCACATCGACTATTGCAATGATCTTATGGCATTATTGGATGATATCTGTGAGATAAAACCTTTGAAGAGGCTTAGCATCACAAACTGCCATAATCTATCGGCTCTCCCTGAACAAATTGGGCAGTTGGTGTCCCTTGAAGTGGTCAGACTTAATTCCTGCACAAACTTGTCGCAGTTACCGGACTCGATTGGGACCCTCCAAAAATTGATGTCTCTCAATATATCTGATTGCCTGAGCTTGAGTACCTTGCCCAATCAAATTGGTCAACTGGTTAATCTCAAGAGCATGAACATGAGAGGATGTTTGAGGTTGTCTAAGCTGCCACGGTCGATCGTGAAGCTGAGGAACTTGAGAAAGGTGGTTTGTGACAAAGGAAAAGAAGTCTTGTGGGCGCCTCTCAAGATCAGTCTTAATAGCTTGAATATAATAGCTTCTGAAGAAGAAGAGGCTAACTTAAATTGGCTGAACGATTAAGAAAAGGGTGATACCGATGATCTCGGAACTTTTTTTCCCACGTTAAATATTGTCTTTGAACTATAGCATTTACTTTTTTTTTTTTTTTTTGCTGTTTGTTGAATTTATTTTCTGGACTGTGCACTTTTTTTTTTTTTTAAATGTGAACGGCCAAGGCATTGCTGACTGAACTAAATAATTGATGAGTATTGCCGCATCATTCTTTTAATGTTTCCGAGTCAGAATTTTATTTCCTTCTATTTTTTCACCTTCGTCTAACACCAACAACGCGACTGCAAATCATAAACACCGCGTCCCTACCATCACCATTGTTGCCGACGTCTAACTTGCGGCTCCTTACCACCACGACCACTTCAGCATCGCCTTCCCTCTCTCTCTCTCTGACCACAAGATTCTCTCTATCTCAAATCTGAAGTGCAAAATCAGATTCGAGCCACTGCAACCTCATATTTGAGGTGGTGGCGGCCTTAAATCGAAGGTCGCGACCTCGAATCTGAGGTTGCTGTGTGGTTACTGTTGATCGTGAAACATTTCTTAAGAGACCCGTAGAGATTGAGTTTAACAAATAGTTGCAGCCCCAGAAAATGAATATTTGTTATATATATATATGCCTTTTTGTTACTCCCGTTTCTCCTCTTTTGCTCTTTAATACAATTTGTGTTACTTCCTTTCGAGCAAGTCTGAGTTACCTTTTACTTTTAGCTTTTTACTTAATTTAAAATTTTTCTCATAGTAATTTTTACTTTTGACGTTTTGCCTTTCAAAAAAAAAAATCTTGCTACACATATAATTTGATTTTTTTTCTGGAAAATGGTATTAAAAGTGCCATAATTTTGCGACCTCACTTAATGTAAAAACTTTTAAATTATCATTTGAGTGCTATTTTTATAAAAAGATAGATCACTTTAATGCCATCGTCCATCTTTGTGGCTAGAAAATGTAATGTGGCAATTTTTTAATATTGATTCATCCAACATGGCTCACTAGCAAAGTGAGTCAGCATAATTAGTATTAAACGACATTGATAAAACATTTGTTTTCCTAAATTAAGGAAGCGGGGCTAAATCACGAATATTCTAATCATAACCCTAAAATTACGAATAGTGACAGAGAGGGAGCGACTATAAATGAAAGGGATAAGTACACTAATTGTGTTAAGTTGTGTACGTTATCCTTTGGCAAAAGTTTCCGTCGGATCGCTTAAGTGTCAAATCGGAGGAAAACGATCACTTTGGTGCTGGCAGAAATTTAGCCAAAATGATTATGTGGCTTTTATATTTAAAAAAAAATCGATGTGGCTTAAGATTGTCCACGGTGGATAACATAAAACGACATCGTTTTCCTTTCTTCATAAGAAATGATATCGTTTCTTGCCATCCACCGTGGATTCACATAAGAAACGACGCCACGTTGTTCCATAGCAAAAAACGATGTCACTGAAGATGGAGTAAAATAGGGTTCGTATACGGTTCTCCTCGACACCGGTCATAGCTCGCTCACCCATCATCGTTCACCCATCGTCGTTCGCTTGCTTGCCATCGCTCAGCCATTGCTGTAGTTGTGCCATCGTTCACGATCGTTCAGTTTGTCATGTTCTCTATGTGAATCAATTTTGCGAAAAATTTAGGGTTCCGACGGGGCAAGTTAGGGCACGGAGGGCAAATCGAGGGCTCGGCTCAGGGGGAAAGTAGTGGGGAAAGTGGTGGGGATGTCACTTTTATGGGGACGGAATAGAAAATTTGATTCTTCCATCGTTCGTTCGCTTTCTGTTGTGGGGACCGAATAGAAAAATAGGGTGCGGAGGGGCTTGACTCGGAGGGAAACAGTGGTGGGACCGAATTTGTTTGTTTAATTAATTAGACTGCTTTTGTGGGGGATCGAATGTGAATGTGATTGAATCGAAAAATGGGTGGTGGTGACCTCACTTTGTTTATTTAATTCGGTTTCTTTTGTTTCTGTAAATACATCGAATTGGGGAGATTTTAGTCGCATTTGTTCCTTGACAACAAAACGACAATGACCTGCATGTGAAGTTGCCGATTCTGTCATGTGGTTCCAACAAAACGACAATGACTCTTTTTCTTTTTTTTCATTGGGTGTAGCATCGACATGGACGCGAATCAGGTAGGCATCATTGTTTGCTATGGTAGAGAGTTTGTTATTGGCACTGAAGATTGGGAATATAGTGGTGGAAATGAATGTACTATTTATGTCAATGTTTGGAAGCCATCATATATTGATTTTTTGAGGGATTTTGTGTATTTTTTACGATGCAAAGTGCAAAAACTACATTACTGTGTTCTTGGGAAGGAATTGAAGGATGGGTTGAGATTTTTTAATGACAATAATGGTATTAAGGATATCATTTACCATTATTTTCACGGTGAAGAAGCTAAGGTATATGTTGAGTATTATAGTGAGGATGAGGATGAGGATGAGGATGGGAATGAGCAGACCACCACTGAAGGAGGAGAAATGAGGGATCCTGTTCAAGCGAGTAATCAGGTCGGGGATGAGTTTAGGTTAGATGAAGGGCAAAATGAGAGGGAGATAAGTCATATTGATAGAGATGAACAAAGAGGGAGATGTCCTGAAATCTTGGGTGAAGATTTGGGTGAAGATGTGGGCGATGAAGACTTCATTGGATTAGAATGGGAAATTGCTTTATCTAGTGAATCGGAAGATGGATGTTTGGCTTTAATAAATTTCCCAAGTGACGAAGATGATGATGAACTCGCACAGTCAAGATAAAAGCAAAGGGAATTTCTGAGAAAAAACTTGTAGCTTCAGCAAAAAGGCCCGAGCTAGTAAATAGGGATGGAAATCCAGCTGAGGGTAATATAAGTGAAAATGAAGAAAGCTGTGGCGATGAAGTTGCTGGTTCAGAAAATGAGCTTAACAATGATGATGAAGAACCTGCTCCTCGAAGAAAAAGTAAGTACCCTTGCTATGATCCGACTATTGATAAATCTGTTTTGTTGATAGGTATGAGATTTGACGATGTCAACAGGTTCAAGGAAGCTGTTGTAAAGAACTCAATTGGTGAACAGGATGAGCGTTAAATTCATTAGAAACACGAAAGAATTTGTGAGAGCTAAGTGCTCACAACCTAATTGTTCGTGGATGCTCTATGCCGTGCTTAGTAAAAATGGGTCATTCGGATTAGATCCTTTCGGGAGGAGCATACTTGTCCAATTATCTTTAACAATAAAAGGGTAACAAGTGTGTGGTTATCAAAGCATTTTTCCAATATTATCAAACAATGCCGAGATCAAGAGTCCTCAATTTCAACGAGTTAGTGAAGGAGCAAGTGAGGATTAATGTGTTGAGGAATCAATGTAAGAGAGCTAAGATGAGGGTGATGAAGATATTGATGGGTGGGTATAAGGAATAATATGCCTTTGGTATGGGATTATGCTGGTGAATGCATGTTTCAAAACCCATCTAGTAGGGTATATGTAGAGGTTGTGGAGAGGCCACTCCTGATCTTGGGCTAGATTTA